>JAVJGJ010000001.1:31012189-31055949 GCA_035590215.1 Microhierax caerulescens
ATGCTGTTGGCCTTCCTGGCCACCTGGGCACACTGCTGGCCCATGCTCACTTGACTGTCAGCCAGCACCCCCGGGTCCTTTTCCACCAGGCAGCTTTCCAGCTGCTCTGCCCAAAGCCTGTAGCATTGCATGGGGTTGTTGTGACCCAAGTGCAGGAAGGACCCGGCACTTGTCCTTGTTGAACCTCATCTAATTGGCCTCGTCCCATCCATCCAGCCCATCCAGATCCCTCTGCACAGCCTTCCTACCCTCAAGCAGATCAACAGTCCCAGCAACTTGGTGTAATCTCCAAATGTACTGATGTTGCACTCTATCCCCTTGCCCAGGTCATCCATAAAGATATTAAACAGGAATGGCCCCGGTACTGAGCCATGGGGAACACCACTTGTGACTGGACACCAGCTGGATGAAACTCCATTTACTACCACTCTTTGGGCTCAGCTATCCAGCCAGCTTTTAACCCAGCACAGAGTACCCCCATGAAAGCCATGAGCAGCCAGCGTCTCCAGAATGTTGTGGGAAATGGTGTCAAAGACTTTCCTGAGGTTCAGGGAGACAACATCCACAGCCTTTTCCCATCCACTAGGGAAGTCTTCTTGTCATAGAAGGAGACCAGACTTCTCAAGCAGGACCTGCCTTTCATAAACCCATGCTGGCTGGGCCTGTTCCCCCAGTTGTCCTGCACATGCCGTGTGATGGTGCTCAGGATGATCTGCTCTATAACCTTCCCCGGCACCAAGGTCAGGTTGACAGGCCTGTAGTTCCCCAGATGTTCATTCCTGCCCTTCCTGTACATGGGCATCACATTTACTAACCTCCAGTCTTCTGGGACCTCTCCACTTTGGCAGAGCTGTTGATAAATGATGGAGAGTGGCTTGGCAAGCTCCTCTGCCAGCTCCCTCAGTACCCTCAGGTGGGTCCTATCTGGCCCCATAGACCTGTGCACATCTAAGTGAAGCAGCAGGTCACTGACTGTTCCTCCCAGTCTGTGGGGAATTCATTTTGCTCCTCACCCATCTTCCAACTCAAAGAGGTCGAGTGCCCAGAGGGAAGCTGGTCTGGCTATAAAAGACTGAGGCATTAGGTACCTCAGTCTTTTCCTCATCCTTTGGTAATGTTCCCTGCTGCATCAAGTAAAAGATGCAGATTATCCTTGGCCCTCCTTTTGTTTCTAATGTATTTGTAAAAACATTTTTTGTTTCCTTTCATGGCAGTGGCCAGCCTGAGTTCTAGCTGGGCTTTCACCTCTCTAATCCTAGCCCCACACAAATTCACAACATGCTTATAGTCCTCCAGAGTTGCCTGCACCTTCTTCTCAAGGTGGTAAACTCTTAAACTCTCCTTTTTTCCTCTGAGTTCCAGCCAAATCTCTGTTCAGCCAGGCTGGTCTTTTCTCCCACTGGCTCATCTTTTGGCACATGGGGACAGCCTGCTCCTGCGCCTTTAAGACTACCTTCTTGAAGAATGTCCAGTCTTGCTGGACCACTTGGCCCTTTAGAACTATCTCCCAAGAGGATCTGTTAACCAGGCTTTTAAACAGGCCAAAGTAAGGTAGTGGTTCTGCAGCCCCCCTTCCTTACTTCTCTGAGAACAGAAAACTCTATCATCTCATGATCACTATGTTCAAGATGTCCTCCTACCACTGCATCATCCACCAGTCCTTCCCCGTTTTAAATAGCAGGTTCAGCGGGGCATCTCCCCTGGGTGACTCACTGACCAGCTGGGTCAGGAAGTTGTCTTCCACACACTCCTAGACTGTTTCCTCTCTGCTGCGTCATGTTTCCAGTGGACATTCAGTAGGTTGAAGCCCCCCATAAAAAAAACAAGGACCAGCTATCTTGAGACATCTCCCAGATGATTGTAGAATGTTTCATCGGTCTCTTCATCTTTGTTGGGTGGTCTATAACAGACTTCCAGCAGTATATCCGCTTTGTTGACCCTCCCCCTGATGCTTACCGATAAACACTCAGTCCTACTGTCACCAGCATTCAGCTCTAAACAGTCAAAACACTCCCTGACATACAGAGCTACTCCGCCATCTCTCCTTCATTGACTATTCCCTCTAAAGAGTTTGTAGCCATTCACTGCAGCACTCCAGTCATGCAAGTCCTCCACCATGTTTCTGTGATGATGGTTATGTCACAGTCTTCCTGCTGCACAGTGGCTTCCAGTTCCTCCTGTTTGTTGCCAGTGCTGCAGGCATTGCCATAGATGCCCTTCAGCTGTGCCACTGGTCTTGCCTCCAACCCTGGCATGCCACCCCCAGGCTCATCTCTAACAAGGTTGGTTTTATTCCTTTCCCTCTTCAAATCTAGTTTAAAGCTCTCTCAATGAGCCCTGATAACTCCTAAGCTAGGATCCTTTTCCCCCTTTGAGACGGGTCAAGTCCATCTGTTGCCAGCAGGCCTGGTGTCATATAAACTGACCCATGATCAAAATACCCTGAAATTTAGCCAGTGACACCAGGCCTGGAGCTAGGTACTAATCTTATTTGAACTCAAAATTCTGAATCCCAGGGACATTGGTATATAAGATACACAAGAAGTGGAAAAGGAGACAGCCTGTGTCATCAGAGCATTGCAATGGTTTTACCTAGTATTTAACATGTATAAGTTAGACAGATACCTATATTTAATATATAGGCTTCCTACAGCCACTCCAAAGCCCTAGGCAAAGAGTCTGTATGTTTGCTAGATGGTTTTCTACAACCATTGACCATGCAAGAAGAATAACTATTTGATTGATCTGATGCCTATGTTTTTGACAGCTAAAGTTAATGGTTTATTGTGGACAATGACCATCAAAATCCCACCTGATATATATTGGATATTTTATATTCCTCCAATACAGAGAATATAGCTGAGTGAATATATCACTGTATTCAATATTATTTCACTCTCTAAGGAGCAATACATTATACCTACTAGCATTAGCCCTATCATTTTGGTGAAAATGAGTTATGATTTGCATCATTAACTATGATTACTGCTTCAAAAATAGTCTTAAAATGTTCATATTTCCCATTTTCTGTTAGAACAGAATCCAAAGCTCTCACACGTTCCAAAATATATTAATTTTTTTTCCTAGAATACTGCTACTTTACAGAATTGAATGGGGCATTTCATGTTGTTGATCTATATTCAGGCTAGCTGTGGTAAGAATACAAATTAGGTAAAAAGTTTCAGAGTACTTGTTCAATAAAACTACACTATGCAAAGACAGATGGTATTCAAGAGGAATATACAAGAGAACCTAAATGAAGGTGTCTTCAGTAACATCACAAAAGGTGTATAAGTGCCTCTGTGAGATTATTAATCAGTTTCCCATGCTTAGTGAGGGGCTGCCTAGAAAAAAACAAACAAACACAAAAAAAATAACAAAAACATAAGGTTCAAGTGTTTGGATAGGCAGTTGGCTCAGGGCACATGATTGATATGGCATTAAAAAGTTTTTGCCTCTTTTTTAAGATACACATCAAGTAAAGGAGGACAAACAACCTCTATTTTTCACCAGCACTCACTCGTTAAGGTGCACACCAGGAGACAGTATGCTTAGGTTCTTCTGAGTGCAGCTCCACATTCACAGAACACTCTTTTCAGAATTAAGCTGCCCCTAGCACTGTTCATCACAATTGTTGTTCACTTGCTGAAGATGGGACGGCAAAGACAAGGAAAGACCTTCACTGATCCTAAATAGTGATGGGTAATATATCAGTACCATGATAGTATCACGGTTTTACAGGTAGCAGATACTAACATTCTTCAATAGCAACTATGTTCGTTCTGATATCACCATATCTGCAGCCCTGATCTTTTGTCTACTTCATCCTAGTGGCCCAAATCTCCTAAGACTCTGCCTCCACCCTTCCTGCTTCTACATCCCAGGCCTATAGCAGTCTGAAGCTATGTTACAGGAGTGTTAAGGAGTAGGTATGAAAAGAATTCCCTTTTGCCTTCACTGCCACCTCATTCAGCAGCTCTCCTTGCTGTCTACAGCAAAATTTCAAAGCTAAAAAGAACTTGTATATGTGCAGCTTCACTGGAGAGAGAGTGGGCTCCAAGAGAGCCAAGCTGTTTGGTATAGGATGTTCATGCATGTGAGTTTCAGGGTGGGTGATAAAAAGGCAGTCCCAGAGCTTCCAGAAGCACATCCTACTGACATCTTCCCTGTGGAGTGAAATCAATCAAAAACTGCCTTTAGGCATTCCCTAAGGCAAGATCAATTGTGGACTGGGGAAAATGCATCCCTCAAGAGGGATAGCTTACCTGCTCTCCGTAGTTCCCCAGAACTCCATCACCCTTTTCCAAAAGGTTTAATATCATGAAATGTGCTAGTAATATGATTTTGAGGGTTTTTTTCCTTTTTTACTGTAACATAAGACAAATTAAAACTTTATCATCCACCTCTAATTCTTCATTTTTCAGAGTCTTTTCTCAAGGATAATTGATTCCTTTGGGTTCTGGGAATTCCTTTGGTTCTTCTAGTAGCTAGCAGCAACCCAAGGAATAGTGTTTTAAGTGCAGAAATTACAAATTTATTTGGAAAGAAGCCAACAAAACCAACAAAACCAGAACAAAGCATTTCCATTTTTCCACAGTTACTTTTCCAGTGACAGGGGAATGGAAAAAGTTCTTATATTCACTGTCATTCAAAATGAAAACTTTCTTGAAATATCAAAACTTCTTCTAGAAGGGAAATTCACAGTGTCAGTCAGCTCTGCCTGAAATTACCTTTCTGAATTCATTCAACCTCAGAAGCAAGTCTGTGATTCTTTCCAAAGGATCTGAAAAAGTGTATTGTATTTTCACTTTAAAATGCACATTAAAGCATTACATATGCTCCAATGTGCATTCTCAGCAACAAAAATGCTTTTAACCCTCAACTTTTAAAAGCAGCTGCAGGGATTTGTTCCCCAGAGAAGGCAGTCTTAAAAAGGCCAGCCGAATTTCTAGGTTCCTGTGGGACCATGCTAGGCCTGTTTGGTTTGTCTCTGGGGCCTTTCATACAGTTCAGCTGAGGGAAGTGCAATTTGTTCAGTTATGTTTGCTGATCACTCTTTTTCAACCAAGTACAAATATAAAAAAAGTGGAATAACTGGCCAACACAGGAAATACCTAAAGTGCACACGCTTCCATTCTACAATTACACCTTCAAGTATTGTATTAATTGGAATCTTCCCTGCACGCATAAAGAAATTAGGATTATGTAATTTTTCTTTCACTCATAAATTAAACATTTACTGTTGCTCACTAGACTGAGTTCGGTTTCTGCATTCATCCCTTACAGGAAACAGCAAGAAGGAAATTTGGGTTACCTGAAGCTGTTGGTCACCCACGTCACCAAGGTACCTCAGTCAATAGTAAACTTTCAGCTATGTTCTGTGTAACTATTAGAAAAGATAAAAAAAACCCACTATGGGCAGGAAAGTACCTAAAATTCCTTTTGGTTTTTTTCCCCAGTATTTGGAATGATACATTAATTGCTTTAGCACATCATCAAAGTCGGTATGAATGCTGCTTTAGTTTTCAACTGCGAAACACAACACAAACTGCTTCATAGGAAGTTCTTGTGATTATTGCTTTGGAGTAAGGGGAGAGAATCCTCTAGTAAAACTGTGATCCTATTTAAAGGTATTGAAAAAACACATTAGAAATCACCCTTTGATCCAATTATTTTTCACTTTAAGTAAATAAAATAGAAAATACCTGATAATTAAAATGACTATATAACTTACTAAGCACAGTCAGCTGGTCAGAGGCAGGAGTAGAACTTAGATTCTCTTTGTCTAGTGCCTAGAGGCGGTTTGTGGAATAATCCTTGATTTTTTTTCTCCAACATTTTCTTCATGCTCTAAAAAGATAGTTACGAGACTCTTACTACAGAACATTTTCACACTGAACTCTTAACAGCTTTAGCATGGTCAGAAGGCAATGATAACTTTAAAGTTTAACTTCACATTTAGATAAGGCTGGACAGAAAGCCAGGAGACACTCTACCCCTTTTTTGCCTCTAAGATTGTCTATTCACTTACATGTCATGGCTTTTGCCTTCAGCTCCTGGCACATTTGCAGCAGCCTAATCTGAAAATGCTAGTGTAAATTTGGCTGGATTTCCATTACAAAAGATGGAATACTCTTTTTCTTGAAAAAATAAAGCATTATTACAAATAAAATATTGCATGGCTTTTAAATATTTTTTCTTATTACCAAAAGCAGAGATTTCAAATAAATTTATCTTCATGGAAAGAAATAGTTAAAATTCTGAGTAATGCAATAGCAATGCATTGTTATTTTAATAATTGTAATTAGGACTTAAATGGTACAGGGCCAATCCTCATTATCACTTGAAAATTATACTCTGTCTTACTAATAAAAATAAAACCTCAAATGTCTAAATCAATAACATAAATCCTATATTTTACTTCACCTCTGCAAATATTACTGTAGCCATCCTGGAATGCACTATTTCATGGTCTAGTCAATAAAAGATGCATCACAACTTAATATATCCTTCCCTTTCACCCAGTTATGTATACAATATCTCTAACAGATCTGTGAGTATAACAATCTACTCTGACTGCATTATTTAGTTTTATGGCACAGTCTGTATGTCAGACTAATACTAAATATACTTTGTTATGTTCATGCCTGTTACCTTGGCCAAAAAAATGTCAAAGAATGCCTAGCAGTGTGAAATAGGTCAGCTTCAGATGTGATTTCTATTAAAAAAACAAACAAACAAACAACAATAATAAAAGAATAACTATCTATTTATTATGAAAGGTGACATAAATCATTAGGGAAAGCATGAAATGGCAAGCTTAGCACAGTGTTACTAAATAAAGGTCCTTAGGACTAGAACATTTTTTTTTGTCATATATTTACAATTGCATAACAAGAGTTTACAGATCCACAAAACCAAATAAGTACTAAGTAAATGCAATAATATATAATCAGTAAATCATACTGATGTCCTCATATGAAGATAAGCACTGCTAGTTCTTAGGGTTGAGTTGGAGCCACATTTTTGTTTTTAAATTCTGTTGAAGGAAAAGACGAGGATAACGAAGTGAGAGTAGAAGGATGCTCTGGCATTAGCAAGGTTAGAAAACAGGCTTAGGAAACATATTTCATCAAGAAATTTCACACAAATTAAGATTTAGTTAACTTTGGCCAGAAAACAGTGAACTACTGTGCAAGGGAAAAACATTATGTGGACAGAAGAGCAAAACAGTCTAATCTGATTATTGTGAAAATACTTGCTGGGTACAGCCAGGAGAACTATAAACTTGTACTTCAGAAATGTATTTATTTTCTTGAGAAAATAACAGCATATGAATTTATTGATAGAAACCAAGACTGAAACCTGAGGGCCCTAAAAGCAGATGTCATCAGACATCACAGAACATATATTGTTCCAAATACAGCTACAGATAGAAAACTGTGGTAATGAGAAAAGCTAGTCTGGAAATTGTTACAGGTTGATTATCTGTGGCTACGGACAAAGAGCAATGGAGCCAGCAACTGAGCAGCACACCCACACATGGAAAGGGACATAATCTGTCATAGTAAGCAACCAACTCCTTGCTCAAACTACCAGGATGTTATACTGCTGCTTTGGTTGAGGCCAGAAGATTTGATAAGGAGGGATGATGGGGTTTATTGCTAGTACCACAACATCAGAGAGCAAATAACAAACAAGGAGGGGTTTGATGCAGGGACTATCATTCAATGTGCATTTTTTTACAGTTCAACAAGTTTTTTAATCTGTCAGAATAGTATACATAATGGGTTTCTTACAGCACTTTGGCAGCTCAGAGGCAAGTAGGAAGAAGCTTTAAAATTTGGAAGAAAACATGAGGACACTCTGACTAGGATTAGATCATCTGAGGAGAGAGGAGGTCTTTGTTACTTTCATTAATGAAACCACAGCCAATTTAACTGTTGTTATGACTGTATAAAACCCAAATTAAAAATAGCTGTTATCCAAAAAGAAAAGTTGTTCCACAACTCATGGAATATGTAGACCACACCAAACACAGAATTATTTTAAAAAATATTATTTATGCTTCACTTCCTGGAGCAGTGTAAGGAGGCACCAACTAGAGTATGAGAAGGTGCAAAAGATGGAGAAGAATTATACAGAATGATCAAAGAGGATATAATGAAACACTATGGAAACAGTTAAAGAAAGTTAAAAAAAAAAGTCTAAAGATTTTGTTGCAGTGAGTTCTACTAAGTAATAGAACAAATAAGAAACACTAAAAAAGTGTGTTTGCACTTGTAGCATTTAGAACTCAAGGGGAAAAATATTAGCACAGAAAATACCTAATAGGGAAAACATGATGTACTGAATACAGAGAGAATTTGGCAGTCTGGGAAGCTGGATTCTAACCTAAATGTAATCTCCTGTCATCTCACAAAAATTCAGACAAAGATGCTTTTAACTCTTCTTGCTTTTCTGACTTCTGACTGTCTTGGTGGCTTAGAATATGAACTTCCTAAGGTTTAGACTGGAAGTTCTCTGTTAACATGCTTATACCATGCACAACAAAACACAGCTTCAATCTCATCTCAATTTGTGCCTCTTTATGGCATGGAAAAATAAATAACAAATACTGTTTTCAATCATTTTACAGAGCAGAAACTTGATGTACTTTTGAGAACTTTTAGGCTTTGTATTATTTAACATGAAGACTCAATTAAAATATTATCATCAACAGTGGTATAAAAGATAAGCTTAAAGATAAAAAAAGATAGAACTTCAAGAGGAGCTTAAAGATAGACTTGCTAAAACAGACTAGATGAGACTAACCTACAGGAGTAGCTACAGAATATATGCTTCTCTAGGCAGGGGAGATAAATAACACTTGACAGCTCAGGGATCTGCTTGAAAGAATACCATGGGCAACAGTCCTGGAGCTGTTTGATTTTCATGGATCAGCAATTCCAAGCTCAACAGCAGTCAATCCCAAAGCGCAGGAAATCAAGTAAAGGTAGCAGGAGGCCTGCTCAGATTAGCATAAACTGGGACATCAAAAGGAGGCATACAAGAGGTGGAAGAAATTTCAGGTCACCCGGGAGCAATACAGAGGCTCTGAGTGCTTGGTGACACAGGGACCATGCAAGGATGTGGTCAGGAGAACCAAAGTCCACCTGGAGCTGAATCTAGAGAGGGATGTGAAGAGCAACAACAAAGGCTTCTACAGGCGCTTCAGCAGAAAAGAGATAAGGGAAAATGTGGGCCCACTTCTATATGTGCTAGGAGACCTGGTGACAAAGGATATGGAAAAGGCTGAGGTACTCCATGACTTCTTTGCCTCAGTTGTTAGTGGTGAGATTTGCCTACAGGAATCCCCAGGGCTCTGCGAAGAGTCAGAAAGTCTGGAGCAAGGAAAGCTTACCCTCTGTAGAGAAGGGCTAAGGGAGTTGATCAATGTCATTTCAAGGTCACTTCTGGTTATCTTTGAAAGTTCATGCCATTTGGAAGAGAAATAGGGATTCTTGAGGACTGAAAGAAAGAAAATGTCACTCCTATTTTGAAGAAGGATTTGGGGGAAGATTTCAGGAACTAGAAGGTGATCAGCCTCACCTCAAACCCTAGGAAGATGATGGTACAACTAAATCTGGAAGCCGTTTTCAGACATGTGAAGTACAGAAAGGTGACTGGGTTCAGTGAGCATGGATTTACAGGGGGCCTGATCGTGGTGAAATGACTAGCTCTGTGGACAAGGAGAGAGAAGTAGATATTATCTTGACTTTAGTCTCCTATGACTTTCTCTTAGGCTACCTAATGAAATATGTTTGATAAATGAACAGTGAGATGACAACTGGCTGGACTGCTACGTTTAAAGGCTTATCATTAGAGCATGAAGTCCAGCTGGAGGCCAGCAACTCATAATATACCCAATGGGTCAACACTGCCTAACATCTTTATTAATGACATAAATGATGGGACAGAGTGTAGCCTCAACAAGTTTGCAAATTACACAAGACTGGGAGGAGTAGCTGGTATACCAAAGGTTTATGCTGTCATTCAGAAGAACCTCAAGAAGTTAGAGAAATGAACTGTCAGGGATCTTATGAAATTCAGCAAAGAGAAAGGCCAAGTTCCACACCTGGGAGGGAAGAAGCCCATAGTCTTCTGTGACTGGAGAAGGACCCTGGTGGGCAGCAAGCTGAACATGAGCCAGCCATGTGCTCTTACAGCAAAGCAAGCTGACTGCTTCCTGCCCTGCATTAGGAGGAGTGTTGCCAGCAGGCTGAAGGAGGTGATCCTTCCCCTTTATTCTGCACTGGTGAGGACATACCTGGAGTACTGTGTAGCTCTGGGCCCCCCAGTACAAGGGAGACATGGAGTTACTGGAGAGAGTCTAGGAAGAAGCCACTAAGATGTTAAAGGAACTGGACTATCTGTCCTTTGAGGAAAAGCTGAGAGAGCTGTAACTGTTTAGTCTGGTGAAGAGTAGGCTTAGGGGATCCTACCAAAGTGTATCAGCACCTGACAAGAGAGAGTAAAGAAGACTGAGCCAGGGTCTTCTCCTTGCTGCCTAGGGAATAGATGAGACAAAATGGCCACAAACTGAAATACTGGAAGTTCCATTCAGGCATAAGAAAAAAGATTTTTACTCTGAGTATTGTTGAACATCAGAACAGGTTGCCCAGAGAGTCTGTGCAGTCCCCATCCCTGGAAATATTCAAAAGCTGTCTGGACATGGCCTTCATCAGCCAGCTGTAGTTCACCCTGCTTGGAGCAGGTAGGTTGCACAAGATCTGCAGAGGTCCCTTCCAAGCTCAGCAACTCTGATTCTGCATTTTATACAGCTATTACAATCTGAAAGGTAAGATGCGCAGAAAGACAGCTTTTCAGCTCCAGTGCTTCCAATAACGTTAAGTAAATTTACATTTGATGAGGATCTGGCTAAGAGAGCTTTAGAGCATTAGATGCAAGAATTCTTGTATAAGCAGAACTGGCAAACTGCATAAGAAAATGAGGCTGTCAAGGAAATGTGCTGACGGTTAAAGTATGCTTCTCAGAGCAAGCATTCAAGTTTAAGGAAGGAAAAGTGAACTAGCAATTACTATTAATGGGAATGGTGGGAAAACACCGAGTGTTGGGGAAAGTGTGTGTATGTGGAAAGACAAGAGGTAGAGATATCTTATACTCACTAATTTAGCAGAAATGCTAACGATTTTAGAACAGATAACAAATTACATGCAGAGAAGCAGCCAGAATGATGAAAGTAAGGAGGCAAAAGACAAAATAAGACGACATTAATGATAAGAAGGATGATAGGAGGGGTTAGAGCCATTTTATTTAATAAGCTGGTGTTATTATTTCTAATTTGCTTTTCCTTTAATATCCATGGAAATAATCAAACGTTTTACTTCTCCCATGAAAAATCCTGGGATATCACAGAACCACAGGAGAAATTCAGGGAATAATTCTAACTCAGTATAAATTTACATGCTGTATATATTTGAAGAACAAAACTTCTTCCTTCCTGTACACTTGCTGGCCTAAGGAAGGGGATGCTGCGTCCCTCCTGTCATTCATTTCCAAAGTTACTGATGATATGAGGCACTATGCAGTACAGCAAACATGGAGATAAGAATCAGTTAAATGTTAAAGAAGTTCACTGACAGTTCTCAACTCTCTGTGTACCTCAAACCACCAGAATTACTTTATGAATTATTCTAAAATCCTTTTTTTGAGATTCATTCCTATTTCATTGTTAAATACATTAAACTTTATTTCTGTCTCTAAAACATATGTATAATAAAGGAGTTTAGAAAGTATCTGAACATACATTTTAATCCTTTTTATATCTCTTGATGAACTAAGAATATCAAGAGAAAATACAAATTTGGTAAGGCAAAAGGTGATATCACTAGAGGCAGCAATTTACTTCCTTCAATTCACTGAACTGTAAATAAAACACTATCCTTAATAATTTTGTTTTTTCTAATTTTTATTCCACCTACAGACAGGAAGCATTCTACAGTCATGGTGAGGCTGTTGGAATTAATTCAAATTAAGTTTCTTTCTTGCTTAAAAAAAAAGTGAGGTTTATGTAGTGGGGCATTGCCAACATAAGAATAAATGTGATGTGCCTTAATTTGATTTTCTGCAAACATTGCTGCTGACAATGATGTCTGATAGATACTAACTGATATTCCTCACAACATAATAAGTATCTCACTGACATTTCCGTAAATCTTCCTCTTTTTTTTTTTTTTTTTTACTTATTATAACAATAAGGGTGGTTGGTGGCTCTGGGGAAGGTTTTGATGCTGTTTTTACAATACATCTAAAAGGAAAAAAAAAAAAAAAAGCAAGCTGTGGGGACTTCTAATATTTAGGTGTGTTCAAACTTTAAAATCACAGCAAGAACTCTAATGCAGCTTAAAGGAAATAGTGGAAGTTTATGAAGCTGTACTCTATCAACAGCTTTAGGAGCATCTCATTTTTCATTAGAATAATAACTAAATTTTGACCTTTGAAGTTCTTTTCATCTTACAAGGAAAAGTTAGCTTTCTTTCATGGACTTATCCTTTAAAAAGAAAGCAGACAAAACATCTGTTACCAATTATTATTTATTTGTATCACAGTAACACTGAAAGGCCCTAACACAAATCATAGGTTCCATTGTACTTTAAGCTAGGAAACACATTCAAGGAGACAGTCTCTGCTTCAAAGCCTTTACAGACGAGGCAGACACGTTCTTTCTTCTGAAGATTAGAGATGAAGTATTGAAGCACAGAACAATTGCATTTCTACAAGTTGCACAAAACGTCTGTGATAGAGACAAAAATTAAACTTAGTTATTCTACAGATAATCTTAATTCTTTCATCACTGGATGTCCCTTCATTTCCAAGTTCAAAATACTCCCAGGGTAGTGAGAGTAACCATGGAGGCTACAAAGAACCTTTTTGGGTATATAACAATCTCTTATATAACAATCTTATAAATACCAGTTTAATCCATGATCAAAATAGGAAAACTCTTCCTAAGCTAGAGGGATATAAAAAGAGTTTTGGATTTTTGTGCATACACGTATGATCTTACTTTTTCTTAAATATTACACATCATGCATGTTTGAATTTTTGTGTCATTAGGATTTCATTTCTACACTTTCTTCTATGATGAACCCTGTTTCACATAATCCTTGTTATTTGATTTCCTAATGGGATGGATATCATTACAAAATACTGATACAGGCTTTCCTTTTCTGTACATAATATGCCTTCAGTATGCACGAAATAATGAATGAATAGCAAGTCTTTCCAGATTGTCTATTGATCTTGGTGCAGTACACTGTAGAGATACAAAATTGATGAAAACTTGAGTGAAACTAAAAGAAAGAAGATCCAGAGTTTGAATCTTCATAAAAGTGATGAAGCAAATTGAATGACAACATGTTTCTTCAACACCTTCCCAAACTGGCTGAATGTGTATATCTGAACTATCATCAATAATAATTTGAGGTCCTTTTTTTACCAGCTCTATTACATTAGCAGGAACTGGAAAACAACTCATAGAGGTAGAGGTAATCAATTATTACATTAATCCTACATCAGATACAGTATAATCTGCTTAGGAAAGAGGAAGACACTTTTTTTTTTTAAATATTGTGTCAATATTTTGTGTCCAAATTCAAAGTAGTCTAATGTTCAAATCTATATCTGAAACTCAGATTAACTAAAATCATCTCTGCAGAAAGCTCAGATGTAAATGTATATTTATATATCACAGAATGGTTGAGGCTATGATGGACCTCTTGTTGCAGCCCTCTCCAAACTAGCTGGCTGCAGCAAAGTCTTTTACCATCACATACCAGCTTACTCTTCATGCAGTCCCTCTGCTGCCTTCTCCTAGTCTCTCCTCTTCCAGGGTGTGCACTCTCTCTTCCTTCTTCTTCCTCCTCTCTCTCCCTCGGCTGCTCTCTCTGCCTTGGCTGCCCAACCACAAAACAGAACCAGCCACAGCTGCTCCTTATCTACATCAGCCAACCCACCATCCCTGAAGCCAGCCCACAGCTGTATGTTATCAATGTTAATTAACCCAGCTTCATTCCTCTACAATTCCCAATTCCCCCTTTTTTTTTCTTTTTATTATTTTTTAACATTTCATACCTTATGTTTTTAACAATCATTCACAACCTTTTTACAAATAAACTTTTCATACAGTCCAGACAATTTGTCCCTGAACTCATACACATATCCCTTTTTCCATTTTATCTTGGGCTTTTCAGCTTCTGGGGGCTGATCATGTTTCTTCTCGTCTGCTTTCTTGACATCTAGGATTTTGTTTTCTTCAGACTGGGGTTCTGATGAACTTGTAGTACCTTGTCCTTGCACCTCTTGGGTCACACCGGACAGTAACCTGAATGAGCTTTCAACAGCAGTAGACCTAGGGTACAGCACTAATATATTACTCGGTGTCTCAACAAGCTTCCCAACATTGTTGCCGTCACTCATTTCTTCTACAACTGGAGACACCTTCAACGAGCACATAAACACTGGCAAGAATACCACCAGGCCGAGCAGCAGCAGCAATGGCGGGAGCTGTCTGTGGCACCACACTGCTCCCACGCCTTCCCCCAGCACAGCCATCACCACTGTCCAGCTGGACCCACTCTGGACCCGCCACCGCTGTGGGCTGCTGCCACGTCTGGCCATGTATTCTGCTGCTATCGCCTGTTACCCTCAGTCTCTTAACTCCACAGCAGCCAGGCTTCCTTCTCTTTATCCCATCGGCTCACTTTACCGGTGTCTGATCCAGGTGCCCAGGCTCTTCCACCTCTCTCAACGTGATCTGGATCACAGGCTGTCCCCGCCTGTCCCTGCTGCGTTGGGCACTGCCATCACTTTTCAAAACTTCAAACACCCCCCAGCACAGCCATCGCCGCTGTGGCCGCTCATTACACTCAGTCTCATAATCTGAAGGGCCTCACACAGGGCACCAATTGTCGCAGCACTCTCCAAACTAGCCGGCTGCAGCAAGGTCTTTTACCATCACATACCAGCTTCTCTTCATGCAGTCCCTCTGCTGCCTTCTCCTCATCTCTCCTCTTCCAGGGCACTCTCTCTCTCTCTTCCTTCTTCCTCCTCTCTCTTCCTTGGCTCTCTTCAGACCTCTGACAATTATCTTGGCCAACCTACCTGCTCAAGCAATGTCACCTTAAATCAGCTGATAAGGGCCATGTCCAGACACCTTTTGAATATCTCCAAGGAGGGTGACTCCACAACCTCCCTGGGCAACCTGTTCAAGAGTTCAGTCATTCCCACAGTAATTTTTAAATTTTTTTTGTTTATTTGTTCAAGTAGAATTCCCTGCATTTCAGTTTGGGTTCATTGCATCCTGTAACTTTGTTAGACAGAGCTGCAAAGAGTCTTGCTCTGGGATCTTTACAGCCTCCTTCACATAGTCATATACATGGATAAGATTTCCCCTGAGTCTTCTCTCTTCCGAGTTAAATAGTCACAGCTCTCTCAGCTTCTCCTCATATGACAGATGCTCCAGCCCTTTAAGCATCTTAGTGGTCCTTCACTGGTCTCTTTCCAGTAGTTTTATCTGTCTACCTGACTCTTGCACTGGTGAGCCCAGAACTAGACACAGTACTCCAGATGTGGTTTCACCTGTTCTGAATAAAACACACACTTCTGGCTTGTGTTCAACTTGCTGTCCACCAGGACCACCAGGTCCTTCTCTGCAAGGAGACTTTCCAGGCCCCATTGTATACTGGTGCCTCAGGTTCTTTCTCCCCAGGTGCAAGACTCAGCCTTTGCCTATGCTGAATTTCACGAGATTTCTGTCAGCCTGTTTTTCCAGCCTGTCAAGGACACTCTGGATTGGCAGCACAATGTTCTGGTGTATCAGGCACTGCTTCCAGTTTTGTATCACCCACAAACTTGCTGAGGGTACACTCTACCATTCAGATAATTGGTAAAGATGTTGAACAAGATTAGAGCTAGTACTGATCCCCAGGGTACACCACCAGTCACTGGCCTCCAGCTGGAGTTCATACCACTGATCACCTCCTTCTGGGCCTGGACAGTCAGCCAGTTGTCAATCCACCTACCTCACCATCTCTTCTTCCAACCCACACTTTGTCAGCTTCTCTACAAGGATCTTGTAGGAGACAGTGTTGAAAACCTTGCTGAAGTCAAGGTAGACAATATCCGCTGCTCTCCCCTCATCTACCCAGACAGTCATTCCACCATAGTTACCCAAGTCTTCCTTCTTGCTCTTCTTGAAGACAGGAGTGACATTTGCTTTCCTACAGTCCTGATACACCTCTTCCAATCACCATGATTGTTCAAAGATTGTTGTGAATGACTTTGTAATGACATGAGCCAGCTTCCTCAGCAGTCATGGGTGCATGCCATCAGGCTGCATGGACTTATGTACATCCAGTGTGCTTAAGTATTTCCAAGACTACATCATCCTTGCTCCAGCATTTCACCGTAGTCTTTGGGCCCCTAGATTTCTGAAGGCCACTCCTGCTTATAAAGACTGAGAAGGCAGTATTCAGTACTTGGTTTTTCCATGTCCTGTGTCACCAGATCCCCTGTCCCATTCAGCAGCAGGCCCACATTTTCCTTAGCCTTCCGTTTGCTACTTATGTTACTCAAGAGAAGCGCATGTGTGTGTGTGCATTTCTTCTCATTCCACGTTGCTCCCGATTCATTATTCCTCATATGTGTTGTTTAGTCTGAGAATATTTCCTCTGCAATGAAAACAAGCAATTTAACCTATGGTTGGTTGGGTTTTGGTTTTTTTTTTCTAACATGGCCACAATATTTTACAGGAAAAACATTATATGCCACATTTACAGGAGTAATTTACAGCATTTCTGTATTTTTCAAGGAGGTCTGATGCCACATTGATATTAAAAAGACTTCTCAAAATAAATAATTTCAAGGCTGCTTGTTTTAAATGTCTGATTCATTCTGTGGTCCCAGAGATTAAGTTAGCAAGTTTGCTGAAACAAAGTTGCCATGTTAAATGATATTTCTCCATGGCACAGCTGACCGCACTCAAAACTTTGCCTTCTTCGTTAAGTTTGACCAGATAAAGTTATGATATTTTGAAACTGGACTGCAGCTAGGCAGTAAATAATCATAGGCACACTAGATTTTTTGACATAGAAATTATTTTACACTGTTAACGTCAAAAAGAAAAAGCTATGATTTCTCCATTCCTCCTACCCAGTTGTAGTATATTTAGCATATAAATGTAAATTTAAAATTCATTTATTTTGAAGTCTGTAGGAAGAAATTTAAGAGACTATACATATACACAGTTTAAATTTAATAATTTTAAACTTAACGAGTCGTAAGAGAACAGGTTTGAAAAAAAACCCCACAAAACAAACCAACCAACCAAACAAAAACTTTAAATGAAGATGAGAAGAGGCAGGAGTGAAATCAGCAAAAGACCTGAGTTTCATACAGAGCTAATTTGGACAAAAAAAGTGGAAACTTTACAGAGATGACTGAACTATTGATGTTAAAATAGGTGTGACTTCAGAAAACAGATGGAGTCATCCTACCAAATCTGAACCTTTCCCTAAGAATTGAATGAAATATCTCCTCCATGCAAAAAATAAATAAAAATACAAAGAAATTTCATTAAGACAATTTTGTCCCACTGATTAATTATATAACAAAAATAGATTAGTAATTAAACCATTTACTTCATATTATTTTCTTCTACTATGTAAACTTTAGAGTATAGATCAGCTGGAAATTGTATCTCTTTATAACTCATGTTTAGCCCACTTGCTTACTTTTTTTTTTTATATAAATCTCTCAAGTTTTATATAGTTAAACTTACCCCAAATTATTCTTCCACTAGTATTCTTCATTGATTGTGGAGAACAAGGTGTTTCAGGTTCCAGTGATCCCACATAACCTTTTCCCTGAACCCACCGTTTTAACCTTGGTGAGACACTGGTATAACCATTTCAATAGTCATCCTAAAGAAGCTTATTAAACAGCAACATAGCCCAGTTTTTTCTCTCCAGCAGGATGAGATTCTATTTAGGGAGCACAAGACAAGCACTTCCACTATCTTCCATCCATTCTGCTCACTTTCTCGCAGTATTCACAGTAGGAATTGCAGGGGGTACATTCCTGATTTTAGTATCCATTTATCAACCTGTTGCCCAAGAACTTGATTAATTCATTTTGGATTTGCTTGGTATTATTTATCTCCAAAACCTCCTGAAGCAACACATGCCCAAAACTCACTAACCACTATGTAAGGCACTACTTTCTTTTATCTGTCTTAAACTCTCATCCTGCTAGTTTCAGTGAGTGTCTTCTTATCCTAGTACTGTGGGATTTGATGAAAAATAGCAGTGTATTTGCCTTATCTACTGTCCTCATGACTTTGTCAATATTTACCATCTCTCTCTCCAGGCTTTTCTTCCCCAAATGGAAAGGCTCAAGCATTTTCATCTTTTATTTTAAGACAGTGTTTCATTCCCATAATCATTTCAGTTGCTTTTTCTACATCATTTTTAAATACATTATGTCTTTTTCAATATGTAAGAAAAAACATTGTATTAAGTAATCCAGCACATCAATGTTTATCAGGGGAAAAAAATGTTGGTTTCTGGTTTAGTCTCAGTATTTTTCCTGAGGATGCCCAGTATTTTGTTTGTTCTTGAGAACGAAGCGTATACTGAGCTGATGTTTTCAGAAAACTGCTATTTTTCTGGCAGACTCCAGAGAAGTCCGACATCTGCTTCTTTAAGTGTGACTTCAGCTTCCAAGTTCACCATTATACAAGCATGATTTAGGTCCCATTACCTCCCATTTACTGGCATCGTATCAACTGACATTTCTTTTCTCCATACTTCAGTTTTGTGATGTCCTGCTGGGGTTTCTCACCATCAGTCACGTTTAACTGCCTGAAATACCTTAGTAATGTGCAAAATCGCAGATCTGACTATACCTTCCCTATTCCAAGGTCACCCATGAAAATGCTGAATAAAAATTAAGCCATTGCTGGTCCATGGGGATCCATAGTTTTCTTCCCCCTGAAAAGGGATCTAAAAGTAAGTTACTGAAGAGTAAGTTGTAGCCTATCCTTTATCTTCCTATTGTGTAAAGCCGTTAAAGTACCTTTCGTCTAAACCACAGCAAATTAATTTCTTTAATGACCTTTCATACAGAAGCTGCTCAAGGATTTTACTTTCCAAATCCACACAATTATGTCTTCTGCCTCTCCTTTACCCACCTGCTCAGTCACACGCTCACAGAACTCCATGTTGCCTGGCTCCTAACACAATGAGATTACACCTGTGCTTTGTTATGTCATCCTTTATTGTAAACCATTAAAGATATCCTTTAAAGTCCTTTTTTTAGATAAAATATGCTGGCAATATTTTTTGTCAGAGGACTGCCAGTCCTCTGACAGTGCCTGTTTGGAGTAGATAGTTTACACAAGTTCACCAGAAATTCAGCAATTTCCCGTCTGATTCACTTCAAAACTCATGGCTGAATGTGATATGGTCCTAGTGAGTTACCCACATAAGTTTGACGTAGTGTCATTATCAGATAAAACATACAAAAATGCCCTCCTTAGGGAGAGCTGTATGGATTACAAGTCAGCCTGCTTTTTATTTTTCTAGCTCCTTTGATTCAGAAATTCATCATAGAGTTTAGTATTTGAGATGGAAAGCACTTTTGCTCACAAATTCACTGAGGTTCATAGAGTCTAAACCAAGTTGGCAAGTTTAAAGAGATAAGAAGCATATGATTTTACTTTTAATTTTTTTCAGGAAAGAGTAAAGAAACCTGGGTTCACACTGTCATATTAAAATAACCAAATCTTTAAGTGAAAAAGGAGATTTATCCTCTAGCTATGCTTTAAAAGAAAGCAGCAGCTATCACTGCATGCTCAGTAATCTGTAAGTCTGAGGAAGCTTAGCAGATCATACCCCTCAAAGGAGGAAGGCAGTAGGTGCCTGGTTTTTGGATCCCTGAGTTAGGGCTGAATTGCTGAACTACCAGGATTGAGATACTTCTGACAACTGCAGTAACAGCGATTTAAGCATCTGGGCAACTTTAAGGTCAAGAACTGAAGTGCTTACAGATTACAGACCTGTCAAATATAAAAAAGAGCTCTGCAGGAGCTCTCGACCTCACAGGTTTATACTAAGACTTCAGAATATGCTGCTCTTCCACTTCAAGTACTTAAATTCTTTCTGAGATTGTGCTTTTGGTGACTTTGTCAAAATTTACTGTTTGCCCAGCAATCACACCGTTTTGAAGTAACCAGATAGTTGTGAAAAAATTATAAATCCCAGAGTAATTTATTCATTTTTGTCCTGTAAAAAAGGCCTAAAACCCAATGAGACACATATTTGCTGTTTTACATTGCTTAACTGTGCTGATAATACAATACTTCGTATAAATGTATAGTGTTGACCTCTACTGGATGCAATATCTGGTGTTGTGATAAACTATATATGACTATCACACACTGTGTGAGGCAAATACATTAATACAATTTAAAATCTGACTTTTTCCAATGTTAGTCTCTGCCTAAAGCCACTAGCAAAGAACACCTTCTAGCCAAATAGCAAACAGCTGTGCATTTGTTGCAGAATGTCTTGGTTTTGTTAGAAAACTTGAAAATAACTCATTAAAATTCCAAAAAGTTTTTCATATTTTACATAATCTGAATATTTTGTTTTGCATTTCTTACAAATCCAAAACCAAAGTTTCTGCCTATGTGCTTCTCCTCTCCCTATCTCTCAGTTATTTTACAATACTTTGAAGTGTTCAAATCTATTGACTATTCTTTAAACGGTCCTTTACTAAGAAATCTACTGGGATTTGGGGCGGGGGGTGTAATTGTATGAAAAAAGATTTGTGTGGAGTCAGTTCTTTTTTATTTTGAATGGTTCAGAAGATTTTCAATGAAATGTTGAGGACTCTTGTAGACCTCTTTTTTTCCAAAAAAAAAACCAAACAAACCAAAAAAAACCTAGAAAGTTTCCAAATGGTATAATATATATGTATAACCCATATGCATATGGTATACTATATATGTGTATACACTGTATTAGAAAAGTATTTCCTTATATTTTCCCTTCCATGCTCTTATTCTCATGTTCTCCCCCTGTATCTCACTGTTTTTAAAATCAGAAAAGTCCTGTAACATAAATATCCTGGAAATACTTTTGCCTTTTCATCACAATAAGAACCTAATCTAATTAACCCATTTTAACCTGATTAACTTGGGTAGTAGTGTGGAATGAATGAACAAATGCATAAATGCTTATAAACACATAATAATAGTAATTATTTTACTGTAAAAATTATTACCTCCTAGCATTATAGCAAGACTTCTGACATTCATTAAAGTTGCTCTCCCACCTCAGAATACACCAGATAATCAGTGGTAATTTGTTCATTAATTCAAAGTATTATAGAAATTTGATACTCTTACCCACATCAGAAACAAAAGACCACTTTTTTGGTGACACTTTGTTCATGAATTCAAAGTATTATAGTAACCTGTCACTGCTTATCTCAATTTCATTAATTCAGAATGATTGCTTACAAAAGTACTGCAGATTGAAAATAAGAGTATCTATCGCTTTAAATCCTTGCCTATCGAACCACAAACAGATAAATTCTTTTTTTCCTCATTTTTAGAATGCACGCGTTGATTACATTACTAGCAGACAAGCTGATAGCCTTTGGGTCCTAGGAACGATGAAAATCATCCAGTCTGGTCCCGTATATTCACACACCATAGAAATTTCCCCAATAATTTCACCATTATAATCCATATAAACACATATCTCCTTTTTTAGCTAGAACATCTCTTTTACTTTGTAAGACACTGAATTTATTTAAAGTTTTCAGGCAGTCAAAAGCCACAACCTCACTAGATAAGATTTTATAAAGATTAATTACTTTTACTCTCAGAAATAAGTACTTTCTTTTTCATCCTTGAATTTATCTAACTTCACCTTGAAATAAGATCCCTGGATCTCATTATACCTTTGCAGCTAAATTAAAAAGGTTGATTCCTGTAGTATTTTCCTCGTGAATATGCTTATAGATAGTGTTCAATAGGTTAACTGTATGCCACATGTACCCAGCAATATAACTTCAAAACTTGTACTATACCCTACATTTTAATGTTCAAGAATACTTTTATGATGATCATTTAAAATGTTGCTAGATCAGCATAACCTTCATATAACATTCAAACAGATCACTTCTCTATTCTTAAGGAAAAAAATAACTTAATATTCACTTTTGGGCTTTGTTTGACACTGAATCCTGACGCACTTGACCCTAAAATATTGACACAGTTGTTACCTACCTTCTTGTTGTACAGGGTTTCCATTCAATATATACTGATTGCCATATAAAAGGCTTGCATGAGAACACCGTTGACAAGACATTGGCATTAATTGTTAACACATAGAGTTGAGAAATGGAGAATTGGATTGACTTTCTATCTCAGTGAGACAGGAACAAATTCATCAAAGATTGCCCATCATCTCCATAACTGCCAAAGGAGCTATGGATTAGGTCGGGAAAGATCAAACACATAGTGCTTTGCTTTCAGTTTCTTCTTCTCTATGTTCATATGCTGAGAGGAAAAGAAGAAAAAAAAAAAAGCTTTTTACACAGCTTCTAAGAAGAAAAGTAACATTTTAAAAAATAAGGTTCTAAAACAAATGTTGCTTTTAAGACAAACACAATATTCCATTCCATATGAGTAAAGGTATTCGTTGACTTAGTTTATACAAGTAAGTAATTCAGCACAAGAGAGGAAGACCAGCAGATCAAAACAACCGGTGATGAGACCTGGCATCAACAGCCTGCGTGGTCTGTGACTTTAATTTACACTAGCTTTAATCTGTTCCCCTGGACCAAACACCATCAACCTACGCATGTTGTGAAGAACCAGTCATTAGTCTGAATTTTTACAGTGATGAAGTGCACAGTTAGAGCAGAGATCCCAGTTTAATTTCCACCAACAGACAGCTGGTTTGTGTGCACCAAAAAGTCCCTTTGAACCAAAGCAATGTGTAATAAGTGCAATTGATTGGAAGATTAACTTCAGAACTGGCCTTCTGCTTCAAGTCAAAATGCTGAGGGTGCACCCATGGAATAATAACTGTTTAGAAACCTGATCAAGGACTAAGTGACTCTGAAACAGGGAGGTATGTGAATTAGAGAAATAGTCAGAAAGAGGAAACTACTCCCATGTTTATTAAACTGTCCACAAAAATGTGATGCAACTCTATGATTCAGGTTTATAAAAAGATGAAGTCTGGCTGAAAGTACAATACTAATCCTAGCCTCTAGAGCTGTCTGCTCAAGTGCTGACAGACCACAGACAAAGAAAATCCTTTAACTTCACGATATATGTTTGAATTTCTACTTCTGACTTCACTTCTCAAGCCGTTACATCCAGGAAGGATCTATATGAATTTCTCAGCCTGATTTCAGCAGCTGTCATTTAAGTAGCCAGCTCCTAAATTCAGAAGATTTAGATCACACTCTTTAACTTGCATGAGATACTCTAGAAGGTGTCCTCCTGATTAAACCAGCAGTGAAGTGTATTCAATACTCAATGAAACACCTCCGTATTCTAACAGACCTGGATACAGCATATCACAAAGCCTCAAATAAGGTGATTCTTGAGTTGTTTTGCCATTGCCTTTTCATTAGCTATTTGCAGTAAAAATATAACAGTATCATAAATAAATATTATTCCTTGAAAATCCAGAAGTATACTACTATTCAAAAATACACAAAGAGTGTAGTCATACTCACCAGAAGATCCAGAATTCACATCAAAGAGTCTGTAGTTGCTTCTTTTAAATCGCCATTGTCTTTGACTCACCCACAACAGTCCTTTGGAGCCAGAAGACCTAGTCTTAAAAACATGGGGTATTTCTGCTTCTTTTTATTCCTTTTATGATATGTGATCATGCTTTTATTGCCAGTCTTCAGAAAAATATTATCACAAAGTTTAAGGGACTGAAATGCATTCATTTATGTTTGTTCTTTCTCATAAATCCTTTAGCTGGATTTATAACAAAACCTATTTCAAAACTATTCCAAAGGGACTGCCCCAAAAAAATGTAACCTATACAACGTTTTCATCCTCTTAGTTGATAATTTTATAATCTTGAAGCTGTTTTTTAATTATGTAGATAAAATGTTCCAAGTTTATCTATTTGTAGGTACCTGAGGGTTCCAGGTGTAACACTGAGCAAATACACAGTACACAATATGTTTGCTTTTTCTCAAATAGCTCCTTCAGTTTCACCACAGATGATTTTAAGCACGTCCTGTGACTATAGAAATCTGCTACCTTAAGAAACCTGGCAATGGGTTCATACCTTTGAACTGCAAACTGACTCAGCTTCCTACAGGAAAGCAGTTTTTAACGTATAAACAAAAGAAGATAATTCCTCCTACATTTCAAATAACCTTCAGAAATAAGAGATGCTGAAATTATTGTGTAGAAGGTATACATCTGCCATTTTCCTCAGCAGGGAATGCACACTTACTTAATATAGTTTCACATCAGATTATATCCAAGGAACACTACCTGTGAACTGCGGTGGTATCCATTAGCACTATTATGGTCACAGGTCTGTCAGCTGTGCCAAGAAAGCTGTTGCCAAGAGGTTTGGGGAGGTGCAGGTGTTAAAGATCAGCCACTGATGTGCATTGTTGCTGGAAAATTGCATGTACAGATTCTACTCTGGCTTTTTCATTTGTCTCCTTGCTGTTCTACTATTTGAAATAAGCTGTTGTCATTTTCAAAACCAACGTGAGAAGGGTGCAAATTCACCTCTGCATACCTGTCAGGTTATATGAAGAAAAGACTTCTCTCCCTGCACACAGACCTGTGAGGCACAGGGTCATTCAGGAGAACCTCAATAACCCCATCAGAGATAGAAGCTCCCACTCACTCTCCACCTCATCCTGGGGTGCTCCAGGGTAGCTTCAGGACCACAGGCTGGGGGTGACACCCTCAGACAGAGGGGAATGCAGCATTTATGATGGGATGCAGAGGAGGAGCTTCTTGACATTGCACCACAGTTATGAGTTTAAGAGAGAAGCCAAAGGGAAGGAAAGGGAGGGATCAAAGTGTTTGGGAGAGGAACAAGTATGGGAAAATAGACAAATAAGGTGATAAAAGGGGATGGTCACATGTAGTGATATTCATCTATTCATGTTCCAGGTGGTCAGTACGCTTGCCTGGCCATGCCCCGTGCCCATCACCAGTCTGTCCTGCCCTCTTATTAAATCCCATTTTTAACTCATTGAGGGACCCATGGTTAGGGGGGGGCAGTGGGGCTGGGCAGCATCTGAGTGCCAGCAACTGGAGTCAGACTACAGGTGAGAGGAACTGCACATCTGTGGTACCAGCAACAGGACAGACCAGACTGCATGCACGCTTTAAGTGTATGTGTGTCACCGTGTAATCACCAGCAAATGCCAAACTGAACTAATCAGGGAGCAGGATATGTGGCTTGGGAACCAGGTACAGAAGTGGCCATAGGTCTGGGGTGGATACATGTGTGCACCTCTGTGAGGAAGACAACAACTGAAGAGGCCTGGAGGTCCAGGCAGGCTGCTAGTTGGACCACAGGGTCCAGAGAGAGAGGAGAGAGAGAGTCAGAGACAAATGCACAAGGCAATCTGAGTGTCTAAGACTGCTGACTGGAGGGATGCACAGTATGGATGTCTGTGTGTCTCTCTGCCTATGTGTGCACAAGGGGACCTGGGGATCTCTACCAGCCTTGGAGGCTGCCTGCCCAGGTGCCAGCAACTGGGAAGACTGGGATCCAGTGGCAGTAACTGCACAGACCAAGTGTCTGAGCCCAGCTGCTGGAGGGATTTCACCATGTGCATGTGTATGTATAGATATATTCCCGTAAAGGGATCTAGGGATCTTCATCCTGATCAGCCATGGGGAGTAACAGGATGGGGCCACATGTGCTGTTTGTTTTTGTACGAGTGCTGAATGTTACTGTGTGTCTAAATATAAATACATGGTTTGTGGGTCCGTGTGCCTATTAGGAATGCATGCTTGTTACCAGCTGAACCTTGGGAAAAGGAGCTGCAGTACTCTCACCTCTATCAGGCTACTGAATTCAGCAACTACTAGCAATACCCAGCTTCAGTAGGTGGAAAGAGAATATGCTCAACAAAAACATTTTCTGCATACACAGTTTTCAGGAATAATATAAAAATAAGTATAAAAGATACATAGATATTTTTATGTAGAGGAATGAGGGCAGTGGGTTGATCAGCATTGATAACATGCAGCTGTGGCCTTGCCCCAGAGGCAGTGGGTTGATTGACATGGACAATGCGCAGGTGTAGCTCGTTCCCACTAAGGGGTTAAATAGCCCTGAGGATTGTAGGAGAGTGGGATTGGACTGTGGAGGAAGGCGATACAGCATAGACAGTAGAATCTGACTGATAGTAAAAACTTTATTGTAGCCTACTAGGTTGTTTGTGCCGCAACAATTGGTGTCCTGTGTGAGGCTGGCTGAGTTGGACTTCCAACAACTAGTGCCCATTGGGAGAACCTGCAACCCATATCAGACTGTGAGAGGTGAGCTGTTGCAACCAATTGATATGGGTGCATCTGTAGCTTGCTCCTGCTAGGGGGTTAAATAGCCCTGAGGCATGTGGGAGAGGGGCTTGGATGGAGGAGGAGCAGTGTGGTCTGACCTCTGGAGGAAGGAGAAACAGCATGGGTGGTAGAATCTGATTGATGGTAAAAGCCTTGTTGCAGCCTACTAGTTTGTTTGTGCTGCAATATTTTTATACAAAAATACTAATTAAATATTATCCTAGTTACATATTCCATTCTGTGACATTTTCAATGTATCCTATTGGAAGTTCACATTAAGGCAAAACTGACAGGCTTGCAGATGAGGTCTGCTCATAGAGTTACCCTCATTCAATTTGTACAACAGTGCCATTATAGCTGTTATAGTCAACTGAACCAATTTCACACATACTTGAAATACAACAAAGATGGATAAATCAATGTATAGCATAGAAAGGCTCAAATGTTTTTAAACCGGAAAGAACCAAATCCTGTTACTCCTATAAAGTTCTCTAGAAGAGTGCAACTACCGTATGCATGTCAGACAGACAGGATTTGGCTTACAGTCAATATTAATATTCAAGGTTGATGAAATCAATAAACTGGTTGCTTTAAGACATACGTGCATTGAAAACAGCAATAAAAACCTCCTCCATCCTTCTGAAGATTACTGCAGTCACAGCAGAACTGTGTATGGGATAATGTAAACATTAAGCAACTTCATGCAAAGTATAACAGCTAATACTAGACTCCTATAAAAAAAAAGGAGTTCAAGGTTACTTTTTAACTAAAAAAGAAAGCAAATATTTTTCAAAAGTTCCTTTAAATGTCTTTAATACACAGCTGAATGTACCTGTTAACAGAAGGAAAAAGTTGTAGCCTTTTACTCTATTTTTTTTTTAACTGTGCTCACAGGGGTTGAAACCATCCAAAGGCACCTTGGCAGGCTTGAAAGGTGGGCACATGCCAACCTCATGAAGTTCAACAAGACCAGGTGCAAGATCCTGCATGTGGGTCAGGGAAATTACAGGCACAAATAAAAAGCTGGGCAGACAATGGATTGAGAGTAGCCCAGAGGAGAAGAACTTGGGAGTGTTGGTAGATGAGAAGCTGATCCTGGCCTGGTAGTGCATGCTTGTAGCCCAGAAAGCCAACTGTATCCCAGGCTGCATCAAAGTAAAGGTGGCCAGCAGGCCAAGGGAGGTGACGCGCCACCTCTACTGCACTCTCATAAGACCCCACCTGGAGTACCGCTTTCAGCTTTGGGGCCCACAAAAAAAGAAGGGCAAGGACCTGTTTGAGTGAGTCCAGAGGAGGGCCACAAAGGTGATCAAAGGGCTGGAGCACCTCTCATGTGAAGACAGGTTGGAGAAGGCTCCAGGGAGACCTTATAGTAGCCTTCAAGTACATAAAGGGAGCCTACAAGAAAGCTGCAGAGGGACATTTTACAATGGCATGTAGTGATAGGACAAGGGGTAATGGCTTTAAGCTCAAACAGGGTAGATTTAGATTTAATATTGGGAAGAAATTCCTTACCGTGAGGGTGGTGAGGCACTGGCCCGGGTTGCCCAGAGCAGCTGTGGATGTCCCATCCCTGGCAGTGCTCAAGGCCAGGCTGGATGGGGCTTTGAGCAACCTGGTCTGGTGGAAGGTGTCTCTGCCCATGGCAGGTAGGGTTGGAACTAGATGACCTTTATGGTCCCTTCCAACCCAAACCATTCTATGACAAAACTACAAAAGCCTGAAGTGTCTGTAAGCTCCAGTGGAATTAAGGAGCCAGGGACATATAGACAGCACCTCATAGGATAAACCCATATTGCATAACACCTGTATAATATTATATAGCATGTGTTAAACCTTCTTAGACATTTCATACTCTGCAATAAATGTTACTCCCAGAGGTAGTTCTATTATAATCATTAGATTTCTTCACATGAATGCAAGTTCAGTGGATGCGGAAAATTAGTTTCTGCCTCAAGTTTTCTTTTTACCATGAGCATAAATCTCACTGTGCTAGCTGAATGTAGATTCCTGTCACTTAACAGGACAAAGGTTTTATAAAAAAAAAGTATTTATTTACTTTTCTAATTCTTTTTTTGTTTGCAGACATTTAATCAATAGCTACAGGATCATTTTCTTTTCTTGATACAATAACCATTTAACGTATCTCCAGTTTAGTTTAAAATAGAAATTACTAGACCAGTTTTATCACTACCACAAGGTCCCTTGAAAACTACTTGAAGTCTTTCAGCCCGGGATCATACCTCTAAACTACAGTCACTTAATGGAGTCTAAGTTAAATCCCTTCCCCATATCTAGGACAAAGTGATTCAGCCCACCAGTCTGCTGGCTCCAGTCAGTAGGTACGTTTTGCACTCCTTGTGTTAAAGCTGTGTTGTGATGCAGCAGAGGATTCTAGATCTGTGTGAACACAGAAAGGAAAATCTTCAAGTCACAATAACGGGGACATGGGTTCTAAGTTTCACTTCAGATTCTGTTTCTACATTGGGTGTAGTGACTCATGCAGGGTGGAGAGCCTGTCCCCCACCTGGTATCACTATAGCTTTATGCCTGCTAGCTCATCCCTTTGCAAGGAGATAGCAGACACAGTGTGGGCTCCTCCGTTTGAGGAAGCTCTGCTGCAAGCTGGGTGCATGCCACTTCTGCCCTCTGCCCTCACCAGCCAGTGTTTTCCTAGCACAGGCCACAGCCCGACAGTTTGCACCACACATTATAGGAAAAATACTGCTAGTTTCTTCACAGCCCAAAGAAAATATTGTTTTGTGTGTGTGTGTCCTTCTAAGTTTAATGTGCTTAAGTCTGGTTCAAAGCTGCGAATTCCAACTTCACACAGACTACTAAATCCAGGAGAAAGTGAGATTTCAGGATATGTTGTTCCTATTCCTAAAGTCGTTTGCAGAACTTGGCCTTAATCCTCACTGTATTCACATTCTATTACAGTTCAGCATCCAGAAAAAAAAAAAAAAAAACCCAACACAAAAACTGAGAAAGCTTTTTGCTCATTAATTGAGATCTATTTTAGCTCTAATAGTCATAAGAAAAAAAAAAATCTATGGAGCTGAGGGCTCTTCTTATCCAGTTGGAGGTTATATTTAATATTCTGGCCAGTTGTCTTTTACATACGGATTTGCTAGATAACAGAGCTGCCAAATTGGAGTAATCCAAAAATTAAGAATAATCATCCACTTTGTAACATTTTAACCATTTCACTTTTACAAATGAGAGTCTTTTCACAAAGGATTACCGTCTTTCCTATTAAAGCAATTGATAAAGAATTCTGCACTGCACATAAGGTATGCCAGGCACTACTTATTCTTCCCACATTCCAAGATACTGCTGTATCTTAGAGAATCATTTATAGCAGATTGTTACAGGTAAAATGGGACATCACTTTTGGTCTTTCAGGCTTTACATGTCCTAAGGGTAATGATTTGCTATACATCCATAATTTTCAGAAGTAGTCTCTAAATTTGGTATAGCTTAGTCCATAGATGTTTAAAAAAATCAGTTCATGTTTTTGGAAATAATTACCTGTCTTTCTATTTTCTTTTGTTATTTCACATAAAGGATTAACTTTCATTCCAGAAAGGAAGACAAGTTAAGCAGTACTGTATCAAAGAAAAGAAAAAAATGCATCTGCAACTACCAATTAACATGTCTGTAGACACAAAGGATTTTAAAATTAACATATTTTTTTTTCAGACTGAAGTTTTCTAAGATTAAGCCACAGTAAACAGTAAATAGTATTGTATGTGAATTAGGACAAGGCAAAGAAAAACTAAATACAAAATGTGCTCTTTCCTTCCCAGAATGCTGTGTTTGTGATATTTTGTTATTTGTAAATTTGAAGAGTCCAGTAGCACTAATTTGCCTGGACCTACTCCCCAAAGCATGAGCAGTAAGAATTGCTGTTAAAGCTTGATTCCCTAGCTAATTGTGTTGCCAAAATAATGGAGATTAAAAAATAGCGTATTTTGCCAAAGTCAGAATTACATATGCTTACATCTCTCTTGTTCGGTGGAACTCTCTTAATTTGAAGTGATTTTGAGCATCAGGCTTACTACACCAAGTCTGGCAAGACAAATTTGGGTTGGGTTTCATTTATTTTTAAGCCAATGGTTGTGACTAGTTATGTACAATAACATTGACTAATCACCAAATGCACTTGTTGCCTGTGTAGTTGGTAGTTTAAAGTGATAAGCAGCGAAGTTTTAATACTGTTATTGTGAATGTTATTGTTATTCTTTTGACAAAAGCGGTGAGTCAGGATTTGGGGATTTTAGGGTTGCTTCCACTAAGACAATGGACATCTATTTTTGCTTTATTCTTATTTATGCAAAGTCACTTCTACTGGAATGTGCTGGAAATGGAGACAGTAATCTTTCTTCAAAAAGTATTAAACTGACAACCCAGTAAGTTAAATGTGTATGAAGCTTATGTGTTATTCTGCTGGACACATAGGTCAAGATAAAGGCTTCAACAAGTACAGGAACTTTCAGGTGAGCAGCTGAAATACACCATTTCCTATAATTTTTGGAAGCATGAGAATAATATGGCTTGTACTATATTTGGCCAGTTTGAGTATGAAGACTCATCCATTTACACCCAGATCAGTTTTCATCTAGGGGCTTTTGATTTCTAACTTAAACCTTAGAAAAGGATATCTGACAATAAAAAGCAGCTATCATAACTGCATATTCTGTGTGGATTTTGTTTTCATGGTTTCAGCACGCTCTGAACACACCTTGGTCTGGGGTCCTCATTAGCCTTTCACCTGCATATCACTTGGACTTAGTGGTGAATAGGTGCCTACCAAGACTAAGAAAGCTCTTGGCGTACAAAGAGATCAAAAGGTACACTCCTGACACGGCCACCATCACCATAGAACATTTTTTACTCCCAGTGCAAAATTGTCTCTTTCACAGCTTTGCAGTAGTGGTAAGCTTTGAAATCTGTAGTTTGTGTGTTACCTGGAAATTAATTTTTTTTTTTTAGGTTGTAGTTCAGAGTTGGGGACCTGACAAGAAAATTAAGAAGATTTGAGATGTCTAAACTGCTTCCCAGATAAAGCATTCTCTTATGTTTTTGCTAAATACAAGAGCTGAAGATTATAAATATAGAAGTAGACTGACCAGCTGTTTTATTTCTTTTCATGCTTTTCTGTCTAAAACTGAATTGCAGTGTTGCTATAACAGAGCTTGTGAAGGTCTGTCATGCTATGTCAAACATAGCCAGTGCAACACTACCACTAATCTTATCAGCAAGCCTTCTCTGGCAACATACTTTCTTACAGTACTTTTTGTCATAACCCATCATTTCTGGGAGGGAAATCTGATTCACAGATTACATGTTTATGTTGCTGTATTTCAGTATATCCCTGGTGCAAAGCATTTGAAAGCCTGAAATGGATGCAGGCAACCCCAGCAGCATCCTAAGGACATTTGTATGTGCTCTTTATATGTATGTATATACACATACAAAAATTAAGTAGGAAGAAAGCCAGTACATCCCTGAAGTACCTGCTCCAAGAGGAGCTTAGCTGAGAAGTGGTAGCTACAAGTCAAAGTTCCTACAATTCCTAAATCACAGGAACAATAAAAGTACAATGCACTTACAATAAAACAGCATCCCTTCCAAATCCCAGTAGCTGTCCTGTGCACTGACTGAAAACAGCTCACTGAAAGCTCTACTGTACTGCATAAAGCAGTGCAAAGGTGCTGTTTACTACTGTGTTTCCTCTGATGGTATGCTACCATGCAATGCCACTGGTTTGTACAGCACCGATAGATGCAGATGTCAGTTGTCAGAATGCTATCACCTCTGGTATCCAGGCCAGACAGGAGAGACCATTACCTTACCAGAATAACTTGTAGCTATAATTTTAGCAATGCCCATATTGAAAAGAGACCAATCATAAAAAAAGTAATACAACTTTAGAGTACAGACTGATTCAAGAGGTATTGGTTGGTTACGAGAGGAAGACGCCAATAAACATCCTTTAGTTCTTGCCTTATGCACAGCATTATCCCGAATTATAAGCTTGAATATTTGCAGTCACTCATTTTTGGTATTTACATGTTCAAATTACATTTTAGGGGAGAACATTTATGTATTTACATATCAGTGGAGAATTTATTTGCTAGCCATTTCAATGTGGCATGTTTAGCTTTGCCCCTGCCGTTGCTAAAACTGTAATAGACATTTTGATGAAGGTTATGTAAAAAAAAATTCAGCACATTGCAATAATGGTCATTTTAAAAATAAGCAGTAATAAATAAGTACCTAGGTTCTTGAGAAAGTGTGAGGATAGTATAATTATAAATCATTTTATAACAATAATTGTTTCACTCCTAAATTTTTCTTTGGTAATCTATCTTTTCTGTAGAGATACATTTTAAATGAAAAATCTATTTATCAATTCCACACACATAAAATTCACAAAGTTATGTTATAGTAACAAGGACAGTTAGAAGTGTTAATGTTTCCTATAAAAGAACATTAAACTTTCTTTGAAAATTATTTTCCTCAGTGACAACTAATTTAACATTCCAGTCTTCAGCTACAGTGTCATCAGACAAATGAACACTAAAGAAAACCTATGTTATAATCCTTTTAAAATAATAGTTTACTAACAGCTATGTATTGCACTCAGAGAATTGCACCCTTCTTTTTCATTTTGATATGGACAAGTAAATTCAGAAATACTCATTCCCTTAACATCAGGTTATTTTATTAAATTATTTTTCTATATAATACTGGAGAAAAGATCCCATGAATGCAGTTTGCTTATAAATCTCTCCTGTTTTTGGTACAATGTCACATAACAAATTTCAGCTTGAGTTTTCTGAAAAACTGCCTTGAGTTTCCATCCGATAACTCTAAATCCCTTTTCACATACTAACTCATCAAAATGAAAATTTCCTAAGTGTTTACGGACTGTAAGTCTTGAGTTTCAATTTCCTTAACCTTTTAGCCTGGCCTCTTTTATGAAATAGCAAAGAATTTGAAGTCCTGGAAAAAATCAATTAATTTTTACTGTGCACTAGTAGGAGGAATCTTCATAACATATGCAAATCAGGTGCTAGCCATTTGGGAACTATATTTTAATATGGTCCAGACAGACGTTCAGATCTAGTAAATGACATGTTGCCACACTGGGCAACTCATTGGCCTGCTGTTTCAAAAAGGTAAGACAATCTCAAGTTTTCCAAACTGTTTTTAAGACTTTTTTAAAGTTTTCCTGAATTTCTACTACATGCAAGCACCACCCATTAAACAGACCATTTCTGACTACTAGCAAAGTGAAGGCTTTTCACCCAGACAGTGAAAAAAAAAAAAAAAAAACAACTTGAAGCCACAGAGCAATATCATGGGAAAAGGGCAGATTCAGCCAGCTAAAACAGGGTTCTCCTTTAAGTATGAATTTGCCAGAAGTCACAAGAGGTTGAGATACAGAGGAGACATGAGCTTCAGTCTCCTAGCTACATCAGGTCTCCAATAAAGACAAAATGGTGTTCTGTAAATTCCTTTAAAGGATGCTCTGTGCAGTTCAAGAGGAGTAACCATGATAAACTCTGTTAAATACAATTAAAATATTTACTTTGAATCGCAAAGCTTTTAGTTGCAGAACAGAAACACACATGATACTCATACAGTAGGTATAGTGACCACACTGTCATCTAATGCATCAACGTGCTGGTGACACTGATAACAGGTAACCAATTCATGACACGGATGGGTCTTTTGAATCCCCAATGAACCTCACTCACATATGACTAATCTGTAAGTCTTTGAAGACACTGGACACACACAAGACCATGTAGGAGCTCTGAAGCAGAAGGATAGCATTCACTTCCAAAAAGCAGCACTGGGAAACTGGCCTATCACTTCCTGCAGTTCTCTTTCTAATATTATTAGTACAAACAGTCTTCTGCTACATGTAACAGACAAGGCAAAGGATTTACAGAAAACACAGTTCTTGTTTCTCCCCATAAAACAGCAATACTAACACGCTATTAATAGTGATAATAAGGAAAAAAATTAAGATTGTCTAGACTTTTAAACTGTGATCACTTTCCTTTAACTTACATGGACTCTTTTTAATGCATTGTGCTATATCAACTAGGAAGAAACTTTTTTTTTTTTTTTTTTTTAACTGGGAGCATATGTGCTATTACAGCCCATCTTTTTAATCAACATGACTTTACTTATCGCATCTGTAAGGTGCTCTTGCCTTTGGCCATTTGTCTTATTATAACAAAGACAATTATTTGAAGCAGTAAAGGGATTCTTTAAACCACCATCTTTGAAATATAGTATATAGTTTATAATTAATATATAATGGATGGGAAATTAAGTAATTTTCCCATACTTTAAACCCTGTAAAACTGGTGAGCAAGATATATCAGTATCACAGTAATATGTTTCTGCCTACATAACACCAGCAATGATGACACAATGGTTTTGTAGAAGGTTAAGTTCCCTATCAGTGTTTCAGTTTTGTGATCTAACTTCTAGCTGCATGAAACATCAAACTGTTCATGGGAAATTACAAAGGGTCTGAAGACAGTGAAATTAGATGAATTTCAAAAAAGCAAGAAATGAGTCAGCCTGTAATTTCTTAATCAGCATCATCTAACTTGAAAAGTGACACTAATTTCAGCCAGTTACCCATTGAAACTTACTTACAAACATATACTAACATATAGCAACTATAATTACTGACCTCTAGCCACCTGTTTTCCAAGTAGAAGGCTTCAGGTCCAGGATGAGTAACAAACATATAATTTTTTACCAGTATCAAATATAAAGGTCAAATAGGGGACATTTCAAAAGCTACAACCCATAATGAATAAACAAATCAAATTTCAGGAGCCATGCTCCTGAAAAGCATTACAAATAAACAAGTAAGAACATCAGTCAATGAGTGACCTTTAATAAATGTATAGATGTGTGATTAATCAAAAAAAGTATAAGTGGCAACTCAATGGTTAAAGTGGAACGTAAACTACCTTTCTAAGTCCTGCTTAACATCCTTTCACTTTGAAACAGATAAATTAATTTATCTGCAAAATATATAGCACTAAATATTGTGCAATATATTGAGGAAGATGATTTCTGACAATTAATGAAAAGTGGATGAAGTATACTTATTTTCTCATTAAATACATTTCATTAATTAATTAAAAAATAATTAAATGCATTTAAAACAATCGCATTTAGTGTTCCTTTTTTACAGTTTCTCCCACTTCCTAAGAGCAGCTACTTCTTGTAGCCATTCCTCCCACCCTCTTTCACTCTCCAGAGCTACAGTTTATACTATGGTTCCATGAAACAATCAGTCTGATATTAAGCAGAAAGGCACAGAAATTGAAGTAAAGTCAGTCAGTTGTACAAAACAAAGCTTTGAAAAATTCGCTTTTTCAGTTCAAAAGGGTTCCAAAATTTTGAAAAGCTAACTTTTCCATACAGACATTATTTCAGATCACATATCACCCGTTCCACTGCTTGCAGAAAGCCTGCATAAAACCATATGAAGTGGTCTTTGTGAACAGAAACGCAACTGTGTTATATCTGATCAACTTGGGACCATCAGGGAATTGAGTGCACAAACCCAGTGACACTGAACATAGAGACATGAATTTAATAGCAGATATTGCTTCTCTGGTACAGCAGAGAAAACTTGAAAGGGGCTGAACTCCCCACACTATTCTTCCTATGGTCTGAATGAAAAGCTGGGGATACATTATTATTTCAGTTCCCAAACTGGGTAACTTCTTGCTTAAAAAAGGTAGAGCAGGCTGGTGAAAAGAAAACCTGATTTTTTCTTTCAGCTTTTTTTTTAAAAAAAAATGTTCCACCTTTGCTTCCTTTAAAAGCAAGTTTCCTCTTGTAGACTCTCTGATGAGGGGATAAGCAAATTAAACAGAAAGACCCAGGAAGGATCTGAGGAGCAGTGATGAGTGGAGGAACCATAGTAACTTAATCAGTGATAGTAACTTAATCAGTGAAAAACCTAATCAGTGAAAATTAGAGCACACTGAATCAGCTTCTCCCACTACTATCAAGGGAACTTGCTTGTCCCTGGTGTGAAAACCACTGAGATGAGTCAACAGCAGAAACTCTGTCTCACAGGCCTTCAGACAAAAAAGGGATTATTGACTACAAGGTTACGGGATTTATTACAGGATGGAGAGGGGAATAGGATTGGTGGACTTTGCAAAAGTTATTATGGGATGTTTCAAGTGAATTACATGAACATTCAAAAAAAATTATGGGATGTTTAAGGGAAGGACTGAAGTTTGGGAAGGAGTGTGACAAAGGTGAACTGGGGAGGAACACACATAGGGAAACAAAGAAGAAACATGACAAAACCTATTTCATGTGAACAGGTTAGAAGGTTGGTCTGTCTTGGTCACAGAGGGGATGAACAGGTTCAGGCTGTTTGTGAGACTCATGTTTAGGCCTCCTAGTGCACCAGATTTGGCAGCTCCTAGCAATTCCTGCAGAACAATTTGGAAGACTGGAAACAATTATGTTACTACTATTATTTTTCAAAGGCATGTTTCAGACAGTCACCAAATCTTTTTTTGAGCTTAGAAAGCCGTTATGACTCCAAAGATTCTTCATCCCTGAAGGTATTTAAAATCTGACTAGATGTGGTCCTGAGCAATCTGCTCTAGCTGACCCTGCTTTAAGCAGGGGCTCAGACCAGGTGGTCTTTCAGGGTCCCTTCCAACCTCAGCCATCCTGTTATTCTCTGACAAAAAAATTCTGCCCCTCTTTTCCAGATATCCTAAAAATTATGCACTACAATTGTACAAAAAAAATGTTAAGCAAAAGCTCTTAGGGGACAAAAGCCACTTCACAAGAAGTTCTATGGTCTATATGTCCTCTATCACACAGACTTAAGTTTTCTCCGTCTATGCTGTGAACCGTGTGCCTCTGTAGCTGGATTAAAGCAATATTCCCAACAAATCATTAGACAGGATTCCCCCCATACTTTGTAGGCCTGTGGTTCAGAGCTGCTTCAGATTCAAGCAACTCAAAATGTAGAGAGATCATGAAAAGTATAATATAGATATCTAAAGCAGGATCATTAGAGATAGATATAATTTAACCAAACTCCCTGTTTTATTGTAGAGCTAGTAGAAGCCAGTTTAAAAGGGAAAATCTAAAATCAGACACCATTATCAATGTAAGGTACAATATGTTTATGGCAAAACATCACCTCAGTGGAAAAAATGATATTTTCAAAAATAAAAATAAAATGTTTTTCTATAAAACATCAACTCTTACAATATTTATAATCCACCTGAACAGACTTGTCTAATAAAATACTTCAAGATCAAGAGGAATCACTAGGGCATTTAGCCTGCCTTCGCACATACCTCAAGCTAAACAATATACCGAATTGCTCTTGCAGTCACATGAGTAATAAACAGGTTTGACTGAATCATACCTTTCAGAAAAAAACATCCAAGACTGACCTGGAAATATCAAGAGGTGGAGAATACACCATTTCTCTCTTTAAGTAATTCCAGCGGTTAACACCAGCAACAATAAAGACATGTACTTTATTTCTAATGTAAAATTGGTTGATTTTAACATCCAACCATTAGTACCTGTCATGGTTTAACCCCAGCTGGCAACTGAGCCCCATACAGCCACTCACTCATAAGCCCCACACTGGGATGGGGGAAGAGGATCAGAAGAGTAAAAGCAAGAAAGCTCATGGGCTGAGATAGACAGTTTTATAGGTAAAGCAAAAGCCACACATGCAAGCTAAGCAGAACAAGGAATTCACTCACCTCTTCCCATCAGCAGGCAGGTTCAGCCACCCCCAGGAGGGCAGGGCTCCATCATTCGTAACCACTACACAGCAAAACACCGTAATGCCAAATATTCCCCACCCCTTCTTCTTCTCTCAGCTTTATATACACAGCATGGCACCACGTAGTATGGAATACCCCTTTGGCTAGTTTGGGTCAGCTGTCCTGGCTGTGTCCCCTCCCAATTCCTTGTGCCCCTCCAGCCCTCTAACTGGCAGGGCCTGAGGAACTGAAAAGGCCTTGATTTAGTAGAAACCTCACCCAGAAACAATCAAACCCATCAGTGTGCCATCAACATTGTTCTCACACCAAATCCAAAACACAGCACTGCACCAGCTACTAAGACAATTAACTCTATCCCAGCTGAAACCAGAACAGTGCCATTAGTTCTTATTATGATTTTCAGGTGAAGGACCCTGTAATACCCAGTATTTTCTCTGCATGAAACTTAACAACTGTAAATCACTCAAGCTGATGGTATAATATGCAGGAAAAAAAGTAGCTAACAACTTTAAAGAAAATTTAGGAAGGAAAATAAAATAAAAGCTCCTGGCTGTTCTTCCTACTACTCTCTAATACTTGTAACATTTAGTATTCGAGATCTTTTTACCATCTTGGGTCAGGGGGGTGTTGTTGAATCACACTACTACTGAAATCAAAAGTGGTCTAAACTGTACAGTTCAGTTAGGTCAGAACCATTATCCAAATCCCAGACATGCCTATTTGGGTATGAACATATGAATACTCTTTCTAAATTGCCACAAGGAATTCAGGAATTGAAGGAATTCAGATTTAAGATTCAGCACAGTTTCCTATTTTTATCACAAGTTTTATCTATAACAGAAAAAAACCAGAAACTTTTTCTTGAGTATGTGTCCTAGGAACCTAATTCTGTAGCTTAGTATGTTTAGTTTCAACCTCCCATATTTAGCTTTTTAGCATTATTTAACTTCTAGAGACTAATCTTAAATATTGTGATGTTTGTTCCTGCAGATACTGATATATTTTGTGATATTATTATATGGGGACATACTATATCAGAGATCAATACTGAAAAAACAAGAGTATATCTGACTTATGAAAGTCTTTTAAATTGTAATATCACCCTGTATGTCAGACATTTTATTTAAGATTACCGTTGTTGATGTACTCCAGGATCTCATGGGCAATAAAAATAAAGAACTCTCACAAAAATATATTATTTTTGGGGTTTTTGAATTCTTTAATTAGGACATTGGAAGAGACAACAAAAACTGACATAGTGTCATTAAAAAGAATACTAATTATTGCACTGCTTCACTGTATTTTTTGAATAGCCATTTTGTTTCAGACTTATTCGGAAAATCTTTTTCTTCAAGTATTACAGCAGTGAGAGACACCCTCTAGGTAAGCATATACCATCGATAACCACTAAGGCCAACCTTTAATCATACCCTTGATTCTTTTAGCTCCTCAAAAACCTTCCTTCGGAGTAACATTTCTAGTCTCATACTAAAGCACAAGGAGAAGCAAATGTGTCTGCTTGACTTGCTACAGAATAACAAATAAATTCTGATTCAAAAAAATGTGTGACAAGACAGACAATGAACTAGTCTGATTTTGTGGAGTTGACTGGGATCAAGAATTCATTTAACTATTATCAGAATAATTTTATGATGATAGATAAATGCATTTGAAGGCAGGAAAATACATAGTTGCTTTTGCATCTACCTTTAAAGATATTGTTAAACAGAGACAGAGTTTAAATCTGTAAGTGTTCTCATACAAATTTAATATTTAATTGAGTTTTCTCATTCGAAACAAATAAGTAGTAATTACTAAACTCCCTAGAACAAGCTGAGCTCCCACTGAGAAAAACATATTCTATATTCAGAAAGTTTTGACAGCAATTATATCCCAGTACTATAAAGCCAGATGACTTTATAGAACGGACGTTTCAAATCTTGCAGGCTTAAGTTTCCAGGTCCAAGATTTTATATGGTCTGTGTGTTAACTGCCTCCACCTGTATGGGATTTCTAAGCTGGGGACACATTTTGTCAAGAGATAACCTGCTCCACATCCCAGAGTGAAACTTAATCTTTTCATGATTTGTTAAAAGTGAAAATCTTCCAAGACCCAGATTCACAGACGCAGTGAGGAGATTAAACCTTACTGAAATCAAACTGTCTTAGGCTTCTGAATGCCTAAGCCCCAAAATCAAACAGAAGCTAAGAAATCCTAGTGGTTACAGATGAATTGTACCTATAAGTTTCCTCCTTTTGTCTGCGCATCAAAACACTTTTATTAAGGACTGGTAAATAAAATTAAATTTCTTGAAGTATGTTAACATACAGGTGCCTGAAGTACTTTTAGGAAATCACAGAAACTTTTCTGTGTCAATCAGTGATCAGGTTGGATGGGGCTTTGAGCAACCTGGTCTAGTGGAAGGTGTCCCTCCCTGCCCATGGCAGGAGGTTGGAACTAGATGACCCTTATGGTCCCTTCCAACCCAAACCATTTAATGATTCTATGAAGTTTGAAGGCAGGCAAAAGTAATTCCCAGTCAGCATGAAAGAAAAATTTTATGCCCCTACAACAACACCTTGCTTCCATTGTTAAGATGTTGCTCCAGCTCTCCAAGCTGCATGTGAAGTTCTCCAAGCCTCCACTAGTCACATCCATGAGGACACACTCTAGGCTAGCCTACTCCCAGACTTCTCAGGACAGCCCGATTTATTACCTTAGCTGCATCACTTCTCTGTCTCTCTTTTCCTACGCTTTTTTTCTGCCTCTTCTAGAGGGCTTTGAACCAGTGACAATGAGTGATCTTCTGTCATGTGTTTGAATTTGAACAAAAGCCAAGCAGCTCTGCTATTGTTAGGGGCTTTTAAGCTTTACTGTGAAAGGTAGTAACAGTGGGATAGTTTAGAGATCACACTAATATTTTATCTAATGATACCTGTTACTGGGGCCCAGCAAGCTGTTATTGACACAGTGTGTTCAGTGACATGTGATTAATCGTTATCTCACTAACCAGAATCAATGGTTATAACTCTGAGGACCTTTCTTCAACCTTTCCACTGAATAGCTTGCAGTGGCTTTGAGTTTAACCTAACAAGAAGCTGTTTAACCTATAAGCCTGCTTTTTGTCACCACGGTGTTTACTGGAATGCAATTGTATTCCAGTAGCAAAACATATGTATGCTTCTCTCTGTTTGGAAATATATCTCTGTCAAACCTTGGACATATAGCACTACCCAAAAGAAAAAAAAAATGTAAATCAGAGACACTTTCTTTCACTTGAATGCAAGGAGAGTTATTCTGGATGACCCTTCTTGCAGCAGCAACCTTATAGTTACACTATGCTTTTAGAAGCTGGGAAAGCAAAGCATGTGGAGAGAACTACACTTACCTACCAATACTATGATATCTTATTTTTCCTTAAATCACTATCTATTTGAGTTCTGTGATGACAGAGTGGAGCCATTAAAAAATAAAGAAAGAAAAAGAAAAGAGGGAAAGAGATGATAAAAAATAAGGCCTCAGATCTCCACCTTGTGTGGTCAATGGTGAATGACTATATAAATACCCCTGAGGATCTTTGTTTAAGACTCTTTCAGTACTGCTAGAGAGTATTGAGATGTTGATTCCTTATGCTTGTTTTTTGTCATTTTGGAGGGTTCACTTGCTGCTTACTTGTTTAGTTTATCCTCAGCATCCTGGTTAAAGTTTGCTTAGTAGACCCCTTCACAAGAGAACATAGATGTAAGGGCAAGAACATGACAGTCAAGTCTTTAAAAAGAAAAGTTATAGCAACCAAATATGAGTATTAATCTTTTTTTTTTTTTCCTATGATACTGCTAAAACAAAATATGGATTGCATCCCAGTAGTATAGTTCAGCCAAATACATAAAGTGTTCCTGGCCGAATAATAGCGTGAACAAATAGAAACACAGCTGCACATGTATCTTCTGACTAGTTAGTTCCTAGAAGGTCAGGGTCAGCACAAGCCAAGGTTTTTAGTCACTGTCTTCATCACATTCCCACTTATATCAAACACTTTCATTTCCTAATGGAGCTTCATTTAAAGGATGGCTCCAGCCTGGTGCTTTATAGCAACAAGGCACCTTAAGATTGTGATGTTGATTGCTTGTCTGTATAGATTCCATAAGCAGACTGTCAGCCCTAGCCTAACTTCTTTGGATCTATTTCCCTGTTGCATTTTATATATCAGAAGCTAATTGTTTGTTTTCATATATCAAACTACCAATTAAAAGGCTTATTCTGTTTTCCTGCATTGTACCAAATGTCACTGAGTAGCCAAAGGAAGGCATTTTGGTATTATAGTTAAGCATATATATATAAACATAAGAGAGAAGTGATTTTGGAAGAAATAATGAAAGACTAAGCTATATGACAACATGTCAGCAAGTCTGTGGCATTAGTGATCAAGACAAGCACACAGTAAAGTAAACCATGAAAAATTCATACTGAAAAGCCATGTATGATAACCCAAGTTCCATCAGTTTCAATTTTTTTAACTCTATTGCATAGAGCTCATGAATTACAGCTCCAGGAACTGAGCCATAGTCCTTTGTTTCTGAGCAGAAACAGTTTAAATTTAAACTGGAATGATAAGGAAACACAAGGTTTTTTATTAAATCCAAAGGATTAGGCGTTATCAGACATTTTTTTTTAAAGAGAAGAGGAAAAAGGAGCAGAAAGAAATAGCTAGCTCAACCAGTCCAGTGCTGGCACCACTGGTTATATACAGTTCTGCTTGTGCATTCAGGTGACCTAAACATCCAAAAGTCTGTCTGAAGACAGGTCATGATAATGAGGCAGTTTCAGCTAATATCAGATTCCAGCTACTAGAGATACCATAAGAAAATTAGAATCCATCCATCTAGAACTTTAGCTTACTGCAAAGTGAAAATAATACCAAAAAAATGAGGAAAGGTTACTCCATTTATACCCTGGAACCTCCAACAGGTAAGTATTGCAAAGGCTTTTAGATGTGTGGGGTTTTTTTCTCTGAAATAACATTAAAATCAGTATTAAAAGCAAGTCTTTTCAAAACAAAATTATTGGCCTAAAACAGGGTGAAGAATTCTCTTTCTACTAGGTGGATACTCTATGTTTGAAGAGGCAAGGGAGTCTTTGGCAGCAGGCTGGTCAGCCTGGTGAGCTGGGCTTTACAATGCAGGACTTGGGAAGGAGGCTCCAAAGGGGCAATGCTCACACGGTCACATCCAGCTGGGGATTAAGCCAGGCCAACAGAGCAGCGATATGTGTT
>JAVJGJ010000001.1:31056042-31069429 GCA_035590215.1 Microhierax caerulescens
TGAAATGCTCGTACACCGACGCACGGAGTGTGAGAATATCCAGGAAGAACCAGAGATCTGCGTGCAGGTGCACGACCATGATCTCATTGTGGTTACAGAGACATGGTGGGATGGCTCACATGACTGGAATGCTCTGATGATGGATGGCTCTGTACTTTTTAGGAAAGACAGGCCAGCAAGGAGAGGTGGTGTAGTTGCTCTTTATGGGAGAGAGCAACTGGAATGTATCAAGCTTTGCCTAGGGTCAGGTGCAGTACGAGTTGAGAGCTTAGGGGCAAAGATTTAAGGGATCTTTGATTTAAGGATTTCCCCCTTTCTCACGGGGAATGTCAGCCTCCCTGATACCTGCTGGAAAGACAACACAGCTAGGCACATACAGTCCAGGAAGTTCCTGCAGAGCACTGATGATAATTTTTTGACACAGGTGGCAGAGGAGCAAACAAGACAAGATGTGCTCCTGGACCTTGTACTCACAAAGAAGGGCAAGTTGGGGGCAGCCTTGACTGCAGTGAACGTGAGATGGTGGAATTCAGGGTCCTGCATGGAGGAAGCAGGGCAGTAAGTATGATTGTAACTCTGGACTTCAGGAGAGCTCACTTTGGCCTCTTCAAGGACCTACTCCAAGGAATCCCATGGGTTAGGGCTTTGGAAGGTAGGGGGATCCAATAGAGCAGGCTAACATTCAAGCATCACTTCCTCTAAGCTCAAAATCTGTGCATCCCCATGATTAAGAAATCAAGCAAAGGGGACAGGAGACCTGCATAGATGAGCAAGGAGCTTCTGGCCAATCTCAAGCAGAAGGAGGAAGTTTACAGGATGTGGAAAAAGGGACAAGCCACTTGGGAGGACTATAGAAATGTTGCCAGAGCATGCAGGGAGGCAATAAGGCTAAGGTTCATTTGGAATTAAATCTGGTGAGGAACATCAAGGAAAGCAAGAAGGCCTTCTTCAAGTCCATCGATAGGAAAGGGATGACTAGGGAAAATGTCGGCCCACTGATGAGTGAGGCAGATGCCTTTGTGGTGAAGGACACAGAGAAGGCAGAGTTACTGAATGCCTCCTTTGCTTCAGTCTTTACTGCCCAGGCAAGTCCTCAAGAATCCCAGATCATGCAGGCAAGAGAGAAAGTCTGGAGAAAGGAAGACTTTCCCCTGGTTGAGGAGGATCATGTTAGAGATCATTTAGGCAAATGTGACACCCACAGATCCATGGGCACCCATGGGATGCACCCCTGAGTACTGAGGGAGCTGTCAGATGTTATTGCCAAGCCATTCTCCATCATCTTTGAAAGGTCATGGAGAACAGGAGAGGTTCCTGAGGAGTGGAGGAAAGCCGATGTCAGTCCAGTCTTCAGAAAGGACATGAACCCAGGCAACTACAGGCTGGTCAGCCTCACCTCTATTCCTGGAAAGGTGATGGAAACAGCTCATCCTAGAGGTCATCTCAAAGCAGGAAAAGAAGGTTATCAGGAACAGTCAACATGGATTCACCAAGGGGAAATAATGCTTTTTCAATTTTTCAATCGTGTAGGGTTTGATTTCTTGAGCTTTTCATTTAGGAACTTTGCTTTTCCATGAAATTTTAAACTGCAATAGTCATAGCTACAAGCTCTGTCTTTTCCTGTTTATCTTGTTTCCCCATGCTGCCATTCCTATCAACTTCATTTAAACCAATACAGTTGCTGAAAAACTGTGAAGATTAATGGTATATAAATTAATGGTATATAAAAGACTCAAAAAAAAAAAAAAACAAAAAGAAAACAAAAACCAAGGAAGGGGAAAAAGAAGCAAGCAAGCAGTGGTTTATTTCTGATATTACAACTTTCCCTCTGAATACGTAATCAGTGAACCGAATATACAGTAGAGAATAATGTGGAAGCAAAAGAGAAGTGAAGAAAGAAGAAAGAGACAAAGAATGAGCGCATACCACCTCCAGCAGCCTTGATTTTTCACCAGTACAAGCTATTACAAACATAATTGACTTTTTATATTGGCATCTGCTGCTCTTTCTACAATAATAGGTAAAGAACATAATATTACTATGGTTTATCCATGGCCTTAATTAAACATTCAACTCTGCATCACCCATGATGATTCACTGCCTCTGCATAGTGCAATAAATATATATTGCTGGTTCATTATGAAGGGTAAAAGTGAAGCATAGAGTCCATGCCATAACAAATCATTTTTCAAGCAATTCCACCCCATCTAAATGCTTTATAATAGATGAAATTCAGCAAAGCATAATGGAATTTCATAAGACTGTCTCAGTCTCCACCACAGGCAAATAGTTTCACAGAGTGTGTCTATGCACATGAGTTTCCTTTCCAAATCAGTTCAGCACAAGCTGGTGAACAAATATGCTTATGGGAGGGAATGGGACCCACACTTCAGCATAGGAAGTGATTGGAAGTCCAAAGAATGGATCCGATACAAGACTTACTAATTTCATGAGAAATATTCAGCATTCATCAATCTGCCATCAGTATGGAAGCTCTCCTGTTCAGGGCCCAGTTTAAGGGATAGAACATAGTTTGAACGGAGTTTTACTGCATTGCCAACAGAATGAAAGGTACATTATACCTGAATATCCAAACCTAACTTACAGATGTCTGTACCAGTGGATCAGTGCTCGTGGTACTTTTTGTACATTTAATGTACAAATTGTTAAATCTTCATTGAAAAGAATGACCTTCAAAAAGTTCTATCATACACCAGGCAAGGATTTAGCCAATTATTCATATACTACATAATATAAAGTAATTTTAAGGCATTTTCTATCTGAACATGTGACTGCAACACTGGTTTTAACACTTAACCAGCCTGGGAAGTATCATCCTGCAAATTATTTGCAAATGTACTTGTGTTACACCAAGAGTTATTGTAGCTTCTGTTTTCTTACCATTGATCACAATAGGGTTCATTTTGAAATGATAGTGCTAATATCTGATAGCAATATGCTGATAGTTCTATGGGGATTTTTTTATGATTCACCAACATTATAACTCCTTGCCTAAGGAGCAGAGGTAATATTGAGAAAACATCCAGTCTCGGTCATGATTTTCAGCAAAATCAATGCTTTCAAATTATTTTCAAGTGCAGAGACTAGGACGCCTATGAAATATTTACGAGAAAGCACATCATGTCTATAGCGGTTCTAGTCTGTGACTGCAACATATGGTTTATAAATTGAAACAGGTGTGGGAAAACAGGTGTTTGCAGCCATTCAAGGGCATAGCTGGAATTTACCATGTGGAAAAAGAAAAAAAAAAAAAAGACAAAAAAAAAGGACTTTTCAAGTACCTCAGCTTCTAGGGCAACTTCCTGACTTAATGACAGAAATCACAGCTCTTCTTTGGGCAACTCTGAGACCTTGTAATTTTTTTTTACATACTAACTTCCTAGAACAAGTTTATGATAGCTGTCCTCTGTCACTACTCCATTACCTTGCCCTAACAAATTTTTTGTCAGAAATGAATATTCACTTGAGAAAACAAAAAACACAGTGTTTCTCCATCTTATCTTTCAAAGAAATTAAACCAATGTGCAAGAAAAATGGTACAGAGGTACGGTTCACTGACTTAATTTAGATGTCAACCAAAATCTTACTATCAACTGGTTCTTAAGTTTACTGATTTTTAGACCGTGTAGTAGATGTTGTCTTGCAATAACTCTCGCTTTGGTGCAACACTTGTTCTACTTTGAATTTACACTTAAGCCAATTTGCTTCTGTTCTACAAAATCTGCAATTTATCTAAAACAAACTCACATGCAATAGACTAACACAAAACTAGTGCAGCTCTCACATCCCTCGAGTATACAAGTACATCTTAAAAGGTCATCCATCTTGTACTTTCCCCCTGTGTAAGGATAAGTTTCGTCATTCAGTATATTCCTAATATTAAAAACTGAGCATTTCATAGATCTTTAATAAAACCGTCAGTGTCTATAAATTACATACTTGGATGGTTCAGTAGTTGCCCCTGGGATCACAAAAAATGATCACTCTTGAAAACAGAACATTCATGCACTTTGACACTGAACTACAGTAAATAAAACAAGCTCAACTTCAAATAAACCTGGAGCCTCCATTTCTTTTCTAAATCATCAGCAACTGTTGGTCTGACTCTGGGAGCAGCTGAATTCCCACAGCCCTAGAAAGGTAGGAAGCTGAAGTCATTTGTGCTTTCTTAAATGTATTGGACTTGTTCATTAAAATGTATGCATAGTACTAAAATCGATCAATTTATTTTTTAATATTCCCAAACCACAAGAATTTAACTTAAAATGAACTTGTTGTAACTTCTGCTTGAAACCAAATTCCTTTTGTCATTTGTGTACTGAAAAGCTATTTGCAGGAACATAGGAACTGACATGCCAGATCAAACCAATGGTCCATCTAGATAGTATATTAAGTGTGCTTATCAGCCCTCACAGTTTTCCTCTGAAATTTCTGATTCAAAAAACTTCCTGTTTCTTTTTAATCTTGCAGACAACAATCAAACCAGACCATTAATTCCAGGGAGCAATTTACTATATGTGCTTCAACGTCTTTTCTATGGATCTCAAAAATGCTAAAAACATGGTGTTATGGCATATTTAATATGTTTTTACTAAATTGTGCTGTCACGTGCAGTCAGAAGAAGTATTCTGCGAAGAATGGACCAAATTCATCCCTAGCAACACTCCACAGAAGCCAATGGAGTTGCACCAAGGATAAAAGTGATCAGCTATGCCTCATATTTACTGCTTCTTTCCAGTCATCTACATTAAAGAAAGAACAAAATAGAAAAGCACACGCTACTTTTCCTATTCCCAAAGCAAGTCAGTTAAAATTACTTTAAAACAGTTCATTTACTAGGCAGAAACAGTACTGTAGCTGGAAATTTACAGTTAAAGCGTTTTTCTACAGTAAACTTTTTTTAAAAAAATGTGATCTACAGGAAATCATCTTATTCTTTGAGGGTGCTTGCATATGTAATTAAGTTCCATTAAAGCTGATGAGATTTAAGCAGTGTTTAAAGTTAAGCACATGTTTAAGTACTTGCCTGAATTAGTTCTATAACTGTCAAACTGTGTATTTCATATTGGTAAGCAACCTAGTTGTTTCTCTGATACTCTTCTAGGTCTTCAAGATTTATTCACATGGGAAGTGTCTTCACAAAGTGTACTGCTACAGAAAATGATCTAAATTTAACTATTAGATTAACAGTTTATTTCTTGTGCACATCTACTCTTTGTTGTGTTTTTCAGGTCAGTTTTATGGAAAATTAATGCCTGAGAGTAAATTCTATTTTTCCATTAGTTTGTAGTCTCTCAAAAATATTTTTTAATGCTTAACCTCACTAAGGAGTTTCACTTGATCATGCACATGTAACACACATCAGGTCCAAGAATGTGTATCTGTTGGTCCTTTGTCTAAACTACTTAACAAGAAGCTTAATACTCCAGGGTTCCCATCTGCTGTAAGTACAGCTGTTTAAAGCATTGTAAGGTAGGCTCTGACATAAAACATCTTCAACTAGATTTTACATAAACAAATCATTATCTGCTCATAATAACATGTCAATAAGTTTATTACCCCATTTCCAGAAAATTTTGTGGTTTAGCCATCAAATGAAAACACTCACAAAAGAAAAGAAATGCTTAACCCAAAGAAAGAACTGTCACTGGCATAAAAAAACAATAAGAAATTACATAGAAGGAGAAGCTTGCATATTTGTCATTCATTCATTTTCATCACAAGAAAATATGAAATTAGCTTGGTCTTTAAAATTCCTGGGTAGACAACAGGAATATAAATATATGAGATACCTAACCATTCAGTACTTCAGTCACAAGTTATTTCACTGACATGCTCTTTCTACCTGAGACACTGAAACCACTAGCAATGAAACAGGGAGGATTTGCCTGCAAGTACATTAGCAATGCACAACTGAATAGTTTTGGATGTGTGCTATGTAAGCACGACTATGTTTTTGATTAATATTGCCAATCTATTTAAAAAAATATCACATGCTTTTGCATTGAAAGTGAAACAAAACAAGCTAAGGTCAACAGATGTCTACTGTTGAGTTTAACACGCAGCTGTAAATTAAAAAAAAAAAAGGTATCTTTGCCATACATAATCTTGTGATGGTTGTAACATCAGAGATGGTTGTAAGTAAACCCAAAAAGCCTAATTGTAATTATGACCTGACCTGTTTTGGAAGATGAGTACAGTTTCGCTTCACATGCTGGGAGGAAATTGATCTATCTATTCTTGTTCTCCTGCAAAAGACAGAGGACTGTACAAGGGGCTCAAATGAGATCAGACTTTACTTTGAGCAACTTGGCAAGTTACAGAGAATCTGCAGAAGTCATTCGTTCAGTAGCAGTTTCAAGTACCAAATATCACTTTTAGGATTTGTTATCCCTGGGTAGAAGGTAAAACTGAGTCTGTGGAGGTGGGCCTGGGTAAAATCCGAAGAGTTTAATTCACACCATTTACTTTGCAATCTACTATGAGAAGCAACATTCATGCTAATTATTTGAAAGTATAAATCTGAAACCCAAAAAAAGCTGTTGCAGAACTACATCCTACAGAAATTAAAATTCCAGGATACTGCTCTTGAGGAAGCCCACAGTAGTAAGTATAAATGAGTCAACTAAAGCAAGAGATAATCCTAATTAAAATAAAACCATCACATATCATGAGACCAGAAGACATTCTTTGTTTTGGAACATTCTAGGCTTATATATGTATGCCTCTATGTACACATATGTGTGTGTATGCATATACAACAATACATGAGATGAGTTCTCTGACAAGTTACATTACATTCTGCTAGTATTTTGTGTAGTGCCTTGGGTTATTTTTTAATTGAATTCCTCTGTTAGTACATGAACAGTATTAAAAAGAAAATCCCTGAGGACTGAACTGTTTGATACTGGGTGATTTTGTTCAATACCAAGTCATTTTAATTTACATTGAAGGAGAACTTGTTAGAAGTAGGCTGTAGTTGCTTAAGCTTTAAATGTCAAGTAGGGCTGGGGAGGGGGATGATGTTTAGCTAATGAAAAAGACAGTTTTCTAAGTAGAATTAAAGAGCATTATTTGTCAGATAGGCTATTTAAGTAAAATCAAGTGTCCTTTACAGCTCACAGCCTATGAAGGTGGGGGGGGGTGGTGGGGTAGAGGGAAGCCTTAATTATCAATTACATTTCTGGAGAATACAAACCTCTAAATATATTCTGTAAGAGACAGAAAACTCTTGTGTTCTGACCCTGCATTGCACCTCCATAGAGGAAGAAAATGAAAGACAAGAAGAAAGGTAATTATTTGGAACAATAAAAAGGAATATATGTATTACAATTAAAATAAAAAGTTCTACAGTTGTTTAACTGAATTTAGTTCTCTGAAGTTGGATACTTGATTGCAGTCTCTGAAACAAAATAATTTGTAATTTACAGTAGTAACAAACCTGAAACACCACTGAATAAGAATTCTTCATGAGCCAGTCCAGTATGGACTTTTTCTTACTTTTCTCATAATCAGAACTATAAAATAGTGCAGAAAGTTTAAATATGAACAACAATAATAATAATAAAAAGCCTCATTACAGAGGTGCTTTTAGCCCTAGGATCTCAAAATGCTGTAGAAAGGGAGGCATTTTGAAACAATACATAGCATGGGTAAGAATAAAACCTGTCTCCCAAGTCTTCTTTGAGTGCTGCCTCTTTTCTTTCCCTCTCACACATCTTCCCAGCTGCTAGAGAAAAAGGAATATGACTGGAATATTTAGTTAAAAATAAAAAGTAAAATACTTTCAGAACTTCACTTCTATTTCAATACATCTGTGCAGAGTGGAAAACCAGAGTTCCTGAATTTCTTTCCAGGATTTCACAGATGGAAATCTGCCTGAGATCCATAGTATGTATTTAGTGAGTTTGATTTGTCCAAAGTGCATCTCAGTCACTGCACATTGCCTTTTTCCATTGGTCTGTCCATATAACCTGAGGCATAGATACAAGGTTGCCTGAATGACTTCAGGCTGTTCAGACATTCCAAGATAAGTACTCAAAGTTTTCAAATTCTAGCTGGGTAAGACTTTTGGATGGGAAAAGGGAGAAAATGGAGATAAACATAATATATGGTAACTATGTGAAGTGAAGCCATTTTCATTTAACAAATTTTCTATGCATGACTGTAATTATCAATCCTCAAAATTCACTTGTCAAAACCCAGGGAGAAGTCAGGATGCATGTTTCAGATATTTATTTTGCTAATCATATTCAATAGTATTCTTTTCCCAACCTCATATGTCCACAAAGAAAGCAAACACCCTGACTTCAGTATCACAACGATGTCTTAAAAAAATCTCTAAAGTAAGTTTAACTAAATATTAGTTAGGATTAACATTTTAAACAACAATTACATCCAAAAAGGGAAGAAATGTCACACATACCTTAATTTTGTTTGTGTTAACACCCATACGTCCAACACTTCCCAAAACTTACTGAGGCCCCTTGCACAGTCCTCAGGTGCACACCCAGCACCAGACCTCTATGCATTCCAGCTCCATCAACATAACTCTTCTTTTAGCCTCTTTATCTTCCACTTGTATTGCCTTTGGGGAGAGGGGTGGGTGTAAGTAAGCTCTGGTCAGGATGTTAAAGTTTTTCTGCTTGGCTGTTTCACAGATAGTTAAGGCAGCTTCCTTCCTTTATGTCTTTCTGCTAACCTCTGGATGGATGCTCTTCTTCATCCCCAGGTGTCTGCAAGGAGCATACTTCCCTCCTAAACCACTATAAAGTGACAGAAAGCTACTTTCGAGTTTTCAGGGAGACTGAGAAATCATTGACTGGACTGTGTCTCATTATTATTGAGCTCAGATCCCCAGATGAATGCAACAAACTGTGCCTGAGTGCTCTCATCTACGTGAGTTAAGACCCTTTTTTAACTCATTGTCTTTAACAACAATGTAACTTAAGAGAAAAAAAATCATACTGGTTTTAGTCTCCTGAAAGAAAATACATATTTCTCTAGTTAATTGCTTTGGTAAAAAAAGCCAATATGGCTTATTTGGAACATATTCGTTAAATCAGTAGGTTTAGGCTGACCCTAAAATAGTTTAGTTTAGTTGTGAAGCAGGTCTTTGAAGTTCACCATTAACCTCCATGGGCTGAGAGTCACAGCCTGCCTCACCATGGTCTTCACCACAGGCTGCTGGGGAATCTGTGTTGTGGTGCCTGGAGCGCCTCCTGCCCCTCCTGCACTGACCTTGGTGCCTGCAGAGCTGTTCCTCTCATATTCTAACTCCTCTCTCCCAGTTGCTGTTGCACAGGAATTTTTACCCTTTCTTAAATATCTTATGCAGAGGCACTACCACCATCGCTGACGGGCTCAGCCTTAGCCAGTGGCAGGTCTGTCTTGGAGCTGGCTGGCATGGGCGTCATCAGACATGGGGGAAGCTTCTCACAGAAGCCACCTCTGTAGCCTTCCCACTGCCAAAACGTTGCCACACAAACCCAATAAATCTGTTAAAATTAGCAGACTGTTAATGAAAATTATTAAAAACAATGCACCCAACTTTATAAAAAAATCCCAATAAAAGCTTTCTATAAAAAGTGTGGCATGAAATATTTCAGTTGAACTGAAACTTTTCAAACTCTACAGAGCTTAATTTGGCATTACATTTTTTGCACAGCTCTGCTGCTAGCGTAGTGCAGTGTTCATATTCTCTTTCAAAGCTCAACATATAAGATTTCTTTTTTGATGACTCTCTAGAAAACGCAGCCTTACAGCTCTGGTAATAAGGAATGCCTGCCAGCAGAATCCCTGTAATGATCCTCACCAACACATTTTAAAAGAGTCCAACTACTTTGGTAATTCTCTCATCAATTTTGATAAATGTTCACTTTAGAACATAATGTGGTTTGTAATTATGCAGTTCAGAAATATAGGTATATTAATTTGCGTGGGGAACTGAAATGTTGTTCTTCACCAGTTCTCACCATCATTGCTGAAGCTGCTTTTGATTTTCTTTTATTTCTTACTGTTTGCACATATGTCAATTTTAAAATTTCCAGACATTTTAAAAATTTTTAAGTGTTGAGTTTTTTCAAAAAATTATACTAATCTCAGCTTCAAGTTATATACATATATAAATATATATATAAGTTAATCTTTTTTCTTTCATAGGCCATCAAGATTCAGCTGAAAGTTATTATCATTTTAGAGAGAAGGATTCCTCATCTCTATAAAGCATTTCGTTCTGTATGATGTTTGGATAGTTGATTGGACCCTCACTTTCTCCCAAACCCTTTCCCTGGAAAACTGAAACTTTGGTGAGGTTGGAGGAATAAACAAAAATAAAAAAGGCTGTAAAAAAAGGAAATATTTTACTTTAGTGAGAAGTCAGAAGAATTTCACCAAGGGAAAGTCTTAAGAAAGCTAAATATAGGAGCTACTGCTTTTACCACGTATTAAAAAGAAAATACAGTTTTATTTAAACTGCTTACAGTATTTATTACTAAGCCTGGACAAGAAATATTTGGTAACATTCTCCTCTTATAGCCTACATATAGCTACATACTTGCAAAAACAAAACAAAACTAAAACAAACAAACAAAAAAAACTAAAAGACCCAACACGCTGTGCCACTGTTTTTCTATCCAAAATATCTGTATTTGGAATCTCCAGGTGGTAAATAAATTGACCACTTCAAATCTCATTCTAAAATAGTATTTACTACCAGAATTTAGGAGTCAAACATTTTACATTAGCCCTTCTCTAGTTTTTCCTCCTACCCACGAGCACTCAGGATTATGAAAGTGCAGGTTTTATATGAGAAAATGCAATAATTATAAGAAAATGAAACTAGCAAAGTGCAATCTATATAGGCAACAGAAATCCCATACTAGCATCCCAACATAATTACTGTCTGACTTCCTGATGTCCACAAGTCATATTTATAAACAGTACCAGCTCACTCAGGACAACGTGCACGAAACTAAATCATCTTACTTCCAGCCAACAGAGCATTTACAGGCTGTTTTCTTTTTCTGTCTTCTCCTATCTGGTCAGATGCATGTGCAGTTTTACTCCAACCCTCAGCTACCAGGCCAGAGTACACTGTTTCTGCTTTATCTACAGCTCAGGGCTGCACAGCACATTTTATGTCTTCTGCTCGTCTGCAACATTAAGCTAGTTTAGGGTGATGAGCTCTGCGAGTAGAAAATTAGAAAAATACAAGACTCCTATCTTGAGTTTCAAGTGCTGCACATTGAGTATGTTGTCTACCTTGGGTCCATGAGTCAAACAAAATCACCCAAATTATCATGCAATTTAAGTCTCTCTTCTCATATGAGTAAAGAACTCCTTTTCCTTCATAAGCTCCTGTCACAGCATTCTCCAAACTATCAAGCTACAGCAAGGTTTTTTACCATCTCATACTGGCACACTCTCCATCCAGTCCCTCTGCTACCTTCCCCTCATCACTCCTCCTCACTCACTCAGGGCATGCTCTCTCTCCTCTTACTTCTTTCTCTCTGCTCTTACTTCTTCATCTCTCATCTGCTTCTCCCTCTCTCTGCTTTTTCCTTTCCTCAACTGCTCCCTCTCCACTAGCTCTCAACCCCTTAACAGAACCAGCCACAGCTGCACCTTATCTACATCGACCAACCCACCGCCCCTGAAGCCAGCCCACAGCTGTATGTTATCAATGCTGATTAACCCATCTGCATTCTTCTACAAGCTCCCTGACATGCTCTGTTTTCTTTTATAAGCTCCCTGACACACTCTGTTTTCCTTTATACAGTCTGGAGTCAAAAGTGACTGGTTTTCTGGCACTGTCTATAAAATTTCCTGGTTCCACACTGAAAACACTATTTCCATAAACCCAGTCCCTGTGCGTATTTGCACCTCTTCCCTTGTTCAGACCTGCTTTCAGGACCATGAAGTTTTAAATAACAAAAAAAAAAACCAACCAAAAAAACCTGAAAAAAAAAAAAACCTTCCCAACAAAAATTTGTCCTAGAGAGAGATTAACTATAAGCAAACTGGAAAGACTGCTCAGTAGATTAGGCTGTTGGCAGTTTCCTGCCCTGACTCAGAATTCCTACGCAAACATAGCCGATATTTTCCTCCCCTGTATGGGCAAAATTCCTAAATCAAAGTCATGTCATGAAGATAATTTATAAGATAATTATAATGAATTTTTTTTCAAGATGCAGTTATTATTATGATGTGAGATACATAAAATCATATTTTCACATACATAATTTTTTTACTTATTTCCAAATAAATACTAAACCAAATGTTTTCTGATGGTCACAGCCATTGTCTTCTTTTCTTTTCACTTTGCTTTTAGCCCTCTCTGCCTTTCCGGTGTGGAAACCTATCTGCTTTTTTCTGAAACTTGTAAACTGACTTTACGACATTGTTCAACTGCCCTGTTCATTAGTGCCCATTGCCCTTCCCTGTCTGCAAGTTTCCACCTCCACTGGAAAAAAGGCTCTAAGAAAAAAGAAAATATTTTTCCTACACATGATTTTATTTTATAGACCAGCCTCTCAGCTGCTTGTTTCTCCTCAGTAAAGTATAATGCAAAAGCAAGATCTGAAGCTGTTTTTACTGCTGTGCCTTTGTATTCTCATTTTTGGTTCTTTCAGTAGCTATCCTTACTATAACATTATGCTTTCTATCATCTTTCTGAACCTATTTTTATTACTTCTTGCTTGCTTCCAGTGGTTTAGAAAATTATATATTGTAGTATTTTTGTATAATTGCACTTCAGCAATGCCACTGCGCTTTGTATTCAATAACTACTTCCATAAATATGAAACTTCAGTAAATTCCAGTGAATATTTTCATTTTTCAATTAGAATACAAACTGATTCAAACTATTCTTCTGTATAGATCCTTACAATTTGAGCTCTTTTTTTTTTACCATTCCGTACTCGCAATGTCAGCAGCATACACTCCAAAGTTACATTATACCAATACTTCACGCTATATTCAAGGTGCAGTGTAGCCACAATTTTAGATAGAAACAGTCTATCCATCACTGATTTTATCCTCCTAACAGTTCAAACTGAGAAACATGTTTGTCTTCAGCACTACAACTGCACTATACTCACGATGACATCAAATGATTCATTGAATGGCTGATAAAATCAAATGTATTGTTAGAAGTTTGATTTTAGGACAATTGAAACAAATGAGTTGTTAATAATTAATTCAAGATATAAGTAATTTTGTATACCCTGCTAAGTGCTTCATTAAGCGCTGATAAATCCTTTGTCCAGAAGAACAGCTTCAAAAGAAAGCACCCCCACGAGACAGATGAGCTGACTGGAAGTCCACCATGAGGAATGAGCTCAGCAAAAACTAGGGGAAAGGTAAC
>JAVJGJ010000001.1:31073519-31094126 GCA_035590215.1 Microhierax caerulescens
GGGCTGGCTTCAGGGGCGGTGGGTTGGCTGATGTGGATAAGGTGCAGCTGTGGCTGGTTCCTGCTAAGTAGTTAAACAGCTCTAAGGGGTATGGAAGAGATGGATTGTATGAAGAGGAGGACTGGATAAAGAGAAGCAGAGAAAGGAGAGTCCACACACAGCAGAGGCAAGAAGCAGGGTGGACTGGCCTGAAGAGGATGAAGAAACAGCCTGGATGGTAGAATCTGACTAATGCAAAAGCTTTGCAGCAGCTGGCTAGTTTTGATAGTGCTGTGACACACTGGAGTCAGTGAGTTAGAATACTTCCTAACATAACCATGTATATTGTAACAGCCACAAAATCATGCTTTTCATAAATGGATTGATCTTCAGATTAAAACTTATGTTTCTTACCTCCACTACTTTTGCTGGAATTCTCTTCCATGGTTTGCTTTCTTACAGTACATATCTCTCTGTCCCTACAGCATTTTTTTTCCTTTTTTAAAAAGCTAAACAGCTTCTATAGTTCTTTGTTGCTAAAAACATGGAGTATTTACAAGGAGCATTCACTAGCACTCAGCCCCCGCTCTATAGTCTAAAGAAACCTATTTTAGTCTCATACTGTAAGATAGGTATTATCTATTGATTCTGATATCCCTCTCTGCCTTTCTCCAAATCCTTTTAGAAAACATGTGATCAGGCCTTTATATACAATGGTGCTTGTTATACATACCTAGCACAGGGTGCTCTATAGAACAGCCAGACTGATGTTTTGTGTCCAAACCTGCACTAGTAGCTGAAGTTGACTCCCTTCAGAGAGAGAAATTTGGGTATTTTACAAAGGTTGATCCTTGAGATCAATGGTATATATCAAGGAGCACTGTCTGATTGTGTTGTCAGGCCTGGCCACAGGGAAGCAGGAATAAGGGAAGACTAGTGTCAACGTTACATCATGTGTTAAACTTCAGAAAGTTTGGAAAATTTGGGGCATTCTGCCTCCTTTCTTAAACTGAGTTATGCGTTGTAACCTTCCCCATCATACTGTTGCATGTGGGGGCAAAGTGTAAACCAAGCCACAGAAACGACCCAGGCAGAATGAAACCAAAACCAACCAGTCCTCCCCACCCACTGAGCCCCCCACCCAGTGCACACAACCCTGGAGGTTACAGGCTATGCATACAGAGGACAGCAATAAGCAGCCCAGAGCTGGACAGGTAGTCATAAATAAATATAACAAGAGACAAAAAAATTACAGCTAGCTTTTCTTGATCCTCAACGTCTTTTGTGTTGCTGTAAGTATTTTACTATTGGTGTTTAGCTAGATTCTTAACAAATATTGGAGGGCGTGGAAGAATTTTTTTGGCATTTTTTAAGCAAGGCAAGTTCTGGAAAAGGAGCATCAAACTTGAAGGTAAGTGAGAAGCTGAGAGCAATTTCTCTTTCTCTGTTTTAATTAGGTTAATATGTGAGGGAAGGGGTTGGTGCTTAAGCAGGTACACTGCACAGTGTGAGGCAGCAGGTGAGTACCGGTGAGACTGAGCAATAGATATTGTCCTACAAATGCATGTTGCAGAAACAAAGGAAACTTACTGCAAAAGCATCCTTTAAAGACCTAAGAGGTAGAGTACTTGAAATACATTGACTTTAGGCAAGTCCTTTCATGTACATTTAAATTATCTATGGACTCAAGTAGAGTCTCCAGAGAGGGCTGGCTGGTTTCACAGTCAATGTTCAAGCCCTGTTTTAACATTGTGAACAAGAACTAGAACAGGCTGGAATGTAAGGTTTTCAACCATGCGTAATAAACAATGTCGTTATTCCCTGCAGCGGGAAGACAGGCCTTCTGCCACATCCTTACTCCCTCTCTGTAATTAAAAGAGCAATTGAGCTGACCTTGGCCCCATGAGCCAGCCTCTGGAGATGACTTTTACTCTCCCAATGCCTTCCGTAACTTACTGGTTTAGGGACCTATGTCCATCTCAGCAAAAATCTCACCCATTCCTTACAGAAGAGTCATCTGAGAATTTTACCCATGTTCAAGTTCAACTTTGTGCCGAGATTATTAATGACAAGTTTACATGACATCAGTTGCAAGGCTGATCCTGGAGGATTTTCGTTAATATTTCCCCTTCAACAAAATCAATTATCATCTCTCCTTTAGCTGGTTCCTCACTTCCTTATAATTCTTGTACCAATGTCTGCCTTCAGTACTTTCACTACTAATTGCCTGGGTAATACTCCAGTAGATTTACTACTTCAAACTTATTCAAACAAGGACAACAGGTTAACCAAGTATACTGCACTTGTGGGGAAATACGTATTTCATTTTAACCTTTTTGCCGAGTGGGATACATCCTTGTCTTCCATTATCCTCAAGTACTTTCTGGTATTCTCTTCTCTGGGAAACTTCACTAAGCCTTGCAGGTCATTGAGCTTAAACTGATAGTTCTGTAGTGGTGTGACATCTTTTCGCCCTTTGTGTTCCTTGAAATTTGGTTACATTCAGTTTTGAGATCTAGGTTCAGTGTAATACAGTATAGGAAAAAACAGAATCGATTATCTACCATTTTGAGTATATAGATTGCATTTACACCAATAACTAGGGTCAACCTGAAAGTTACCCTATGCTCTCTTTGTATCAATCAGGGTCGAGGACCCAAATTTCTCAGGTCAACAATCAGAAATACTGAGCAAGGAGCATCCTTTAGATGTGTGTTTTCACCTTAACAGCTCAATTTAAACTTGATAATTCCCTGTACCTATTCCTGTGTTTCATGCTAGATTATTACTCTTAAATTTATAAAAGCGTGATCTATGTTTTACAACAACATAAAAGTGCAGGAGCTGTAAGTTACTTTAAGAGAAAATGTTAAGTGGAGGAGAGCTATATTTTGCTGACAGATGCAGCATAAAAAGAACACTAGAAAATGAAGTTATTTACTGGTAGCGTGGCAGTGTAACAGTGAAGCATGCTGCCTACTCCTCCATAGCTTGGCGACCCATAAAACCTGAAGTCTTTAGCTCCATCCTGGTTGTCATCCAGACTGCCCTGCAACCCTGCCACACTTGCAGGAATGGTCATATTCACATCCTTCTCTCACCCTAAGCCTGCTCCTTTCGTTGGTACATTTCTCAGCTTGGCAGGATACAAAGAGGCAGCCAGCACCATTCTCACCACACACAAAAACCTTAAACTGGAGCTCTTTGTCACATACTCTTTACTATTGCATGAAATACAGAGCAGCCTGAAAAGACCCTGCATTATAGAAAGGCTTCACTTTGTATAGGGATAATACGCCGTGGATAAAACAGGCAGAGGTGCTGAGTGAGAGGTAGGACAGAGATGAAGAATGACGCTCAGATAGCCTAGGGGGGACTGTGTCAGTGCAGACAGACCTGCCGCGGTAGCTTGCTCAGAAGCAGGAAGACCTGATAAGTTTGTGAATGTGATTCTGAAGCATGTTACTGCTTTACAGCTTGCCAGTGCATCGGGAATATTCTTAGAGAAATAAGGATATTTTTTTAACAGTGTGGCTATGTAGTCAAAAGGGGGGGGGGGGAAGTGTTTAAATATGACCAATTAATGTAAGAAAAAATAGAATTTGTACATGTTATCAAAAAAATAGCTAATAACTTAAACAGTCAGATAGGGACAAAATAAAATGCAGATGGGAACCTAAACTGGCATTTCTTATCTTCTGAGTGCTTGACTTTGCAACCTTAATAATGCAGGTTTTGAATGTGTAATGTCCTTGGGTTTTTTTAAGAACAGTACAGCCACAGAAAACATATCGCACAGAAGACTCAGCAGTGGGGTCAAAAGTTGAGTTATCACTTAATTTTATATTTTTATAGAAACTATCTTCTTTTTCTTCAAGTGTTTAATTATGTTTGAATCCTGAAAAATACCTCAAACTAATCCACCAATAGCCTCCACTTTTTATTTCTAATTTTCCACGGAGGAATGGCTGTAAAGGGGCTTTCTCTGACTACTTGAAAACAGCATTTACATAGAGATTAATACACTTGAGATGTTCTACAGGACACAAATCTGTTTAATTGGTTTCTCTTGACTATAATGTTTCTACCAAAGATATTCTTTTTGGCACTTGAAAAATTACGGACAAAATATCCAGTTTGTAATCATCTTGCTGAAGCATGCAGTAGTCCTCTATTAATTTTCTATTGATACATGCTTTGCTCATTGGCTGAAAGTGCAGCCCTCCCTGTGAAGTTATAATATGAACAAAAAACTAAGAATAATCTCTACAAAGCAATGGCTGATATGAACGGCTGGTTAGATGCTGTGCAAACCTCCATGCTGGTAACTGCCACCAGCTGACTCAGAAACTGTCAAAAGCTTCTAATCTGCTTCACTTTTGCCTCATTTGCTGACACATTTTTGATTGATGGTGAAATCTTGACAAGGCATTGCTGTGGCTTTGTTTCAATTTAGTTTATACACTGATCTAGCTATACCACAGCTTTGGCAGCTGTTAAAATAGACTTCATTCCCCCATATCCCCAGTGATTTTAGTTTTCATATTTTTCAGATCTTCTCAGCCACTGAATTTCATCTTCTCAGATAAGTGAAACTTTCCATTCCTTCCTGTTCTTTACTAGCAAACATTCCTTTATATCCTGATTTTCAAGCTTTTATCTTTACAGTATTTATACTGAGGTCAGTGAATTTGTCATCTTTCCTTCTACTGAGATGCTCCTGTGCATCCTAAAGAGACTACCAAATAGTTCTCAGAGGACACAACACACTAAAACCCTTCTAGGAGAATTTCTTTGCAAGATGATTAGTCTATGAAACTTCTCGCATGACATTTATTCAGCCAAATACTATTGGCTTCTTTTACACCATCCCCATCAAGCCTAAAATCTTCAAGTGGTGCAGGAAAGTTACAAGATAAGAGTTGGTATACATGGATCATGCATTTTAAAAATTAATTTTTAATCTGCCAATAATATCAATAAACATTTGTGGGCTTTCCTGTCTATGGAAAAGACAATTTATTGTAAATATAAAGACAACAGTTGCAAATGTTGTTTGTCACTCCAAAGGCACAACGTATGGTATATTAACCTTTCAGCCCACAAGCATTTGTCTCTGTATTGGCACTAACTGACAACAACAAACATCATACTTGTGTCAAGAAAAGAAATCGTTTGCTGCTGAATGCATGATGAAGCCAGTCAAAGGGAAATTAAGTTATAACCACTTTCTTCTTAGCATACCTCTTAGAGTCAATTTTTAAAACTTTATAACGGAAATATTTATGACAGAAAAAATAGTCTAACTAGAAAGCATTCACTGAAGATTCTTTTTAGCATATCGTACAATGTTTGTACAGCTGCTTAATCCTGTAATTGACATCAGGTTGCCTCGCTGATTTTTTGAGAAAATCCAGCTCAGGTAAGAGAATTTTTTCAGCCTTCTTTCAAGACACAAAACTGAAGAAAAGTGTATTCAAGAGGGATGTTTGAAGTAGCATGCAGGAGCTAAATCCCGTTAACAAATAATGAAAAGTGTTTAAATCCCATAAACCGCACTCAGTTTCTTTTAATGTTTATAAACTGTTTACTGAAATAATAGTGTTTCTGTTAGCAATGAATGCAACAGTGAAATATTACTTCTTTAAGGGAAAATATAAAAGGTAATGCTTTTTTCATAATAAGATTTGTACTTAGTTATAGCATAGCACTGCTGATGTTGGAGGTTTAAAGCTGAGTAACAATAAGATTTTATTAACGTTCAGTGACAGTGTGCCTAGCAGAAAGGATGGAATTGATGGATAGTCATGCTTCTTTACACCGCCTGTTCTGTGACTCCATTATCTCTGTGGAGCACAGAATAAGGCTGGCTGTTAGGCACACATAATAAGCCCAGGTTTACCAACACCAAAAGGGATGCTATGGTAATTTCATTCTGTACACTCAGTCTTCTTCATTCCTCACATCACAGGGTTTTTAAGCATAGAAGTAATGGGTTTTGTTGTGTTTTTTTAAAGTCAGATTAGCTCCCTAATTCCCAGTTCACCTAACATGAACAAAGACTTGCGCTGACACAGCACAAAGAGGGGGAGGTGCTGAAGGGAGGGAAGGAGAAAAAATAAAAGTCAACAGGCACTGAGACATAACACTTTGTACCATGAAACTACAGCTTCAATCAGGAGCAGCTTAATTTCTCTAGAGTGGGGAATGAACAGCAGCTGTAATTACTGCCTCTAAGTGCAAACACTCGTTCATTCCCCTGCCTCGGAGAGGTTGAGCTGCTGCTGGTCATTTAAGACAATTCACAGTTCCCTTGCCAGCGTAAACAGTTAGATCCAATAATGCCTCTCACTTCTTCTCCCTTTTCAAGAAGAGTTTCTTTTTTAACCTACATCATCTCAGTGATCTGGTTTACATCAGGGCCTTGCAAAGGCAGAGACAGCACAGAAAAGCCTCTTGTTGAGCTCTAGCCCTCAGGCTAGTGTAGCTACAGGCAGTAAATGAGGTTGATGGATGCTGGACTGAGTGTCCCCAATGTCCCCCACTCTTGGGGCTCCATGACAACCTAAGTACATTTCCAGTGGGGTTTTTTTCAGCTGTGGTCAGAAAAGCTTTCCTATTTTGATTTAAATATTTCTGTTTTCAGAATTAAGCAGATTTAACGGCCTTACCCATTGGACAGTACTTGGCTTCTGAGATTTGTAAAAGGATTTTCAAGGACAGACCTAGCTCCACTACAAGGGAGAGGGAAAGTCTGCTGGGCAGCCATGAACGCGTCCCAAGGGCACACACCTTATCAAGCAGGTTTGGTCATAGGCCTCCTGTAAGCTAGTTCAGAGCACTCTTCACAAGTAAGTTTGGCTCACGTTCTCAGCTCTTTCTAGCTGGTTTTGTTTTTCTGTCCAAGCGTCAATAAGACCAATTGAAACATAGGTAAAGTGTCACACCAAACAACATAAGGCTACATGTATTTTACATACTGTCACTTCTGAAGCCTGTACCAAATATCTGCTTGTTAATGACCAAAATGAAATTTCCACTCATGTCGTAGTTTGCTAAAGCATATGATAGTTTTTAGGTCTGAACAAATACTTTCCATGCTCTAGGGCTAGAATGAGGCAGTCACTCCATCTGAATTTGAAAGGCTAATTCATTAGCACATTACGCCTACATCAAAACATTCATCCTCCGAGGTGCTAAAAAGTCATCTGTCAGTTTCCTAGAAATTTTAGTTCCGTATCATCTTTACCCATATTATGGAAGAATTTTATTTCATGCCAAAAATTATTTCTGTGTTTTGATTTCTTTGTGTGAACCCAGTATATCTTTCTCTCCACATCTTAACTATGTCTTTTCTTAATTCTTAAGCGGACAGATTGGATGGCCCCTTCGGCTAGTAATTCCACCGATGCCAGCATTGTTACGGTGCCTTGATACTGTTGTGCATGTCTCTCTTGATAGACTGGTAAACACAGCAAGGACATAAGGATAATTCCCTCAAAAGTGAAAATACAGGCATGGCTGCAGGAGGGCACAGAGGCAGCTTGCCACACACTGCTGATAATTCAGGCTCTGCAGACAATTCTGTTTTCTCTCTGGCAAGCAGTTACATGCTAAGCTCTCAGTTACATTCTTCTTTCCTTTTTCTCCCCTTTTCCCTCAGATTCTTAAGGGAACATTAAATGTTCCTCAGAATATTGCTACTCTCATTTAGGAATTAAATTCTCTAGTGGATGTGCCATACACAAATCTACACACACTCTACACTAAATCAGTAACAATATTAAAACATTTTTCAATATGAATAGCTAGGGGATACCCAGGTTCCTAATGAAGAGAATTTTCTATATACTTTATCTTGGTTTATTTTATCATCATTATAAGCTGCACCAGGCTTTACAAGCCTGAAGAACAGGTGAGCGAGCAGAAAGCAAATGAAGGACACTTTTTGAACAAGTCACTTTCTGGCAGCATGGCAGAGGTTGATCTGAGAGGATAGTCGGAGGCAGAGAAAGTAAGAGCTGTGTGTGGTCCTAGGACAGGTTCTAGGGCAGCCTTGTGCAGCTGCTGTGCAGAAGGCAAGGAGCCAGCAGGAAAGACCAGAAATGATCCCAATACCCTCGAGATGACAGCTACAGGAAGGAAAGAAAGAGAAAGGAACGGAGAAGACAGCTGCAGTTATGTTCAAAGTTATGTTTAAAGTTTGAAACTGGTAACAAGAGGTTTTGTTTAATACAATAATAGAGAGACAGCCACCAGGATCTGAAAAGAGGAATTTTGCCACTGTGTCAATGGGAAGAAAAATTACTCTGGTCGCTTCATTTTGTAAGAACAGATGGGGTAAGGGATTAGGGCCTATTTGTGATAATAGATCGAGAGTTCACACCTAACACATTAAGTTTAATGAACAACACCAAAGATACTTCGCCACACCTTCAGGATAATTGTAATATATCTAGCTCTTGAAAGTATTTGTTGATCCTTCTTCTCACCCTCACTTTCTCTTATGTCCACAGATGACAGAAATCTTTTCTTTCCAATTCTTTCTTAAGTGAGAAAATGTAATTGCTATTAAAGATGCTACCACCAGTATTGCTTTTCTTTAATCAGAGAGAGACATTCAGCCGAACCCTTATCAATTGAATTTCAGAGTGTTTACATAAAACTTGATGTGGATACAATTCATTTCTGTGTGTTGTAAAGACAATGGTTTTTACTCTGCAAAATGCAGCACATTTCCATATTTATCATTGTAAGCATAGAATTGCTTAAAGGCAGCATATCTTTAATTAATTTTTACTGCAGTGTGAAAAGAATCCTAAATCATTAATCATTTTCCTTTCACTAACTACTGAAAGAAATTTTTCCTGTCCCATTCTATACACAAGCACACACAACGTCTTGTGGAACTGACTTTACAACAACCTGCTTACAAAATTGAACCCCTCTCAACCTCTTGATCTAAACTGATCTACCCATCAGAGAATAGTCCTCCAGTAAGGCTGGGGTAGTTAGAGTTGCCAGGGGCTGGCCAGCAGTTTCTCCCAGAGTTTATACCAGTTTCAACAGTCACAGTCACTGGATTGTATTTAATACCTAATGTATATTTTCTAGCTGATTGGTTTTAGCTTTCATTCACCTTCCATAATTGGCTGACAGTTGTTTCTTCAGCCCAGCCATCCTTCTGAGTCCTATATTTTTCCATTATAAGAGGTGAATAAATAGCTTTCTGTCAAAGGCAGCAGTTGTATTTCTTCCACATATGTATTTTTTCCCCTACATAAATGTCAGCATATAGGATGTTACATTTAGTAGCCTCCAGCAGGGCAGCTTATATGAATGTACCTGATCATTCCATCTTCTGCCTAAACAAAGACTGGCAAATCAATTTATTGTACATTCCAAGCATTGTATGAATATTAACTAATCTTTCCAATAACCCTGTGTCATGGTTTAACCCTGGCCAGCAGCTAAGCACCAGACATCCACTCGCTCACTCCCCGCAGTGGGATGGGGGAGACAATCAGATGGGTGAAAGTGGGAAAACTCGTGGGCTGAGATGAAGACAGTTTAACAGGTAAAGCAACAGCCGTGCACACAAGCAAAGCAAACCAGGGGGTTCATTCCCCCTCCCCAGGGGCGGGCAGGCCCAGCCACCCCCAGGAGAGCAGGGCTCCAGCACAGTAACCGTGACTGGGGAAGACAAAGGCCATCACACCCAACGTCCCCCCTTCCTCCTCCTCCCCCATAATGAGCATTATGCCGTATGATATGGAATATCCCTTTGACCAGCCGGAGTCAGCTGTCCTGGCTGTGCCCCCTCCCAATTTCTTGTACCACTCCAGCCCTTTCTCTGGCAGGGCCTTGGAAGGTGAAAAGTCCTTGACTTGGTTGTTACTGGGTAATGTTTCTACCAAAACCATCACTGTCTTAGCAGAATTATTCTCGTACTAAATCCAAAACACAGCACTGTACTAGCTACTTAACTCTTTCCCCACTAAAATCAGGACAACCTTTGCCAGTGGCAGTCATTACCAGCCCCATACAAAGAATGAAATAATGAAGAAATAGAAAAACTATGCCTCCAAATTACTGCTACAGCTCAAGACTCTAAAGATCCTCTTAGGGAACCAGTGAACCTTACAGAGTTAAACAAGTAATTATTTGGTGAGAAAATTAATATCTATCCCATTTAAGATATTCAGGGTCATATGCAGACAGAACTAGATGCATATGCTGAAATTCCGAAGCGCCCAAAACTGTAGCATGCACCAATCTGTGATCCTTAAAAAACCACTATCCTCTATATTAAATTGAAGTACTATCCTGGCATTTCTTTTTTTAATCTTTAAAGTTCCCAATGTATCCAGTATGTCTGAACATCCTAAAATTCTGCTCCTCTTGTTACGCACGAGAAGTCAACTATACCATACCTAAGCATGATCAAAAGCAGAAAAGTGGCACCTTTTGGCTCAGGTTTTACAAGTGAGATTCTCCTTTAAGGGAGCAAGTTTGTCAGGCCTTTGTGCTGCATTTTATACCCAGGATAAGCAATTTTTACTCAGTGAAGGCTCACAGGCAATCCAGCTGAGGAGGCTAGCCCACACAGTGAGCCACTTGATCCCCAACTCCTACGAGACGATACAGAAAGATTCAATTTCACATCAAAGGCAGCTGAATACATTGTTCTGACAATTTTTGACAAGTGAAAATAAATCTTCTTAATGTGAAATATAAATAGTCTTCATTTGTATGTTGCAAGTAAGTGCATAGCTATATATTAGCATTTCCTAATCGCAGTTTTTCTGAAGTCAGCACTTTCCTTACATTTCAACCAAATTCAGGATATAAATTACTGTCAACAGATTTTAATATCACACTGGATAAGAATTTCTATTTTCAGGTAGCATTAGCACTCTTGCTTTAAAACAATCTTCTGCACCACAAAGGGAGATTCTGAAAACCACCTTTTGAGTACGCTCACAAGCTTGTCTAGCACACACGTTACCCTCAAGGTTAACATTTTAGGGCAAAATATCAGAGGGATCATTTCAGCGGTAACATACAAATTGAGACTACACAACTTTCTGCTAGCGTACAGACCGGTAAACACTAGTTTTTCTTTCCCTTCAGTGTTAGTATTTGCCGTGTGTCATATCACCAGCTTTAGGCAGATAGTTTCTGAAAGTAGTTGCTAAGGTGAAATGCTACTTTCTTGAAAAGACTGTCAATAACAGATATGCAATTAAGAGATGAATAAGATAAGAATACAATGGGTTTATGTTTGTCACGCAGTATTTAGAAGTCACTCAGTACTAAATATACTACATCACATTATCTTCTACCAATATAACTTTCTGTGAAGGTTACTCTTGATAAGGCACCTTTATGTGAAAGGAGCTCTTTCACATAAAGGGGATCTATATAATCTTGGCATCCAAAATGGATGGGAAATATTTTTAAAGCAGATGATTCTTTTCACATACATCATGGTTTTATGATGACTTTTCCTCAAACGAGTATGCTTCTAGTTTTGTTTGAAAGTTGAAAAATTTGTTAAAAGATGTTTTTCTTTCTCTATAATAGTAGTATTCTTTTATATATTCAGAGCATATATTTGTATATATGAATGGATAACATATTGTATATTCTGAGTATATTTTGTATATATTCAGACTATATACAGTTCAAATAAATTACTGTAAAATCACTGCTTCGTAACAAGAAATAATTCCTGTATGTGAACAGAATTAGGAAAACGTCACCCTCATTTGGTAGCTAGGGGCAGATCATTGTTTGACTGAGATCAAAATAGGAATAACCACATCATATGGCACCTCAGATCAGAGCAGCTCTATGTCATTTAACAAAATCCTTAATGTCCAAACTCCAGATCTTAAAACCTGTATATCACTTAATTAAGTAAATCATACAAGGTCCTGAAGATGAAAGTTTCTGGATCTGTCTGAAATTATAGAACACAGCTTTGAAGTGTAATAGAACAAATAAGAGATCATAAACAGGAAAAAATTTCACTTAAATAGTGTCACAGAACAGGTCAGCTCAGCAGTCTGTGAGACAATTTAAATCCTGCTTGCATTACTTATGTTCAAGCACTGATGATTTAAAAGATTTTTCTGTGCCTTAGATTTCCATAACACTTCTTACAAAAGTGCCTTACGACCAAAGGGATGTATTTTTAAAATGCTAAATATACTTTCATGGTGGAGGCTTAAGAATAACCCATTTAGGTCTGTTGTAGCAAGCGCAGCAACTGGCACAGCAATAGTCTGTGTGTTATTCTCAGCTCTGATATTTTGCCACTTCTTTTGACTTTTACCCAAGAAAAGTTTAAATCATTTTAATGAACTCCTGAAATCCTTAATGTGGCTCACAGTTGCACTTCTGGTTATTTAGCAACACAGATTTTGAAATAAATTGGTTTTAAAACCTGTACAAGTAATAAAAAATAATTCTTCTTTGCTCTTGCTTTGGGTTTTTTTCAGAACAACCTTTTTGCCTTTTGTAAGAGAAATGCTTGAAGCTCTTACTTGATTTATTATTTAGATTATAATAATATGTATGTTTAAAAGACAAGAATGAACTCTCCTTTTCCACACAGAAAACAGAATATGCATAAACCATGGAACAGGTTGAATTCAGTTGAGTAACAAGAATACCAGAACAGTCAAATGTATTTTTTTTGTGCAATATGATTTTTAAACCATTTGTATATAAAGATACACTTGATGAAACATAATTAAGGACAACTGAAATCTGATTTCTGAATATTACAATACATGTAGTTTATCTGTTACCTTCCCTCAACATGAAGTATAAACCTAAAGGACTGAAAAGGAGTAATATTATTAGAACTTTGGTCAAAAACATATAATAATACTATTATTAGAACTTTGGTAGAAAACAGAAGAAACAAAAACAATCTGACCAAGGAAAAAAAACTGAACTTTGAAACAAGCAAAGACACCTTTCTCAACATCTATAATGGAGTAGGTAACAAAGATAAAAGACAAAAGACAGACATTCCAGCTACACTGCTGAATTCTTGTGGAAGATTGTCATCATCAGTACCAACCCAGGTCAGGTAAAATGCGGTGGTTCTTAGAAGAGTCCTCTTTAAATCTAAAAATCAATTCATGATGAAGAGGACTTAATTTGCTTTTAGTATGATAGAGGACACATACTTGAAGATGGTAATGGACAAGTCAGTCTGTCTCGGCACTAACAAAGTCTCTTTCATTATGGCACTCATCTTCCACACCACAAATTCATCCCTTCAGCATCAGGTTGTTGAGGGATGTTATCTTGAGGGGTTTTATCTATGTTTGATGGAAGATAAATTAAACTTGTGATACCACAGATTTGAAACACTGACACAGAAAGGAAAGAGTGCAGGTTTTACTCCCAAATTATGTTATATTCAGTCAACCAGACTTAAAATCTCCATGTTCTACCAATAATAAAGAACAGACACGTTAGTGGAGCTGCTCCAAAAAGGGTCTCAGTGGAGACTGTTGGCCACCAGACCTAACTTACTGAAGGGACATAAAGTCTTCTCCATTAACAATAGGACTGTCATAGGTGTAGTGTTGTGGGAAGGGAGCAAATAGACTATCACTGAATTTACAGAATAATCTTTCTTCCTTATCTCCCTTGTCTCTTTTTCAGATTTAAATAGGAGCTGTGATGACATGACAAATTCACACAGGAAAAAGGGACTGCTGACCTCATTTCATGGAGAATCTTACTCTGGAATGTGTGTCACCAGGTTTTGTCTTTCTTGGAGGTAGTACATCTCACACAGGAGAAAAACGGAAATCCTGGGAGCCTGCCAGTCTTGCAAATAGCCTGAATGATTTTTTTCACTGAAGAAACATATCTCATTGTCTTTGACCCAAGTGCATCAGATGATTTTGAAATGATCACATGCCAAAAATGCCTTATCTTACTGTTAAATATATTGCAGGAAATAAGGAAAGCTATTGGGCTAATAACAGCAATTTATGAAGTTCAGGAAGGAGGTGCTTGAGGTTTAAGAAATCCACAGTTCAATTAAACGCTAGAACAAGTGCTGCAAAAAGGATTATCAAAACTGAAAATTATTTTTAATCCTCAACAGGAAAGAGAAACAACACACAAACTTTATTTCTTGCTAAAGCTAGCAACCTATATAATTTCTGAAAAGAATGACATAAAACAATTGGCTTTCCAGAATCTGCTCAGAGTTTAGAGCAACCTGAGCCTAAAAATGGATGTAAGGAGCCAACAACCATCAGGCTGGCAAGTTTTGACTCCCTTTTCCCCCTGCTTCCCATGTCTTGCTATGGAAACAGAAGAGTTGCCACTTTAGGAAGAACTGCAGCTCTTTGGTACTACAAGCTGCTTCAGTGTTTCCAGTCTGATAATATCTTTGGGAATAGAGCTTCAGAGGGTTTGTGAACAAAGGGGATGTTCAAGGTTCTAAGGGTAAATGTGAATTTGTGAATTTCTTCTTTTTTTCTTTTTTTTTTTTTTTCTTCTGTCTGTATGGCAGGAGGAACAGGAATTGAGTGACAAAAGTAATATTTATGGTCCGAGTCTGGTTTTTATGCTGGGATTGGCAATATTGAATATTCAAAACTTCATAAATATTTATAATGAATGCACGTTTATGTTTCATTCATGTCACAGCCTTGTGCAAGGTCTGAAGGGCTGCACTGGATGTAGATAAAGGAATTGCTTAATGCTTATTATTTATGTACAAGTTCCGGTGTATTAGGACATTAGAAAACACAACTGTTTCTGTAACTATTTCCCTCTCAACTTCTCACAACTTAATACAAGTGACATTGCAGTCTTCTCATATTCTTGTTCATGCAATCAAAAATATTTTTGCCATAAAGATTGTTGTGCTGAAGAGCTAGGTTTACATTGCTACATAGGAGGGACTTTAATTATCAATTCATACCTATCTTGAAACTATTCAACATCACTAAAAATTGGTTCTTTTCTTATTTTTCAACAAGGTCAGTACAATATAACTTACACCACTGCAATAAAATTGTCTTCAACAAGCCACCATCCCAGCCCAGTGACTTCTCTGACAACTGTTTTCTCAATCCTTGACTCCATTTTCTATAAAACACCAATTTTTTTCTGAGTCCAATTCAGAGGAATTAATAGCAGACATAACATTTCATAACTATGCCATCTTATCTGTAAGGATAATATCCTAATACTTAGACCATTCTACATGAAATTCAGCATTAGGGACTTAACAAAATGCCAATACCAGTTACTTAAAGAACTATTCAAAATAAAATCTCACTAAACCTAGCGTGATCTTTAAGATCTAATTCAGCTCTGCCCTACTTCAAGCTGAGTGCTGTCACTGCTAGGCTACAAGATTTATGCTCTGTTACATATGTGCTCTCTCACTGACTGCTTCTCCCTTTTCTCTGATCTTGGCACCCTTCTGTCTCTCCCGAAGTGTCCATTTCTTTTTCTTCCATTGATCATTTGTATCATTTTTTCCCACAATACCAATACACAAAATTCCAATCCTATAGCACACTAATTCTACCTCATCCATATGAAAAATGATATATTACTTCCTAAGGGAATAACTGGACTTCCAGACACATGCACACAGGTGTTTTACCTCAACTACCAGTTGTACATGTCATTGAAGAAATATCTGAGTCAGGTTGTAAATCAAGAAGTTTGTCAATGTCCATAACAATCCACTGGACAAAGTTTTGCCTGGGAATATAAAATGACACCTCCAGGTAATTGAATACACATTTAAAAATTTCTTGTAGCGAGAAACACATAGTCTAATGATACACCCTTTTTTTCATGCTGACTTTTTTTACATGCTAATAGGTTGGAGTAGATATGATACCTTAACATTTGTTTCATGCACAGAAGCTGATTTTTTTCTTGAAAAGTCACCCCATGCATAAAAAAAATGCTTAAATATGCTTGAGGCTAAACACAAACTTAGTCCCTTTAAAATGAACAGAACTAGTCCCATGCTACAATTATGCATATCCTTAAGTACATTGAGGCATGGTGACGATATAGTTGAATGAAATGGCTTCTGTTATTTATTTAGATATTCTAAAATAAATGGACATAAAAGATTATTAAATAAACACTATTTTTTAATGATAACTCTAGGAGTCTATGACAGCTAAACCTTTAACTCCATTTTGATGCTTTGTGAATTCCTGCCTTTTTTACTAATGCTCAGAACTGCAGTAAGAATTCATTTTACCAGCCACGCTAAGCACAATAAATAACATGTTCTGTAAAAGTCTGATCAGTAGAAGTACTTCTGACAAATTCTGCAGAAGGGATTAACTTCATGGGAACATGTGCAATTTACAAGGTAGCGCAGAGCTAACCGTGCCAAACAGTTGAATGGATCTCTGAAGTTCTTATAACTGTATCTGCTCCCTCTGGTTATGTCAGCCACAAGTGCAGCAGGACCAGCACTGGTGCAACTTCAGCTGGTGTGTGGTTAAAGACAAAATTATGTTCTGTGTTAACACAGAGCTAAACATTTGCCCTGCTCTGCAGCACACCTTATTGTCATTGCAGCAGACAGTTATCTTAAGCCCTGTGCCAGGCTGCATCCAGCTGGGCTTCGAACAAAGGAGGGGAGGACTGGAGCCCTCTGTGCATCTGCTGTGTTGAGCGGTGCTAATGGGAGAGGAAAGGTGTTAGTCCAGTTAAGGAGAATGCGGAATTTTCTCCTTGATAATCATCAAGGCCTAAAGCATATGTCCTCAATGGATGCTATGAAGAAAGGAAAACCTTCTCATCTTTTTTCTGGATAGATCTCAGCATGCCAAAGAAAGCAGCCCTTGAGGGGCTGCTGAATCCACATGTCATGGGGATTAAGCACATGGAATAAGGAGAGGTGCAGCTAATACGCAGGAAAAGGTCACCTTCCCTCACTACCTCCCATCCCTCTCACAGCAAGTAAGAATCGGCAGTGGCCTGTGTCCACTAAATCCTATATGTTGCTGAAGCATTAAATCCATGGGCTACCCTTTACTTGCAATGTAACTGAATTCCACATGACTTGTTGGAGGAATGAAATATAAACACATTTAGGTATTAATGTGACACACTTACAGAGCTGGAGTCTCCTAGCTGTTACTCTTGGTAAGCCTGGGAAGCGTTCTGTGGTCACTGACTCAGAACAATAAAAATACCATTCTGCAAACCACAACAGCTGTAAGAAACAATCTTAACAGATAAGTATTCTTTTTTTATGAGAATCAGGTATCACCACAGTTCCTAGCTGTATTGACAGATAACAGCATTTATATAAGAAAAACAGAACAGTCGTTATTTAAAACCACATATGGTAAAGAAGTACTGTCCACCTATTAGCCAAAGTTTTTAGCTATAATTTTGAACAAACAGAAGAGAATGATTAGTTGACACTTTATCAAGTGTTTTTCTTTTCCATGATGCTGCTTCTGTTTCCTGAGCTTGCTGTCTATAAACAAATTACAATGCTCACTCCCTATTTAAACAGTGCTAACGTTTCTGCATTTACTGCAATAATATTGTGAGCTATAACACCATAAAGAAAGACACAAAACCAATTTGCTCTCTGTTTGATATCGATCTTTAAATAAATGAGTAGTTTGTGTGTATTCCACATAGAATACAAAACCAAACTAGAATTAATAAAATTACACATACAGCTTTTTTGAAATCTAAAACAGTGCACTAGTTATGGAAAAGTCTTGTGGATACATCCTTGAAACCCACAGAATAGTTTCACACCTTAAGTGAAGTGCTTCATGAAGGAACGTATCACATTCTTTCTAAATCTTAGGACTTCCGTTCCTCTAAACATATACCAACATGACAATTGCTGGACAAGTTAGAGCTTAAAGTTTGAAAAAGGAATACTTTAATGCAAATACTTTGCTAGTATAGGAAGCTTCATTATGAAATCTTACTTCCCTTCCAGTACTATATTTCTGAACCAATTTCACTGAACCTCCTAGAAATCACACCAACTTTATCTTTTCTGATGTGCTTATGGACCCAGAGTACCAAGCGTTTTGAGTTATATGGAATTTGTTTCCTGATTCTCCAAACCACAGTTACCAGGGAAATAAGAGAAAACGTAGTCCCATTTTTTTTTCCAAGTAGCTCTTCCCTGACTCCTGGGTCTGATGTTAAGGGGACAGGGAAAGAGAACTTTTTATGTCACTAACTGAATTCTCATCTATCACTGATGGAAATGTCATTGTGGAATGAATTAAGCAGTTCTCACTAAGTGACATAAGGAATAGAAATTTCTGCCAAGAAATTCCTTAAAAAAAAAAAATGACAGGTTTTAAGATTAAGGCAAGGTGATAAGCAGCTTCCTGGGTTTGGCAGTGAAAAACAAAGAAATCCATATGGATAGTTGAATAAGATTTTTAATTATTTTTTTTCTTGCAAAATTAAAACCAAGTCAGATATGGAATGTCCTGCCTGAAATTAAATTTGGTGTTTGATTTTCTTCTGCTTGTAAAAAAGCAAACTAGGTAAAGTACCAGAATCACCAAACTGAAGAAGATCGAATCCTGCTTTTTCAGATAAAAGAAAATTACTCATAAGAGTTGAATTTAAAACTGCAGAGAACCAGATCTAGAGATACTGAACAAGTGGATGGAATATGGCAGATAAAATTAGTTGACAATGAGTGAAAAGAATTGTACGTGGGGAGAAAATCCTAAGTGGGACCACAACATAATGGTGTGTGAATGATCTGCCACTCAAGAAGGAGATCCTGGGAGTCATTGCAGATAGTTTTCTGAAAATATAATCACTAGAGTTAGCAGCAGTCAAAAAGGGGGGATGAGGGGGGATGGTGGACAACACGACATGCAGTTAGAGAGAACAAATGAGAACAAATGCAACACCACCATGTCTATACAGAGTGTACTCACTCCTTGAACGTTACATACGGTTTCAGCCATGCCATAGCAGAAAGCATATGTGGGAAAAAGCTACCAGGGATGGTCAGGGGTTTGGGACCCTTCTGTATGAAAAGAGAATAAACAAACTAACATTTTTCAGCTTGGGAAAGACTCCCTGAAGGAAGGGTGATATACGATGTTTTGGAAGACTGATTGTAAGGAATAATTAGTTACAACAGAACATATTACTCTAATCATGGAATCATGAATAGTATAAAGAAGGTGAATAGGAAATTACTATAGCAGTTTAATTATGACAATTAGCAATAACAATTATCAATATATACATTCCAGTTAGTTATATATGTAACAATACACCATAATTATGACACTTACTACAATGATTATTACTGCAACATTATTAAATTGTGGGCCAGTGCCACATAACACCGAGAAAGCTGAAAGTAGCAGCTATTTCCAGAAAGGACTACAGAAATTCACAGGCGACAGGGCAATCAATGGCTAGTAAACATGGTACTTTTGGTTCAATATTGGCTTAAAAAACCCTCTACATATATTGGACATAAGCTGGGACAGAAGAGCCGGGAAAGATTTTGTCTTCTTTGGATTTTTAAACTATTCCTTTATGTACCCAATATTGGCCACTGCCAGTGGCAGAGTGCTGGTCTGGGTGGATCTTCAGTTTGACCCAGTTCAGCAGTACAAACATTTTGCAATCTATAAAGTTTTGCAGGATCTGAAATTAGCCCTGTATTCTTAAATTGATAGATGTTATGAGGAAAGAAGAGTAAGCTGAGAAACATAAGAAAACCTTAGGCTGACACTTAATCTTAGGTGTTAGCATTAAAGTTTCAACATTATTTTGTGCAGATTCAAATGATTTACAGTATTTTACCTACCCAGGAATAACTCCCAGAAACTCAAGCTCTATCACAAGTCGGGAGGTACATCAGATTGTGGTGCAGGCAGTGCCATCAGTGCCACAGAGTTCCCCTTACTGGTGCAGAGCACTACTGAAGTAACCAAGTCTCTGCTGTATGGGGATGTTAGGAATTAAATAATGCCTGTGTCAGACAAAATTATTGTTTTTGGCTTGTAAACATAGAATAAAAGCTGTTTAATAAAATGTCAGTCTTTGTTATGGCTTAACCCCAGCCAGAAACAAAGTACCACGCAGCTGCTCACTCAGTCCCCACCCCCACCAAGAGGGATGGGGAGGAGAATCAGAAAGGAATGTAAAACTCGAGGGTTGAGATAAGAACAATTTAATAGGTAAAATAAAATAAGAGGAAGAAAACGTAAATAGTAATAATAATATATATATAAATAAAACCCCATAAAAAAAATTAAGTTAAAAATAAAATTATAATAATAGCGATAATGAAAAGAAAGGAGAAGGGGGGAGGAATAAAATACAAATGGAAGAGAGAATAAAAAACAAGTGATAAAAAAAAGATAAAAAAATACAACTGCTCACTACGTTCTGACCAATGCCCACCAAGTCCCCAAGCAGCAATCCACCAGTGATCGACTCCCCCCAGTTTATATACTCAGCATGACATTCTATGGTATAGAATACTTTGATCAGTTTGGGTCACCTGTCCTGGCTGTGTCACCTCCCAGTTTCCTGTGCCCCTCCAGCCCTCTGGCTGGCAGGGCCCAAGGAACT
>JAVJGJ010000001.1:31099820-31128558 GCA_035590215.1 Microhierax caerulescens
TTTTATGATTCTATGATTCTAATGTCTATAATTGATACACAAAGCAAGAATCTCTCAACTATTTATTCTGCTCAGCACTTCTAATAAAGCCAGAAGCAGACATATTGCTGTCCAGGAAGATTTCCTAGTGAATATTTAAATACCTGCAGGACTACATAGAGTTAAGTTGCAGTCTGGAGTATCTACCTTTTAACTTAGTTGTTAAAAGTGATACCGTCCAGAAAAAAGTACCTTTGACCATTTATGAATCTGTCTTTTAGATGGAGTACATTTTAGCTAACCAAACCTGATTCTAAAAGGTAGAGTGCTGGAATTTAAACCAATTTAAATAAGATTTGCTTCAATGATTCTAAGGAAACACGTGTTTTATACAAAAAGGTTTTCAGAGTGATAGATGCAATTTTGCACACATTTTCTAACTTATTCAGATTATTGCCTTATAAGCTGTCAAGATACAGCAGTATATTGTGTTATCACATTGCCAAGTTAAATAAGAAATATTTTAGTATTTCTCTTTAACAAATTCATTCCATGTACACATTTTATTTAGGGAAAAAGGTTAATTGGCTTGTGTTCACTGAAATGTTTTACAGAAAATAATTTGACTTTATTGCAAAATAAAAACATCTTTTTGGGAACCTCATTCTAGTGCTTTAAGGATTTTCATTATGTTGAGCATTCAGTGCAGTGGTAAATGTGCCTCACTGGAAGTGAGAAAGAAAGTCTATAAAGTCAATACACTGTCATGCCAAATATCTTCCCAAAGTAAGATGGGCTGCCAATTCCTCCGAAAGAAATCTCAAAGGGAATTAAATTATATTCTTCACTGCCTAAAAGTCCCTAAACACAGGTTAAAGCAGGTTTTATGAGATGCTGTGCTTGCAACTATGTGCAAGTACATCTAAAAGAGCACCTTTCTATGCTTGCAGCTGCCTCACATCAAATCCACACAGTGAGCGCTAACCAGTGACTGAGGTGAAAAAGTTCACAATAAACTATTAAGTAGCCTTATACAACATGCATTAAAATCAACAGAAAACCTCAGTAAAAATTTAATTGGATCTTATACGAATAAGGACAAAGAATAAGGAAATAGGATCTTGTGGTATATTAAGATGGTCTGGGGGTGTTGGGTGGGCGCTTTTTTCCCTTCAGTAGGACATTGTAACATCTGTTTATATGGCAATTATAGTACAGAGCACTAAAAAATAATAAAAAATTTCAGACATGCAAGAGGCCAATTTAATTCCTGATCAAGCCTGAAGAACTTAAAGGGAAGTTTTTGATGCATAAAAGCAATAATGCATGATATTACTCTCACTTAAAACACTTGGCTTTTCTGTGTATTTGTAAGGGAGAAAGAACAACTCCATGATTGCAAGTGCACAGGCATGGAACACTGGACCTTCACACTCAAGAGGCCAAGTCCATTTTGTTATTTGCTTTGTTCCTTCAAAGCAAGGTAAGCTGTACTTGTATTATTCCTTTGGCATGAAGTAATACTCTGCCAAGTACTGGATGTTACACAGCTTTGGCTCAAAGCAGCTGGGGATCCTTTCTAAACTGAACCAACCACACTGGCCTGAACACTCACTGATAATGTCTGAGATTACTAAACACCTTCTCTGATCTTCCTTTAATTGTCTTGTTTTCCCTACTAACAACCACTAATTCTCCTTGTGAAACAAAAAAAATATACCTCATGAGAGAGAAGAATGGAAGATATCTTTGTTTTGGGAAAACACATAAAACAGAGTACCTTTGACTATAGTCCATCGATCTACACACCTACATCTACTGAATATCCAGTAGCCAGTTTCCATTACCAGCATCATTGTCACATCCCCAAGTACTATCATTCTGGAAATACTGACAGTATATTAAGAAAATATTGCTTAATTCTACCTAGCGGTTTCATCTCAAGGCAGCAGAAATGTCGGGCACAAATCACCCTCTCTTCAGTTCTGTCTTTGGCTGCAACAAGGTAAGATAAATAAAAAGACAATTTCACTAGCTCCACTTCCATTTGGTGGATTGCCCAGGAAACCTCCCACTGCCTCTCTTCTTTTGGGAAGATGTTGAGACCATGTCAGTCTACAGTCACCTGGGAACAGGACAAGAGGCTCTTAAAAAGCTGGGCAGAGGTACAAAGCAAGCACATGAAGCACAAGAAGCCTTTCCCCATTCTCCATTCCTTGCTTTGAGAGGGATGATCTTGTCCTTTTAAATGGTATCTACTCCAGAAGCTGATTGCAGTGAGATCACTAACGGCAGCCTGGTGGCATATTCAGCCTTACTTTTGCCAAACTTGCATGTTCTGGAATTACATCAGTTGTGCTATTTTAGTAAAGTTTAAAAAGACAACAGTTAAGATAATAACCGTATTAAAGGTGATCAGGCATTGATAACCCAATAGCAATTTGCTGAACAGCTGCTGGTTTTCAGACATTCCTTCCATACAAGTCTGGGTTTTCTAAAAAAAGAAAAACAAACCCTCTTTTTTTTTTTTTTATTTGAGTCAAATTTTGCAAGAGAAGCATTTTACACTTTGAAGTATTCTATATCTAAATCACTAGAAATAATTAAATGGAGGTATCACAGACTTCTGTACAATACAAAGATGTTAGAATGTAATGCAAAACAATTAAGATTTTGGTAAGGAACAGTGAAATCAAAATGAGTCAAGGTACTTGAAGACAATATATTCAGAACAATGCTTCTATACAATATTTTTCATATCTTAAAAATTAGATACTTTGTAGATGAAATTGTTCAATATTGCTCATTAAAATTCATTTTTCTTTGTGTATTAGCTGTAGAGTAGATGAGTTGGTGATCCTGTTGCTAAGTGTGATTAATGCTGGTCAGACCACCACAGTTCTTACATTTCTTATGTTTGTTGTGTAACTTTTCAGAACGAAATTTCTTGTAACAAAGACCTTTTGAGGATACAACACAAATACTGCAAGTTCTGGCATTCTGAGAAATCCACATCCTAATGCAGGCCTACTGTGTGTTACACAGGAAAGAATATGTAGGAACTGGATACCCTTTGTAAATAGATCAATGATGAAAGCCTTTCTGAAATCAAAAACATTTCAAACAGTATAGAAAGGGCCCTTTTATTGGCCTAAGTGGTTAGCCCAAGGACTATTTCAGGTAGGAGGTGGACAGTAGTCATATATTTCTTCAGTGTCATCCTGTTTATTTACAAAGCTGCATTCTCAATTTTTGTTCTCACTGTGTCCTTAAATGTTTTTTCTCTCCCCTTCTCTGCCTTTTCTTTGTCTCGGTGACAGATGTGTTCACTTTTACCAAACAATGTGCCCGTCTAAGAAAAGCTCTGAAGTTGCCTTTGTACTGGGAAGTTCTGAGTTTTCACTTGATGCCTCTATTGCTTCAGCTATTCATTTCCACAGATACTTCAGCTATACACACGCACATATTTATTAGTAATGACTATCAGATTGACTAGATTTCAGACAATTCATAAACACACAAGTCTCTTTCTACATGAGAAAAGATAGTTCCCTTCAATCACACAACATACTTGAAAATATTGAAAAAACGATGACTGGTTTTTATTACCCTTAGGCAAGTTTGTTGGCATTTAATTACGTAGTCTCATTGGGTGAATCTTAAAAAGGCTCAACATACAGCTGGCAGCCCTGGAGCAGAGAGAGACATATTTTTAAATCTTTCCAATATTAAGCATTTCAAAGGAATGATTCTTCACATAATGTAGACAGATGGAAGATACTGTCTGAAATTGCAGAGAGGCCTCCCAGCGCCATAGAATTCTGCAGCTCCTGCGCTATCACGCTCTCAGCAGATCCTCTCTCCTAAAGCCTGTACCTGGTTAAGGCAGCTAGTGTTCCCAGGCACAGTGAGTACTGCTGGTTTGCTGAACAAAGTTTTCCCCTTCAAAACCTACCAATAAAGTAAACAATATATTTTCAACAACCATTTACATACAAAAAATAAGCTGTATTGATTCTATCTTGGCTATTTCGTGTGGAATGTATTGCTTCAGCTCTACAGGCACTGGGACAGAATGCGACTAATTGCTTCACCTCACTTGTGCGTAATTGTGTAATAGAAAGGAGGTGCACAGGTGCTAATAAAAATGTCTTTTTCGCTTCTACACATATTTGACTTCTTGGCTGTTGCACAGCATAACTGACACGGACCAGCCAGAGACACAACGTGCAGGACAACTACACAGCATGTGATCTTTGTGATGTTATTCCCAGCTGTCTATTTGCAGTTTTCATTTGCACTGATGCTTACTGCTAAACCAGACACTTATGCTGGAAGCAGCATTTTTATGGGCCTCATCTATGTTACCCTCTGAACCTGAAATCATGTGGAGTTTTTATGCAAAAGATAATTCTTAGCCTATAGCTAAGAACAGTCATACTAAGATGCACACTCCTAAATATTACCATTTGTCAATGGTAAGTGACAAAAACATTAAGTGAGCTGATTTGTACTAGTTTGGCTATAAAGATTAATTTCTTGCTTGACAGAACATTGTGATTATAGTGCCAAATGCAGAAGTTATTGATCTTTTTTTTTATTTATTTCATTTTCCTTCAGGCCACATATTTATCTGGTTTATTTACTACCATGGGGTTTCTTCCTCAAAGCATCATTGTGATGATCACAAGACTAGTGAATGACAGCAGGTACCATTAGATAAACAGCAAAGTTAATTGTCTTTTAGCATGTGTAAAGACTTCAGGATTTACCCAGCAATGTAAAGTCTATTAAGCCAGGATGAATCAAAACACAGAGGTGAATTTCCTTTCACTTTACCTGTGCAGAATGATAAAATTATTAGTTTCAAATTAATACCACCTTAACATCTACTGCAGATGTACCTCTGCATACAAGTTGCTCCGTAGGAAATACAATTTAAGGACTTGCTCTTTTCCTCAACCACAACCACTCTTTTCCTCCCTTGCCCACTCAGGACACGTGGTCCATTTGTACTGGAGTAACTGCAGTCAAGTGGATCAGCAACTGCTCTAGGACAGAATAACACAGCTTTTCCCTGTTCCAACAAGAAGGCTAGTGCTAATGTAGCCAGTTGTGCGATTTTGAAGCAGTGCAGGGGCTGGAATCAGGGGGTCTTTAAGACTGCTTCTAAAACACCTATATCTGAGATCTTCGGTTTAATTGCCCCCTCTGTAGAGCAGCCTTGAGAAATTAAAGACAATCATTCTGTTGACAGCCAAGAAGCAGACCTGCAAATAGGAATGGCTTCAGTAAATGGATAAATACAAATAGTTCTTTTTATATATATATATAAAAATACTTTTATCAGAGTAAAAATCTATTGTTTGCATTTCCTATGTTGCTCTGTAGATTATTACTCTCTACCAGTAGTTATAGGTTGGTTTTGTGGGTTTTTTTTCCCCTGGTTTTCCTAAAGGAAACGTATTGGACTCTACAAACATAACAAATGTGATATATCATATTTAACTGTCTAGCTCTCTGCCTGTTCTTCCTCTGCCCTTCATAACATTTAAACCCTACTCTCTGTATTCAGCTATATACGAAAGAGAATGATTGAAGATAATTATGTTCCTTTAGGTATTGTGAAAGCCAGCAGTTAGGAGGAAGGGTAGGGCATAAACTGCTGTCCTGCTGAGAGCAAGACAAACAGATTTCTGTCCGTATACACTCCATTTGGCAGCAGCTTTCTAGCGAGTCAGCAAGTGCATCCTGGCTGGCTGATCAGCACGCAGATAGTTCCGGACTAGGTACAGCATTGCTGTCTCTTGCCTGGAAGAGATATGATACATGACATGAAAAAGAATTCAGCTGGAAAAGGTTAGAGACAAAACCCACAAATTATAAGAAAAAAGACTTAATTAGTTCAACTCTGCACAAAGTAGCCAATAATCTTGTGCCATATGGATTACATCATGCAAGTATTTCTCATGCAAGAACATATTATTCAGAAGATTAATTATTTGGCATGGTGCAAGTTATGTGGCAGAAAAGAAATGTTACCATTAGGAAGACTGAAACTTTTCAGCCATAGCAAACTTACACTGTAGAATATGATTAAGCTAGACGCTTTGTCCTGTTTCTCCTGCTTTTTTTGCCTTTTTTCCTGACATGGAAAGTTCTGCTCTTTGCTCAGCTGCTGCTGCATTTTTATTCTCTCAGACGTTTTGTAGGTCACAAGGGTATCATTCTGACTGAGATGTGGTCAGAGAGAATAAGAAAAATCGATTTTGGAAAACCTCTGTTAGTACTCTTTCATGAACATTTTGTTATATCCATTGTGAGCTTTTAAAAGACTGAACCTGTGAATTTGCTATTGCCATGTCTTTATATGATTTTCGTAGGCTTATAAGCTGAGAAAGAGCAGCACAGCAAACACCCCGGTCTTCATGTGCACTGGGACAGATTCCCTTTTGTATTAGACTGTAATTTAATATTCTGTGCACAGGCATGCAGAATTTCTTGCTGGGCACTGAATTATGCAGAGAACTGTGGAGCTGCAAACAGGAAGCTAAGCTTAGAAAGGACAATGTATTAAAAGTGACAGTAAAAAGCTGTTCTGCTTTCTATGTTCTTTAACTCCCCCTAAAAGTCCTCTGTCCTTTACTAGATCTACAGGAAGATATGTGGTACAGATGTATTGAAAGGTAAAGTTTTTTCAAAGACTTGAAAACTACTGGTCCTATCTATCAGCCAAGCTTTTATATGGTTCCCTTCACCATAACACCTTGGAATTTCCATTGCTTCGGTCTCTGAAAAATCAATGCAAAAGATGAATTAAGTATATCTGAGCGTTAGAGACTAAAAAGCCTTTTGATTCACAATCTCAGTACTGTTTATTGGTTTTGTTCCACAGGAGCAGAGTGGAGGAAAAAAGTAAGGACTAGTGATTAGATAAACTCCTTTTAATTTTTCCATTCTGTCCTAGCCAGATGGAAACACATGGACAATTGATTTACAGAGATCTTTTTTCCTCTTTCCTTCATTAGCACCACGGGGAAGTTTCTATAGTGGCTAATGCACTTACAGACATGGTTTCAACAATTTAATCACCCAGAAACCTCTCTGTAAGGTCAATGTTCTCTACATTTGTTCCAACTCATTTACTGAGTAGAAAGGTGAACTTTTTCATTCCAGGTATGTCATTATGGAAATCATGTTAATGAATCAAGATACTGGAGGGCATATGTATCTCTGTTAGTGCAAGATTAATGGAGACTTTATCAAGGAGGATTCAGTCTTAGATTCGTCTGGTAAATCCAGGTCTGAAGTTTAATTGTACATTAATAGTCTGGACTTTATACTGGCATAGCAGCTCCCATCTGAGAAAAACTCTAAACATTTGACAAACATCAGTACAATTATTCTGTTACTGAAACACAGCCGCCTGAGGGCACAAAGAAGTGGCAGCACACAGCACTGCATAGTAAATTGAGACACGCACATTGAGAATTCTATTCCTGACGGAGAAAGCTTTTGGTCAATTAATGGCCAGCAATTATTTCTTTCTTAATTTATATATCTCATATACTTATATGTGTGTGTGTGATATGCTCTATATTTGTTTTTCAGCTTACTGCTATAGAATCTCTACTGTTCATGACTGTAGAGTGAATTGAACAACAAAGTTGGCATGTTGTCACAATGCATATATTCACATATTCCTTAAAAATGCGCTGCAGAAATTATTCTCCTATTCCAGAAAAAGTAATGAAATGTGTTTTGTGATTTAATCAGCCTTCTTGCTCATGAAATCTTCCAGACATCAAAAAAAACAGTAAGAATAGGGACTGAAAAAAGAAATAAATAGTAATCTTTAATTAGTGCCAAGTGACATTTCTAATTCTTCCCATACTATGTATCATTACTCATTGTTCCTTCATGATTCAAAGGCCTAAAGGAGAGATAAGGAAGCGCAGGAGCACTGAATATAGAAATTCTTTACAGCTGAAAAGGATGGATAATTTCTTTACTTCCAAGGTAGCTTCAGGTCATAAAGTGATTTTGGGCTCTATACCCAGCTCTATTTTAGAAAACAATTTGAATACATTTGCAATTAACAGAAAGCTATATTCTAAAATGACATGGCTTCTCTAATACAACCTAATCTTACTTTTTATTAATAGAATTCAACACAGTGCTGTTTGGAATTAACCTTGCTTCTTCCTTTTGCTTTACTACTGTATTATAGGAAATTGGTAAAATCAGACACTCATTAGAGTTCATGCATTTAGGAAAAAAACACACACTGCTAACCTTTTAATTTTAAATCCTTTCATTACAAAAGATACATAGTCAGTTCAAAAAGCTTTCTATATCCAGAAATTTCACTCCTTTCAATATTATTTTCCTTTTTTAGGTTTAAAACCTTTGGGGACAGAAGATAGAAAAGAATTCGAGTTTTGATATTTGATGGAGTTTTAAATAATGAAAAATAATCAGGGGGGGTCAATATTAAAATGTAGGTAATATCCAAAGGGCAGCCCAGGTTTCACATTATGTTTAGATGTACTTATGTATGACTGTAACAGATATTTTGATCTTTTCATGTAGTACAGCATGGTATCATATGCAACAGATCTGATGAAAGAAATAGGCAGCCTCTCCCAGTAATAACTGTTGTATCACTTTTGTTTCTATACATTTAAATATAACTGTTACAGTAGAATTTTATACTAAAGTGACCCAAATCTTCTAATGCTGACAGGAGCTTGAATATATTATAACTATGGCTCTGAAAAATAGAAAAGTCAAGGTGTATACTGTTTGCAGAGAATGGAGACAGTCTCTGTTCTCCACACCTGTTCTGCCATATAAACCTGACTCTGTCCTCTGGGATCCATAACAAACACTGGGAATATACTCTACACATATTCCATTCAGGGCTATCCTAAAAAATAAATGCCAGGAGGACTATTTACCATTTTAGGACGTACAGTATTTCCCACAGAACTGCCTTCTCTCATTCCTTTTACAGGGATTCTTCCTGGTTTTCTCTGTAGTAGCACTAACGTGCTGACTGGTGCAGAATATATGTGTTAGCAGGTTGCCAGGACTCGGTATGTACAAGTGCCTCTGCATCTTAGCAATCATAGATCCTTTGTTCCTGTCCTAAGCTATGTGAATCATGCACATACAGAAGCAGAATGATCTATTTTTGCCAGGAGGACTCAAGTAATCTAGTTAGTTGTACACATAGACGTAACAATTAAAAGAGAATCCTAGGGTGAATGTCAGTGAAAGGTTAAATCTGACAAGTCTGGCATGCTTTGCACAGGAGAAGTGAAATAGTTGGCTTGAAGTACAGAAAGCTTGTGTTCAATGCCTTTGTCTTCATGTAGTTACTGCTGTAAAAACACAGCTGGGAGGGACTCCTCACACTTCTATATGACATAGGTTCCTATATCTGATATACAGCAATCAGATTCCCTTATAGACAGTGCATTCTTAATAGCATTGTATTCTAAAAAGGTAGCATTATTGAGAGCTTTTTTTTTTTTTTTTCTCTCCATTCCGAATCTTTTCAGGAGTCAGGTGCCCCATAAGGAATTCCTTATAGTTGGAGAGACTGGAGCCAGAGATGTAATTAGTTTTCTGGGTCTGAACCCAAACAGATTTGTCATGTCATAGTTTGATATATGGCAATCTAAACCAATATAGACAAAACCCTCATTGCCACTAACACTCTTTCTACAGTAACATCTCTGGTACCCATGTGCTATTAACCACATTAATAGACTTTTCATTAATAGAATTAACTCATCCCCCTTTGAGCAGAGAAGCATTGCTGGTAGGGCAGTTTCCCTGCTCACAGCTGTAAGTTCCTAAGAACCATCTCTGTGGGTATAAAGGATCTGTACATCTTGAGGAATTCTCCTCCTACACCTTGCTCAGTCTTCTGTCTTTCACCGTAAGCAATATGTAACTAGGGGAAAGTACAAGAACAGAGCCAACATATATTATAATTCTCAAAAATACCATTTCCCACCTTCAGCCATTTGTGGTTCATCCTGTGCTAGATGTATTTTCTATGCATTTAGTAGACCCTGCCATGGATCTCTTTTCTATGATTTTCCCTGCCTCCCTTGCTTCCAAGACATTTAGTAGCTACAATATAACATGGCAAAGAGTTCTATAGCTTAATGAGTTTATTTTTACAAAAAGATAAATAGTACCTGACAGTTAAGATGGCTTCTTGCTCCCATTCTGTATCATACATTACAGTTATCCAGATCTTGAATTCTCTGGAGTTATGGTGAGGCAATGGTGAATGATGCAAGAAGAGAAACAATGTCTTTCTTCTGCATTTATCAGAACCTGATGGAACAAAAGGGCAATTTTAAATGCAAATACAAAGAAGGAACACAAAATTGTGGCTACTGGATCACCTTTAATTTGTTTCTTGATGATGGGGGGAAGGGAAAATTAATGGTAGAAAAATGTCTTTCTGCACTCCTTAAGAATTCATCTCTTCTGTTTAAACATAAAGTGAATCAGAAACTATCATTCTCTATTCTGCTACACGTTTTGCATTTGTGAAAGTTGTGCTTATTCCTCTCTATTGGTCCACTGTACCCATTCCCTTAATTGCAAGATAAAACGACTCTCGGCTGCGCATTGCTGCGATAGTTGAAGTAGATGTGAGTGATTTGATAGATATGACAGAGGTAACCTTCAAATCATCCTCTTTTATGATAGATACAATAAACTGCCACACATGCTGCCTTAGCTAGGGGTTATAAAAAGGGTACCCCCCCCCCCTCGCCAATATGGAGTTCACAGAACAACGTCTTATCAATGCCCACCTCGCTGCCTAGTGTCGTAGATTATCAAAAAGTACAGAGGTGCAGCAGCTTATTGATGGGAAGAGACAGGGACTTCCACAGACGTTGCCTGCAAATACAAACTGAAAAAGAGAAATCTGGGTCAGCAGAAGGCTACTGTATCCATGTTATTCATAAGGCAGTAATGCACAGGTCGGTACCTTTTGGATTCAGGTGTTTAATAAGCTCAAAGAGTGCAGCAGAACAGAAGAGCCTCTGACTGACATCCAGGGATCTTGCGTCTGCTTTTGTACAGGATGAGCTGTGATCCTGCAAAAGGCTCAATAAAAAAATGCTTTGTTTTGCATGAGGCTCTCAGATTCAGCTATAATGTACGAGCAAGAATTCTGGGCATCCTAGTCAAAAGAAAATCTAATTTCTGGGTTGGAATTAGAGTTCTATGTATGAGACAACAAATGGGGCAAGGAGGAGGAAGGTAGAGAAAAGAGGAGGCAGGAGTGATGCTTTATTATCCGTGAATAAAGAACTAACTTTGGTTCATTTTTATTCAGGGTATAAGGAATAGATCATACAAGGGACTGAGAAACTATACAGGGGTCCTTTCCAGGGCTTTGTGACAGAGTAGAGCCACAAACTGTGAGTGTTTGTTCTTTTTTTTTTTTTTTCCCTTTACATTAGATGAGTGTATTTATTGCCAAGAAATGTACAGGCTTACTGCAACACTATTTGTTTTACAGCTGCTGTTCCACAGATTTACAGTATATGATTGACTACAACAGCATGAAAAGAGTCAAATTGAGCCTGTACTACAGAAAGTGAATGCACGCTTTTTATTTTTTTTTCCCTTTCTAAAAGAAATGTTCCTAATGTCAGCAATTTCTTTATCAGTTTGCAACTCTCACCTGCTCGCTTTTCTCATCGGTTTTAATTCAAAACAGCTGCATGAAAACTTACATACACTGAGGAGAATCAATCGCTATGAAAAAATTATCATCGAGATTTTTTTTTTCTGAACGTAAGTCCTACTGCTTTTATTATGTGTATTTGAGTACATTGTAGTTTAACTCGAATGTTGGATGAATCTCAGACTCACAGAGAAGTTTTAAAATAGCTGTGGGAGTTATTAAGTAAACAGTTTATAACAGTTACCAGATATAATATTATATTTAGATACTTTCAATTTTAGGTATTTTACTATTTTATACATATTTTCTTGTTTTTGTATAAAGTAGCTACCGTTACGATTACAAATGGTATGAGACTTGCCACATCTTCAGAGAGCATTTATGCTCTTGACAATGGAAAGAAAAGGCTTTTCACAAGATTGTAAAGAAAAGTATGGTCAGTAATTCACACCCGTAGCCTTCAGAAATCTCTGAATACCTCAGAATATATGCTAATAACCTCTTGGAGTCTCAGATCTCCAGAAAAGTAAAATTCTATTTCCTACATTTGTTGAGACATTTTTTTAGTTTCCCCAGGTAATTAGTGTTGATTTGAGAAGGGAGATAAAAACATGAACCAGGATACGAAATTATTCCCTCACACACAAAAATATAATTCTAATATATTCTTATATATATTCTTATATAAGAATATAATTCTATCCCTCCTGAGTACCAAAAATGGACTCTGAAGGGAAAAAAAGTAAAAGTGAGGTTCCCAGCCAATGTCTTCTTAATTAAAATATATTAAATGGATTTTTATTTGCTAATTTTTTCTTCCTCTTTAATTCCTTCTTTTCAGAACTACTCATTGTTTTCCTTCTCCTCTGAACAGGTTCTACCCTGATATGTCTCATTAATTTTGAATGGTGCAGGATGGTGTTGAAGCTTTTTTGTCTCCACCATCATCCTCTGACTCTCTGGCCTCTCAGCTGGAACTCATTATTGCTCCAATACAGAAACTCCTCACATTTAAGGGAGAGATGTGGCTACACTTCAGACGTAGCATAGCTTTGATTAAGGGCAAAGCTCCTTTCCAAAATCCATGCTGTTGTCTGGAGAGAAAGTGGGAGACTGGGAGAACGACTTAGTAACCTAAACACAAACCTAAACAGCACAAAGTCACATGTGCTCATTATGGAAAAATTATCTCCCATGGTAGACTTGCTAGCGCAAGCTCATTGTCACAGAGATTGTTTCTTCTTCTCTGTTTATGCAAGGATAGTGCAATGAGGAGCCAAACTTCATGGGCACCACGGGGCATCAACACGGCATAGAAAATCAGCATCTGAAGGAAAGAGCAACTCTCATGACAGCCTGTGTGAGAATGATTGCCCCCAAATTTAGTTTCAGTCATCAAATCAGTCACCTGCTCCTACTTGTTGATACGTATGGTTCTGAAAAGGAAGCATTTTGTTTCCCAGTGAAAGTGGATTAAGAAAAGCAGGTGGCTGAGACACTGCCACTTCCCCTTTTTCCACCCTTCTGACTGTTCATCTCATTTTCAGCTCTGATAATTAACAGAGCTAACCTCCAGTCAGCACTCTGTTTTTCCCGTTCATTGTTATAACTGGCACACTCCTCATGGTTTCTGTGCTGATCACAAAAGAATTGCTTTGCTTCTTCTCTGCCTTGTTCCTTCCTCATTTAAATGATACAGGGTTTGGTACATTTCCACTGGTCCAGGCTTCCCCTGCCGCTGCCTGATGCCTCCCCCCACGGCATGCCCTGTGTTGTTGCTCTGCCTCCAGAGGTACGGACAGGAGGATAGGGGGCTGAGCTCTTTCCAAAGCAACTCCACAAACTTAGCGGGAGTGAGGCAAAACCAGTAACAATTGGCCATGAAGGGTAGACAGACTGACAAAGGCTTTTAAACATTATGGCGTTAGAAAGCATACAAGAGTTATAGACAGGAAGAAAATGGAAGAGAGAAAAATATAGGACAGGAGAAAGTGAAACATAAAAGCCAATGAAGTGGTCAAGTGACAACTTCAGCAAGCTAGGAACAAGCTGTTGTGTTAGTCACCAGAAACCTGATTTACATGCAGACAAACAACACTGCCTAGAGAATGACAGGACACTTGTTTCCCTTGCTCTGCTTTCATTGTCCCCTCTCTTTTTGTTCCCTCCTCCACCTCTCTCATTTCTTTTTTTCCTTCTAGCTCTTTGAATTACTTCTTTACACTATAGATTTTCCAGTTCTTCAGTTTATCTGTCTTCGGTTTTGTTCCTATGTTTGAAGCAGAGATGACGAAGAGAAGTTATACGTGCTTTCAGTGTTGAGGACAAAAGCCTGGACTTTGAAGCAGCAATGGAGAATGAATCAGTAGAGAGAGGAAAGCACTTGTTTATTTCTCTAGCTCTGGTGTTACATTCTGTTCCACCATCCTATTAAGCTTTTTTTTTTTTTAACATAACACACATTACTTTTTACGCATTCTTTGCTCATTTCCAATAGTGCACAATTATATGTGTATGACCCTGACAACATCAGGTCACTACTGTGCATAAGTGTTATTACCAGTTCTCACAATCTTATCACCATTCTTGTAAGATTTAATGCTTTTCTTGAAGCCCCATCTCTCACATTCATATCATTATGTGACAATCTCAAGTTATATACTTTGAAAAATAGATGAAGGGTGGGATTCATCTCACCTAATTTAATATGTGTAGAATGTAGACATCTACATCTCAGCTAACCCCCTAGGCTGACTTTATAGTCAATGAAGAGAATTAGGCAATTTTAAAGCATAGCTCTTCTGATCTATTTTAGAAATCTATTTTAGGATGAGATACGCTGCACCCAAGAAGTGCCTGTTTCTCCCCACTGATACAGAGGAAGCTCTGGATGAATAGCTGAGCTGTAGATCATTACATTTGGTCAGATGAATCCTTTTACCTCTGGGCTTGCAAAAAAAAATAATCAGAAAGTAATGTCTAATAAGGGTGACCTTCGAATTATTATAACATTTATATGCAAATAAGAGTAACCCCAAATATTATTTTTAAAAACACACACACAAGCTACAACAGTTTCAGGCTTTCATTTCTTCGATCTATTTTTTTTGACCAGGCTTCTTTTTGTTGTTCTGTTATTTTTGAGTATCTGAAGCTGGTATTAAATACTGCTTTATAAACACCATTTCCCCTTCTCTTCAAACCTTTCTTTGTCTCACTTCACCCACTTTGCAGTTCACTCACTTTTCAGGGCCTTTTTCCTTTTCTGAGATTCACCGTATTGACTTCTGCAAGGGTATGTGGAAGGCAAGAACATCTGCTTCACAAGGTTATCTGATCAAAGACCTTTTCAATGCAAAAGGAGATAACAAGTAAAGGGGGAAGGAATAACACAGAAAGACAAACATGGCAGGCAAAGGATAACAGAGACAATGGCAAAGACCGAAAGTCTCCTGCTACTGATTTCTGGACCACTAAGAAACTCCAGGCACAGCTTTGGAGAGGATCAGCCTGGACTTCATAACTGGCAAGAACTGGGAAAGGGGTACTCGAGATGTTCCTGTGGGAGTATGCAGCACTTACCAGGGGAAGTTTAGGAGCAGGGCATAGGGAAGGACAAAAAGGGGATTAGACAGAAACAGGCATAAAGGGGGATGGCTGCATGCAAACCATGGCTGGTCAGCCTGCTTGTCTGACCCAGCACTGTGCCTGACCTTCACGGTCTGTCCTGTCTCCTGATTAAATCTTTTCTTAGCTCTCCCTTCGTGTACTCTCACACTCAACCCTGTGTCTGCGTGAGCCTTGCAAGGACTAGGTGCTGGCTGCCGGGGGGAACAGAGTGAGTGGATTTTGGACCAGCAGCTGGGGTCCAATGGGGGCTGTGGGCACCCCTGCCCTGTGGTGCCACTGCTGCAGCCCGTGGGGTCTCTGTGCCACCCACTGGAGCGGGTGGGGGTCTCGACCCCAGCCACTGGGGTGGGAATGGTGTGTGTCCCAAAAAGCAGCTGCTGGGTGAGTGGGGCAGGCATGAGTGAGGAGTGTGAGGGGTCCAGCGCCAGCGGCTGGAGCAAGACTGTGGGTCACAGCCTGTGTGCCTGGTGCCAGCTGCTGGGGGCTGGAGGGGGGGGTGCGTTGGGTGGTTGGAGGGGGTGGCAAGTCTCTGTATCTCCCCAAAATCATGTGTGTGGGGTGTGGGTATTCACTAGCATGCCTCTTGTGGGACCAGGCAGTGATAGGGACCTGTGGGGTAGGTAAGAGTGGCCAGGATCTGGGCAGAGGTGTTATCAGACAGAGGTTAGATTCACAAGCGCTTGTAAATCTAGAGTGCTGCATATGTACTTTCACTAGTGACCTTTAGAAAACTTTAGAAAATAACTGAGATTTTTATAACTGGCTGAAAATAAAAGATATTCCCCCCACCCCCAACTTTTTAGTCATTTTGAGGGTTTTTCTCTTGTTTATGCACTACAACTGGCTGCATTTGACACACCTTGTAACACATATCCCAAATAGAGCTGTGTGCAGCTTGGCAGTTTTACTTCCCAGGGGCTCATGCAATTACAGTCTGTCAAACATATATCACTTAGCTAAGCAACAACTAAGGAGAGCAATAATAACATACAAATTTTTCATGGGAAAGCATTACAGAAGGAAAGGCACTATTCCAAGTGACAAAAAAAAAAAAAAAAAAAAAAGGTTATAGCTCCAGGAAGAATAATAAGATAAAATTAAGGAGGGTGTTTGATTGATTATTTTGCTAAATATCAGGGGGTAAATCATCCTGACTGGGGGATTATTTACCTTGTTACTCCTCTAAGAGAAATACTAGAAGTTCTGTCACTTGGAAAATGCATTGGGAGCTGGACAAAGGGGAAAATAAAGAATAATCCATGGAATAAAATTACAATGGCATTTGGGGGGTGTTGGATGCTTTTTCAGCCTTTTCTACATTGTTTTAACCTGTGCAGCATGTTTTGTTGGTGTGTGAGCAGCTGCTCACAAGGTATCGAATTTGTGATTTTTTTAACAGAATCCTGGGGGAAAAAAATATTCCAAAACATTGATGGTAAGTATTTTGACTATTTTATTGTCTGGTTTAGACTGCGAGGGAGAATTTTAGTTATGTCATAGCATTAAAATGATTGGGGAAGGAAAGGGATAGGAAGGGATGCGAGGATGGGATGTTAATGCCATGCTGAGTAAGAAACATTATTCACAATGAATCAATAGTGAAGGCTGGACAACAGAGTAGGGGGAGCAACACTGGACTGTGAAGGATTGCCAGAGCAAAGCTATGGGCAAGAACCTGTTCTCACTGTGGACAAAGTCTAAATATCCATCACCATCTTTCAGACTGATGAACAAAAGGATGCTTATAATTTCAGCACTGTTGGTCCAATGCCTTTTGGACAGGATTGTAAGTAAAGCCCCCATGTCTTCTTATGTGACACCAGGCTAATCCTGGCTTCTTTTGGAGAGAAAAGATTGTGAAACTATGTTCTTTGTTGTCTCTGGGTATTCACTCACTGTCTGCCAAATTCTCAACAGATTAAAAAGTCCTGTATTTCCTTCTGAGTTGCTCTTTGTACTACAGCTTCACTGTTTTCTGGCTTCTAAAGAAAACAAAATATGTACTTCTTTTTCTTGTCTTCTTATTTTTCAGTATTATTCTTGCTGTATGCTAAACCACTATTCAACAGTGATTTAACAACTATTCATTTGGCTATGAAGAAAAGAATAAGAAATTATTGTAGTTTCATCTCAAAATGAAAATAATAAATAGTCTGCAAAGGGCAAAGGTTGACTGTTTCTTGCAGAATCTAATTTGCTAAGCTTTGCAAATTAGACCAAGAAAACTGAATATGTGTGAGGTTTTTACCTCATTCTGTACTCTGCTATTCCATAAATGGTTGCAGAATAAAACTATTCAATTAAGATAAGGTACTGTATATTGTTCAGAAAATATATTATGCCTTTTTGAAAGTAAGTTTCTTTTTTCTCATCTCTTTTTTTTAAGTTTTCTTTCATACAGGAAAAAGTCTCTGCTTTCTGGGTTCTTGTTTAACTCAAAGTACTTTTTGTGATCTAAAATAAAAAATCTGCATTAAAAACATTGTAATGTATTAAAATATTATGTATTAGTTTACTGACCCCAGGATTCAACAGTAAGACCTATGTCACATTTCTAGTGACAGTGTTAAATATGCAGTATAATATTTAATATTTTATTATACAACAAATATATCTCATTATATATATTTCTATATTATTGTATCTTTATAATTATGTAGCATATTATACTGTTCTATTATTATATCTTATTATACAATAATAATATAATGTTGTGATCAGTGAAAGAAAACAGGACAGTTATTAGAACACGGTAATCTACTCTAAATTAAAAACCACCTGGGTCATAAGTAAAGATGAAAACATGACTCGAACAATTAATGTAATTTTAATTGCTGTAGAATTGTAAAATGCTCTCTGTCAGCAATTTGTAAACATACATCAGAACAGAAGACATCTGCAAGATATCTTCCTAGGAACAACTGCTTGGTGAAGAAATAAATGTATAAATCCTATCATTAGTATCTGTGGCTGAATGGATGAAAAGGACAATAATCTCATCCTACTCATTTTTATTTCTCCACATAAATCTCCAGAATTTTCTCCAGAAAATTCACATATTCATGAGGTTTCCTTACCCCATCACCATAATGCCAGAACATGCACCTACATACATGAATCTGTTCTCACAATATCTCTCAGAAGTATATGTGAATTATCAGATATAATAGATATATAAAAAATTAAGCATCCCAACGTTGCACAGAAATTAGACAGATTTGCCCTGCCCCACAGTAGCAATTTAATTTAAAACAAAACAAAGTCCACATTTAGAAAAGAATATTGTCCTGGAAGGACGGGGCATCCCTGTGTTTCATTTGCAGGTGCTCAGTCCTGCAAGTGAAATTTGGAGTCCCAGCCCAGTTATTGTAGTATCTTAGAAACTAAAGTGCTTGGAAATGGCAAAAATTCACAAAACCATTATGTTAAGTTAAAAAAATGCTAAACAGTGGAATGAGAAAAAAAATGTTGCATGTGAAATCCTGCTTCTGCTGTGGTCATAAACACCTGTGTCAGCAGTTACATGCATCTGGTACATCTACCTGAAAATAGAGTTTACTGGGTGTAGCGTTGACACCACAGTACAGTGTCTTTTCTGTAAAATCTCAAGGACATCTTCAGCCTTGGCTAAGAAAAATTTGTAATGTTATCATTGTTTTCCATTAAGCAGAAGAGCAACATGGAAGTTCCTTCTCCCTCCCTCCCTCCCTGCCCCCTTGTCTCTCTCTTTTTAAAAAATGTGGGCTCTAAGAGAGATTTGTTGCAAACTGTTCCTGGGCTCTTGTTCCTCCTTTCACTATTCAGTACAATACTGCCTATGTATTCTGCACTGTAAAGACACTGAGTAAGTATGGAAAAAAAATGTAGAAGCCAAATGCATGTTTTCTGCCTTCCCGCTGAGAATTGACAGTAGTGCCTGGCCACTGATTCCAGTACCTTGAACCCAACATCCCCTTTTGCATAGCAGGACAGCTTCAACAAAAAGAGTCCACGCTGAAATCTACAAGCATGTTTGATTTTCAAAATCTGTAGTTTCAGTGTTAGGCTACCAATGCTTATAGCTGCAGTATGCACCAAGCCAAATTAGTGCTAACGTTCCGAGTGGTAAGACTGGTGTAATAACAAGAAAAATTATTTTGCTCTGGCTGTTACAGCCTTCCATTCCTGGGGAGAGAGGAAAGGCAAAGGTTGCTTTTCTGATCAGGCATCCCAGAAGCAATATATTCTCTGTTAGTAGAGGTTAAGATTAACTCGAAAATTGACAGCAGGAAGCCCCAAGCTCTCAGTCACAAAATCGAGAATTATTCTCCATGAAATAAATCCTTCCTCACAAAAAAAAAAAAAAAAAAAAAAAAAAAAAAAGCCTATCGTATGTCTATCATTTGAAGAAAACTGATGAGCATTCCCTACTCCTGGTGATTTTAAGAGATAGATATGACTTGAAGGTACTGTTCCAACTTGTACAATCATTACCTTCAGTTACACAGCATAATGTGATTGGTGGTTTTCAGTTTACCTTTCCCACAAAAAAGTGGTTTTCTCTGGTAACTGGTGGTGTCAGAAAGCTTGGGAAGGACACTGAGGAGGTAAAGTAACCTGCTTAGGTGACTTCAGACCCTCAGTTCTTCAGATGGAACCTGCTGCCATTTCACAGAATCAGTCTTTCTCTCCACTACTGATGTAACACCAGAAAATGTTTAACACACGTTATAATGGTGTTACTGGATACCATCTCCTTGGCTAAATAATGGTGAATTATAGGTTCTACACTTTATGGTCAAAAAAATCCCATGCTCACCACAATTTAGCTCACTGGGGTTTTTACTAGGCAGAATTCCACTTGCCCTGTCAGAAATGGACATGTAATAAGTTCTTATCCTGGGCAAGCAGGAGCAAAACAGAAGAAGGTCCATGATACAGAATACACAAGTCGAAACAGAAGTCAGGTGCACATGGTCTGCGCTGCTTTCCTTTTCCTACAGCTCTGGGACACATCAAAATGCCTGAAGCGCTATGGTGTGTGCAGGCCCACCAGAGGCAAAGTCTGTGCACAGGTATAAATAAATCATATGGCATCACTGCCATAAGAAACAATTGGTGTAGGTAATTTGGCTTACCAATTAGTGTAGGCACCCCACCAAAGTACAGTTTATAATAACTAATTTAAGCAATCTACATGTAATAATTAATGAATAGAAACACAAGGAATCTGAATAATTTTAAGCGAGTGAAGTAAGCTGTTTTCTGTGTTGCACAAACATAATAAGGTCATTTAAGAAACAATTACAAGGCACCATGGGATGAATAAAGTATAAAACCAGAATGACTGATGGCCAGTATAACCTTTCTTAGTTCCCATAATTGCCTATGTGTTCTACAAAGTGAAGTAAAGGGACACATGCAATTTAGTTCCTCCAACACAATTAGCTGTTACTGAAGAAACGGGATGATTCCAGAGCAGGCATTTGGCTGAAGGAATATAGAATTAAGCAATAGTTTCTTCATACTGCTGGTAGGTGTTTTAAATAGTTTAACTTTTTTAATTTATACTTTGAGAAAATGTTCTTGCTCACTGTAAATGTCCATTAGCCTTTCAGAGTCCATCACAGAGTGCTAACACGGTAGCTGTCATTCAGAATATAATTCTTGACAATTTTCTACCAGATAATTCGACCTACCACGTTATCTTCTCCAAGGGAGAGAAATAGCAACACAACAGGAGCTTAAATGGTGGGTTTATCCAGAAGATTATTTTGCTTGTGAAGCAGCCAATTTTGAAAGGTTATAAGTCCTACAGATGCTTTACATTCTGTCAACAACACAACGTCCTGATAAAAGTAAAGTTAAAGCAGTTTCTCCAATTATCATCAAATAGCACAAATATACATATATGTATAAGGCTTCCAAAGCCTGCTAACTTATCTGTGCTTCTCTGACTCTCAGATACTTAGGAGTACACAGTTTTGCTTCTAATAAGGAGGAGTAGATTATACCTTATCAGTTGCTTGGAAAAAATCTTGATTTTACAGTCTATCAGTCTGACATAGTAAAGACTTAAAACATTTTCATATATCACTACTGAAATATTGATTTTATTTTAAGCTAGTTAATATAACTCTTAATTAGGGGTTATACTTAAAGAATAATAGCCATTTCTCTAGTCCATTACCATTACCAGGTTTGATGCAATGAAACTACAAACCTTTGTGAAGTAGAAGAAAATAGTACAGAAAATGTAAACAGACTCTTCTAATAGAACTATTACAACCTTGAGATGCAAATGCATGTATTTATATAAAAGTCATGATTCCATGCAAAAATCCAACAGCAGAGTTGGAATATAGCTGTCTTTTGATACATTAAACCTGGATGACTTATTTTAAATTAATCAAAAATTTAGAACTCAGCAAGAGGATGCTTATTAAAATCCCCCTTACGTGGATATTTCTCATTAACTTTGAAAAGCTGCTTATAGCAAACACTTCTCTAAGCTGAGCATCCTTCCATTTTGTTTGAGCATTGCACTTTCTGGTTTCTTTTACAGAATATGCAGAAAACCTTAACAAACAAGTTTTTTTCTACTCCACTGAATGAAAGCACTGCCATAAATAGCATTTATAAGGAAATTCATAATTTGTTGTCCAACTAACTGCACAGCCCTCCTCAGCACTGCCTAAGAATAATAGCATTTATCTTTACAATAGTCTTGTGACTATAATTTTTCTATTGAAGGACTGAGGCAAGGGAAAAATCAATGCTTTTTCAAGGATCCCACCAAAAATCAAAGGCAAGATATCCATGCAAATCACCTAGGTCCTAGTCAAGTAAAAAACAGTACAAGAGGGCTGACAAGTTTTTAGACAGCTCACTATTTTCCACTATAACCTGTTCTGGTTTAAGGTACTATCAATCATGGCTATCTATATCTAGAATCATACTTACCAAATATCTTTTTTTTCTGACATAAACCACTTGCAGTCCTAGAAACAAAGTTGTTCTGTCTCTGCTAATAGAAAAGGAGAGGTTTTAACCAGTTTGGAAGTTTGGGGTTGTGGTCTGAGGCCCAGGCAAGAAGAACCTGTGAAGTGATCAATTTTTCTTCTTGCAACTTTAATCCCAGAGAGTTTTTGAAAGGTAAATTAGAACCTCAATAGATAGTACTGATTTGGGTGAACTTTACCATGAGAATTTTGAAATCCAGTGGACTCAGCTCTAAAAAATCTCTCCCCAAATATCTTTATTTCCCAGTCAGAATGAGTCCCGCAGTCTGCCAAGCAGCTATACCCCATAGCTGTCTCAGGATAATTTACCTGCCACCCCTTCAGCTTAACTTCCATATATGAAGCCGTGTCTATTCTTTTAGCAGTGGAGATTTTCCTCTTAATAAACTGTCTTTCTTCCAAGGCTTTACTTGGAATAAGTATGGAATTTTCCCATCGTGTTCAGTTTTACCATTTAAGTTTAAAAAAAATTTAAACTTTTATTCTCCTGAATAACTGAAATCATCTGTTGCTTCTGATTTAATTTGCTCTTTGGGGCAGGAATTGCCTATGAATTTTCCTCAAAACTGGACACTCTGCCTAAATGGAAAGCAAACATGTAAGCACAGCCTGCCTGTGCCTTCTGAATCATGGAAGCATGCCAGACAGGTTTGTATGCTGCTAGACACGCTGCTTGCACTCATGTCTGTGCTTGAGATGTGGATTAAGCCAAGTAGGACACAGAGCACATTGCCTTCAAAACCTCTTCAGGGACAACTCTTTATGAGCAGTACAGACATATCCAGTGGGCTGCAACTCACATAAAGGCTAAGCAACTACGGAAATATAAATTGAGGGAAAAATGATAAAACATTTTGTTGATAAAAAGTCTATTTGGCCCCACACCGTATACACAAATTTCACACAAACTTCAAAATGATTGCCGAGCTGTGCCATTCAAAAGAAAGAATACTAAATATAACAATATAGAGCTTTATTAAATGATGTTAACTAAATGTTTAACAACTAAACGTATTAACCAAAGGCATAGCCCCCTTGCATTTTGTAAGAGAAATCTAAGGTAATATATTTGCACATAAAACAGTTTTGTCAAGATTCTGTAAGTATGTAGGAAAGGACGTTGGCCTCCATTCTTACAGTCTCTAAGCTGCAGAAGGAAAAAAACTTCTGTTACATGAAAATACATACAATGCACACTTTCAACATTTTTCTACCTCTGACAAAGTATTTTCTAGCTCAGGAGTAAAAGTCCTTCAGAAAAAATGCCTGTCTTCATTATTTTTCCCGCAATGCCTTGTACAATGGGACCAAGACCTCTGGCTGTAACTACTGCAAACAGTAATAATGCAGATGAGAAATGTCTTTCAAGTCTGAACACACCTTCTGACCCTAAAGAATACAGTCTGCGGCATGTAAGTATCCAGACTTTCATTACACAGTCTTAAAAAATCATTTATCTGGATGATGCAAAGTGCTCTGAGGGATCTTCTATTAATCTCTTACTGAGCATTGACAGTGACGGCCTTGGAGTATTTCCCTGTTATTTGGCATACTGATGTGTAGGCAGTACACCTGTCTCTGAAAATGTAAGATTCTCCATGGGTAATAAGAGCGTTTTATAAAGTAAAATTCAGCGTGTGGGATTGGAATTGTTACTGGCACAAACAGATCAAGTACTCACCTGGAGATTGGTAGTCTCAAGGGCCCCATGCATGTTTGGCAGTTTGTAAAATCACCTTTCATTTTACTCCTGGCAGAAAAGCCAAGCTGTTACCTTCAAGAAGCCTCTTTCCACTGCCTTAGAGCCACCAGTTCTAGCACCAACACCAGAGGAGGAGGCAATTCATGACCTTACTTTCTCCTTCGAATGTCAGTCCCAAAGGTGTAGCTGGATAATTTTTTTAATATTGTCTTATAATTTCAAAGTAACATGAAATAAAATATTTTCTGAAAAAAAAGAAATATCTATTCACAAGTTCAGCATGGGACTAATTCTGAACAAGGAACAAAATCCTATTAAATTAAGGCCTAATAATAAACAAGGCCATTTGAGCTGTGAGCAAAAAACACATACCAGCATATTTATTTTCCTCCCACTAAGAAGAGAAGAGAAATAGTTATATTCAGTAGCTAACTTCCAGTAATGCACAGGTGCCCATCATCACTGTATGATTGCTAGTCTGTTTGACAATTAGCCAATACACTGATTTTTATTACTGGCACAATAGGGTCATATTTTCTTTTCCTGCAGAAGCTCTCTTTAAATAGCATCTTTTGGAGACAGCTGAAGTTCATCAGTTGATGACAGGAACTAGACAGTGCCATCTGCCTTAGCAGCAGTTCAGGTAATAGCAAAGCAACGCTAATTGCCAAGTATGAAATGTGGAGGAGTGAAATTTTATAACTTCCCATTAGAAGTGGATCTATGTGGCACTATGTGATACTTTGAAGAACCACTCAAGTCTGCTCTAAAAGAGCTTTGCAACTACTCTAAGTATCCTGTGTTGAATATTATATTATCACAGTTTTGTTGCTTTTGATATCTGAAGTAGTTGGACATCTTTGGTTAATAGCCCACAGCACTTAGATGTGAGCTTTATAACAGCATGATAACTGTACTTACGAACTATGTACATTTTTCCTCCTTCCCTGGACTAACAGAGGTATCTCAGGATGCTGCAGAGTAGAAGCGAAGTATTACTGAGGTCACTGAACAGGCGTCACATTCCCGGTTCTCATGTATCCCAAGTCCTATTGGAAGTGCTCAAACCAGAGGAGCGGAAGGTGTCTAGAAACGGGGGTCTGCGAGGCCGCTGCTTTGAGGAGCTCAGTGACAGCCGTGCCAAGGAGTGACTGCTGGCTCTGGGGCCACAGAGACTGAGGCGGGTGGTCCAGAGCTGTGGTCCTCTAGACACAAGGGGATGGCAAGCTCTCATGACAGAAGGAAGCTGCAGGTGACTTCAGAGAGAAAGGGCAAAACGCCCTCATTCCTCCACAAAACAAGGCTGACAGCTCTGGATTACATTTCCCCTTCTGAGGCCATCTTGCAAGCGTGTCAAAGGGAGAGGAAGGAACATATTCAAACTGTGATGAAGATGACAGTAATACTGCATCTCTTTTTCATTCAACAACCATGTAGTTTAAAAGGCATAAATATAGGTGCAGTCCGTTTAGTTTAAAAGGCATAAATATATTTCCGCAGTCAGGGACAATACCTCAAGCCTACCTCCTCCCAGATGGATTTTATCAGTTCGAGGCATCAGATTCAAGCTTTTTTTCTGCCAGTGTTTCCTATCATAAAGACACCCATTTTTTTCCACACGGTAGCCCAGGTTCAGCAGGATAAGGTACTAAGATACTTTAGTACCAGGTAGTCTGCAACAAAAGATGGGAAGTACGGGGTTTGCCTTCCAATAGTGAAGTGATCCATGGAGCTGGACTTCCCAAATGATCACATAAGCTTAGCAAATTAAGAAAAGAGCAGCACTATTTCAAAGGGGAGAAAACAAGCTCTGGTCACTCTGGGCAACACACCTGTGCTCAAGAAGAGGTTGGACCCCCCAGTGCTGCAGGGGTCTTGACAACCTGGCAGCTGTGGCTGGCAGGAGCCTGGGTGCCTGCGAATACCATCCAGGAGTCAATTACCTAACTCTGAGGATGAGCGCAGGTAAAACCAGAAGCTTACATGAGAAGATTATCTTCAAGCAAAGAAAGGTTGTTGGGGCTACTGTCTTGTGTCTTAGAGGTTATGAGTAGTAAAAATCCATAGCAAAAATTTAGCATACCCCTCTCAACACCATCTTCTAATCAAGCTCCAGCAGATAGTTGTATTACTGAGTAAAACTATGTCATATTTCGAAGAACCTTTTTGCTGGCATGTACACAAAATTTCTTGGACTCTTGCACTGATTAAAATATAATTTCTATATTGGGGATCATTAGAAAAATTAAAACAATGTCTCCTGTAAAATTAAACACAAGCTACATGGGGAATCTGTACAGCCCTGTTCTCACTTTAGGGTTTGGCAATAACACTCAGCCCTTTGGGCCAATATCTGTGTAATCTAGATGTATTATTATTGTTTGTGAAGTGTCTATGACGTTAGCATCTATGCACTGAAGTTTGCCTAGAATCTGAGCTCCCAAAGCAATGCCTTTGAAAAACTATTTAAAAAATTACCTTTTCTACTACATTCCAAACTGTTGCATACACTTTAAAAGGTCCCATTCTGAAAGTTTGCATGGAATAGACTCCACACAGCAGATGTCAAGAGGAGAAAGGAATTACTTCATTTTATTACTGCCTGTACAGATAGACATTCAAATTAATTAAAAACATGAGAATTTTTAAAGAATAATCATGTTCTGCTCTGCTTCTGAGTCACCGGGGATGAGAACATCCAGTCCTCTGCCCACTAGTTTTAAGTTTAGCATCAGCAAAATCTTTGCTCCATCATAGAGCTAAAAATGAAAATCTGTACTTTTCTAAAACACGGTGTGCCTGTCTTTCTGTTGAACACTTTAATCTTTTTAAAGAACTTTTTTCTTCCTTTATTTTATCCTCTGAATCATAACTGGAGATCTGGGAAAATTCTATCAAACTAAGTTCATCTTTAAGATAAGATATGTAATCGAAATTTTCTCCAGATTAGTGAGAACTACAACCTTCAGCCTGTGATAATGCAGGCTGCCTTTGACAGCTTTACAGGAACCATGTCTAAATTATGCTTCTCTATGAAGAAGTCTTGGACTGCCACATTTTCTCTGATCCAAATTCCCACGAGTCAAAAATGTTGGATTTGGCAAGTTTGCAGTTACACATGGCCTCCAGATGTTCTATGATAGGTTAGGAAATAAGCTGGCCTCCAGCCAGCCCAAAAGATTCATATCAAAAGCTCTGCATTAAGTATTATATATGTGCAAATGTAAACATTCACATTTTATTCCCCTTTTCTCAGCAGTCCACAGATAATTTTCATTTTACTAATCAAAAAAGAAATAATGACCAGGACTTAAAATGGAAAAGGATATATTTAAATCAAGCTGAGAACCATATGAAGTCTTCAGCATTAAGCACAGCCTACTAACGAGGATATATAAAAATTATAGCTATTCTACAGTTTAAGCAACATATACATGGTTTTTATACAGAAATAGGGGTTCAGAAGAGGCTGAGCATTCATTAACAAAGGTTTAAGCAGTTGTACTTTTGTTCCAAACATTAGTAGTAGATAATGGTATTTCTCAATCTTTTAAAGCTACACAGACACTACAGGAATTTGTATGCATTTTGTTATAAGCAATTAGAGTGAGTTCAGTGATACACTTCAGTGACAGGATGTATGGTCAGTTAAAAAAAACCTTTTAAACCTTTTAAAATGAAATGAAAGTGTTCATAATCAGCATAGAAATGAAAATCCATCCATTATCCACTGATCTTTATCGCCAAAAAGCACTAAAAATAGCAGATAATAGAAGACCAAGAACAGTGTTCTCTGGCATGTTGTTTCTGAAGCAGAAAAAAGGCAAGTTAGATATAGAAACCATCTGAACAGGACTCATAAAAATAAATGCAAACCAATTTAATACTTAAACAGAATGTATGGCATCAGTTCTTAAGTGAAATAATAATATAGCGTGATAAATGGTATCAGAGAGATGACTAATCAGACTAAAAAGTCTAGAAAAGTAAGTCAGTAATTGCATCAGTGCTTTTTGCTAGTAAATCACTTGTAGGAGTCTAAGCAGATCTTACCACAGCAGTGATTTTGCTAGAATCATGATTAAACTTTGTTAGCTACTCAACAACGGAGCAAGAGAATGATACGCAGTGAAGGAACTGCACTTCATAAAACTATTGACAAACAACAATATCCTGAGACTGGTATGTGCTTTGACTGTAACTGGCTACATTTCAGTAAGATTAAGTTTTTATTTAAATATTTTTTCCTCTTTCTTCTTCCCCTACTGTGAAAATTTGTATACCTTACCGCTGTGATACAGTTCTTTTAACCACAGAAAAAATAAAATGGTTAAGATAAAAATGACTTAAATAATAATAATTTCCAGTAATAAAAGATGTAACTTGAAATATATTTGTATCACAGCTGTCTCTACACAGCCTAGTTGAGATTATACTAAACCTTATATTGGCGAATGGTGAGGTATAGACCTGACCCTATGAATTTGCAGAATAAATGAGACGTATCAGGGACTACAGTAAGTCTGTAAGTGGCAGCTACTAAGTTTCTACTAGAGATTTCACTACTGCTGTTGACATCATTTAAAGAGTATTACACAGGGTTTGAATAGTATGCTGCTGGCTAGAGCAAAGTCTTAAAATGGATTCCAGGAACCTAGGACAAGGTAATTGAGAAATAGGGGGGGGGGGGGGGAATAG
>JAVJGJ010000001.1:31128658-31159495 GCA_035590215.1 Microhierax caerulescens
CCCCCCCCCAAATAGAGGAGGCATGTCTACCTAACTGGAAGATGTGCACATGTACCACTAGTCCTCTATTCACACTGTCACCCTTATTTGGTACGCTGGCCACTCCTGCCACTGCCTGAGCCTCAGGGGAACAGAGAGATCAGGGCCCTCAAACATAATTTAAGTGACTTGTTCAATATCAGGAAAAAAAATTAGGGATCATTCTGGAAGAGAACCAAGGATTCCTAGCTCCTGACCAAAAGACTGTACAGATTTATACTGTGAAAGCTGACTGGGAAGAAAATGAATATGAGTTTAGGAGCATCACAGAAGTGCATGTAAGTAAAGGGCCTCCTAGCACAATCAGTGTGTTAGCAGGTGCCCAAGCTGTACTTTCCAAGGCATGTTATACTACCTTCTCTAATAGATTTACCTTCTGATCAACAATGAAGAATTTGCTTTCCCCAAAAGGCCAGGCAGACTAGAAGTAAAACACCTTGGTGTGTACTCAAAGATAAAGGAAGCACATGGAGTTTTAGCTGATTAGCGCTTACAAGATTAGTCCTGGGGGGAAAAATTCTGTAAGATTTATAACGGGAAACCACTTTTACAGGCCTTTACAGACCATATGGTAGATTTAACAGAAAATTACGCCTGCATCATAGAATTCTTTTTGGCACTTCCCATTACATCTAGAGCTTTTTCTGTCAAGTATTTCTCCATACATTTTGCTGACACTAGGATTCCATGTGTGAAAGAATGAGCTCTGCACTCATTATAATGGACAGCTTCTCTCCACTCTCTCATTCCATCACTGGAAGTGAAGCAATGACACTAAAAAAGGACATTTTGGGCTATTTAGTGGCAAGACGTTGCACAATGCTGTTCCTTCCATAGGGCAATACACAGTGCACATCAAATATGCCCTATAGCTTCTCTGCTGTCCTCTTTGCCAGATTCTTCAAATAAGGAACACCCAAAACCCAAAAGCATGATATTGCTATTACTTGTGTCCGCAGGACTGCAGACTATTGCAAGTTAGACTCTATTTTCAGTACCTGAAACTCTGCTTCTTTATCTTCTCCTTCAAACTAAAGTCTTTCCTTTCTGTTCCCTGCTTGAGACCAGTTTCTCACAGGAGACCTAGTTTGGCACAGCAGTGCAGTAAAAAAGGCATCATGATAGATTCTCCATGACGTAAATTAGAGTGCTGCAGTCCAATCACATCCCCATCAAGGCCCTCAAATGAAACCTCCCACTGAGATAGAAGCTATTGGATTTCCATCTGTGTGTCTCTTGCTGTCGGTGGCTATTGTTTAAGTAAACATTGGTTTGCATTACTTTTTTTTTATTCAATACATGTTGATGCCTGGTTAAAAGGAAAGAAAATTGCAGTATTAAAAGACTAGTATTTTCAGTGTCTTGTGATGTAAATTGCTAATTTAAAACCCAAAATATTGTTAAAGTGTCTTTATTTAATAGCAGACGATTGCAAGCTGTAATTTGCAAGCTGTAGTTGCAGATGGCAATGTTTTTCCTCTCTTTTCAGCAGCACAGTACAGTATTTACTGCAGTGATCTGCAGACAATGACATACCAACTGCAAAAGAAATGCTCAGGGTAATATAAACTATCAAATTCCCAAGAGGTCAAACATGTGAGGTACCTGCAATTAAAGCATGAAATTTAAATGCCAATTAAAAATGTTAAATCTCTTACCTGGTCTCAAACAGCAACTCTGCAATATGTATTTTTAGTACTTTCAATTGACAAGTATGTTCCTAATACAAAACAACAGCACTTGTTTTCTTTCCTGATTTTTAATCCCTTTGGATTGAACACACTTATTTTCCAATTCAGACCTGGAGGCCCAAGTCTGGATTTGAAACTGACAGCTACCATCTGGACCACACTAGCAGAAAGGGTTGTATGTGATCTGGCACGTCTAGCGTACCGTTCCACTTTTTGTACATAAGGACATGCCAACATACCATGCATGTATTAAACAAAATCTTTGTCTTTAATTTCATTTTGTTAAACAACTCATTGATGTTTATTTTTCAAGAGAAAAATTATTTAACAATGTCTATTTAACAGCACTGTATGAAACATTAAATACTGTATTCTGTAGTGCCATCTAGGGGCTTTAAAACCTGGAATAAAGTCCTCATCTGATAAAGAAACAATAAACACCAAGAAATCAGCTATGACTGCCAGGGCGATTTCTTATGTATATCTAGTGTTTTAGATTACTTTTTCCTGTTACAATAGGAATAGGTCACACACATAGTGTCATATCTGTAGAATCCATAAATAGAAGATGTATTGTGCTATACTTCTGCTTTATAGCTCAATAATTCACAAAAGTAATCTTAAAAAAAAATATCCCCAATAAAATCAGTGTCATGCTCTGAAACAGGATTTACAAAAAATTTCTAGCTGTAGTTCAGTTACCAGAAAATATATGGGATTTGTGTGCACTAAAGATATTTATTAAAAGATTAGACATGTTATTGTATAAAATTATAGGAAAATGAGATAAAGCAGGAGAGCTACTGGCACTTTGTTCAACACTCAACCTCATTCAGGGTTTTTTTATCTTAAGTTTCCTGAACCAGATGTTATTACATAGTAATTTCCAATTAATCATAGAATAAATTGTTAGAAATTATTGATTTTGTATCATATTGATATCCAGAATGATCTATAAGCTCTTTGATCACATTGACATTCTTTGTTCTTCAAGAAACCAACTACTGAAAGTTCACACATTAAGTAAGTGATTGTTCAAAGGAGAAATGCAGAGCAAAAATCAGAGACTATGAAAGCCAGAGAAGTCTACGTCTACCTTCATTCAGACCACAGAAATTGTTCATTAGTTCGTACCAATACATAAAAAGAGATGTCTTTGGATCATCAACAGCCATCAGCTGCCAAAACGTCATTGAAAAGTGGATAGTTTACATAGATGGAGAACCTGGCTGCACACTCACGTGATCTTGCATTTTCTTATAGTCCCAGTAACAGGCCAGACTCCAACCATCAGGATGACACAGGATCACTACTTTGCTTTTGAATCTCCAAACCTCACATTTTGACATTCGATCTGGAAAATATATGCATTAAACATTTATAATGATGTGCTGGAGACTATTTGTTCATAAAGGTAAAATTTGAAAAGCATCTTGAAAGTGTCCTACGAACATATATGCAATGGCTTTAGATGTGCCTTTTATTTGGAGCTATTTTAGGCAGTTGTCAGCCTTTGATCAAGCTTCCATATTCTGCTGAATGCCCCCAGCTCCCCCACTGCAGACTGTCATCTAGATGCATTGTCATTCACATCCTCCAGTCACTCACTCTACATTATAAAAAAAAACATTCCTCCCTTCTCACCTCCCTAGACCATGTTCCCGTATCTTACCCACGTTTTTGACCACATTGCACCAACCCAGTGCTACATGCTGTGCCTGCCAAGGCATCTACCCTGTGCTGCCACTTGGAAGGACAAAGCACAGCATTGCCTTGGGCACTTCAGCGTGCGTAAGGGAGCAGGCAGCAAAGCTGGGCTGTTACTATCCATCTTATGATAAATAGTAATTGTAGTTTATTGGGCTTTTCCCCAATCCAGATCAACAGATATACCATAACTTAATGAAAGGAGAGGCAGAAGGCTTTAGAAGATTATTCTACTAGGTCATTCTACTATTTGTACTTAGCCCACAATGCTCTAAAAGGGTTTTATAAAGGATGATGCGGTATCTGAAAGTTATATTCTGCTAAATGATGTTAGATCCACTGACACCTCCCCCAGCAGCTCCAGTGCCAGACCCTCCTGCCCCACTGCTGGAACTCATCCCAGTGCCCAGGGACACAGGGGCTCTGAGGGGCACGGCTGCTGGTTTCCTGATTGCAGGTTCAACCAGTAGTGAAGCTGCAGACATGTCCCAGAGATATGCAGACACAAGCGTACAACGTGCACAGGAGACCTTCACTGCCTTCAGCAGCACCTATATAGAGAACTCATAAAACACAAGCCCAGAGAGCCAAGTCCCCTCGTCCTCTTCAGCTGGTAGAGACAGGAGGTCAGTGGCGCAGGCACGCACATGACAACCTCTAGATTGACAAGCACATGCACATTTGCTGATCTCTCAAGTACCAGCAGGGTCCCTCTGTCTGTCCAGTGCCCCTACCTGCATCCCGAGTCCCCTTACCTGCCTCACAGGTTGCCTACTCACCAGCTACTCCAGCGTGATGCTCACTAGCAAACAGACTCATTCTTCATGCAGCCCACATTTGCAAGTCGCCCTGTGTGTACCAGCACAGACCACCCACCCACCCAATACCCCAGCGCAGACTCCAGGCCCCCCTCCCCATTGTCTGGACCAGCCTGAAGTTTGCTAGCAAATACAGACACATGCCAGGTTAGGAGAAGACACAGACAGCCCTCCAGCAGCTGGCATCAGGCACACAAGCTGTGACCCGTGGTTCCACTGCAGCCACCAGTGCTGAGCCCCTCACTTGCCTCACTCACACCACCCCCACCCCCAGCAGCTGGGAACACACACTGTTCCTGTCCCAGTGGCTGGAAGTTAAAGACCCCCCACTCACTCCAGTCGATGGCACAGAGACCCCACTGGCTCCAGTAGTTGACACCACAGGTCAAAGGCACCCACACCCCTCGTCTGACGGCAGTAGCTAGCGCGAAGCCCACTGACACACATACAGACCTCACCAGTAACTGGCACTTTGTCCTTGCGACGCACATACACCCAGGACAACAGGTGCAGATACACAGAGAGACAGTTGAGAAAAGATTTAATAAGAAGACATAAGAAGATAGGACAGACTGCAGCGATCAGGCGCAGGGTTTGGTCACGCATTCTACCAGCCTCATTTTACAAGTGACCAGAATATTTTTATATTTATATTTATACCCTTTTCTGTCTATCTACCCCTTTCTTCCTCACTGCTCTCCTTCCCCTGCATGCCCCCAGGTTTGTACAGATCTACCCATTCCTGCACACCTCCTGCTCTGGGGTCACCCTGCTGTACTATTTGATCAGTTCCAAAGTCCAGGTTGATCTTCCTGGAAGTGGCATCTGTGGTGTCTTGATAGCCCATCAGTGTGAGTCGTGAGGTTTGCTTCTTGTCATTGTCTGCATGTTTGCTTTGTCGGGTCTGTGTCTTGGTATATTTTGGTTTCTGGCTTCCCCTTTTTCCCTTGGAAAAAGTTGACAAGGTCCCTGATCAGGTTCCCAGATAAGCTCACTGGAATGAACATTCTCACACTCTCACAGGCCCTAATCATTTAGTGCGACTGACTAGCTTTGATTCCCATCACTGCCTCCCTTATTTGTCGGTCGGGTCTGTATCTGGCTATGTTGTTGTTTATGCCTTCCTCCTTTTCTGATTATCCCCTGCCACATTGAAAAGGTCCCTGACCATATACCCTTCAAGTAGCAGACACTCTCCTGCCACACACCCTTGCAGATTTTGCCATCTTGCGAAAAGGCATGCCAGGGGCTCTGCCTTCTCCATGTTGGCTGATGTTGCTGATACACCTGCCTATTTCTCCTCACTTTCTTCGTGGAACTGCTTTCATAGCTTGTTCATAGCTTATTGTTTCCTTTACACCAATGTTGACTATAGATGGAGTAGCGCTAATGGAAGATTTTTTCCAACTAGCACGGAACATGAAGAATACAGCACAAAGCCAGACAAACGGTTGATATGTTTGAGATTCTCCAGGGTACAGGACTTGAATTGGACTGAAAACTTTGAATGAAATAAAGTTTGAAGCAGCGTTGTTATAGACAAGGATGCAAAATACAGGCTTTACAACAGCAATTATTTCTGAGGATAACAATCTGTTCACATGAAACACCATCTATATTTAAAATAAGAAGTCACAGGAGATCAGGGGAATTACAAAGCCATGAGACTTACTGTGGTTTCAGGGAAAGTAATTAAGAGCCTAATTAAGGGCAATACTATATAAAAACACAAGTGAAACTTGATGGGGGTAACACAGCAAAGCATCTAGAAGGGGAAGGCGCTTTTTCCTACCCTGATGTTTTTCTTTGAGGCAATGAACACTCAAATGAGATTTTGTGGGCCAAACTCCGAGAGGAATTTACACAAAAGGCAATTAATCCATGGAAAGGGCAACTTCTACTTCATAGTAGTGTAAGGTGAAGTACCCAAGCAGTAAGCTCACAGCCTAAAAAATCTTACCATAACTCCACCATAACTGGATTGTGTACCCAGAATCTGATATCCATAACAAAGTGGGAACTTAAGGTGATTCTAATTGACTTGTTACACTTTGCATGACAAAACTGACAATGAAGGTCTCTACAACAGTATGTAACAGCTGTAACATCCCCATATGGATAGAGTCATGAACTATGTATTATGGGTTTATTTCCTCTATGCGGGATAGGGGTAGAGTGGAGTTATATGTCTGGTCTAATGTCACGATAAATAAGTGTCAGTTTGGGAATAGCACCTGGGTTTCCAGATTACCACTAAAAATTGTATTTTTTACATTTTTTTACAGCTCTGTACCAATAACCAAAATAAAAGGAGTGATGGTGGAAACTGGAGCTTCCAGTGTGTTCCCATAGAAGGCTGTAAGACATCTCATGGGGGTCTATCTAGATTGATTGAACAGGAAATGCTTTTGAAAGATGCCAGGGAATAAAGGCAGAGCATGGCTTTGATGGACCATTAAGGGACCAGACTTGTGCAGGAAAATTAGACGTATCCACTAAATTCTGTGCTCAGGAGGATCAAAGCAAAAGCTATGCCAAATAATATATCGCAGTTCAATAATATCCATGTAAAACATTCATTTTGGGCTTGGTCGTTTGTTTTTTGAATTAATGCTTTACAAGCAGAACTGTCTGTAAATCAGATTTCTTAAAGGTTTAATCTGGATTGCTTCAAGGGCAATCAAAATGTCAGGAACTCACAGACAACACAAGGCATCCCACCTGAATGAGAAATCTCCTGGAGATTCATCAAAGGTAGAGTACTGTCCCTTGCTGCTAGGGATAATGGTGCAAAGGAAACATGGACAGAAGCCAAAGTGATGTTCTCTTCCATCCTTCTGGTCAAGGGGAAAGACTCAGAAAGGAATAGGCATATGTGGCAGAAGAACAGCTGGATGCATACCTGAGTCACTAGTAAGGCTTTTTTTTCTTTCTTCAGAGTGCACTAGGAGACAGACATGGTGATCTAACGAGGAGATTTTTGAACAAGGGCACCACAGCCAGAGGTATGTTAGCAGAGAGAGTCCAAATGGGAGAAGCCTGCAAAGGCACATTCCTGCTCCATTTCCATACTAATGCTCACAGCCTGGAGAAGAAACAAGACATAGATCCAAATTTTTCTTGAACACAAGATGCAACACCCAGAAGCCGCAGCTTGGGAGGTTCTGACTGGACTTCTAAAGCACTTTTCACGGGGAGAGTAGTGCAGCAGTCTCTAAAGAGAGGTCGTAGAGGCTCCATTCTTAGCAGGTTTTTATATTTGGCTAAAAAAATAAAGCATTGACAAGCCTGCTAACAACAGCCCTTCACTGAGCTGGAGAGTAGATTAGGAGACTTCCAGGCGTTCCTTCCAAACTCTGCTTCGAGGGTGCTGTGACATATTTAATGTGCTCCAGCTATGGGACAGGACCAGAGCTCTTCTGAAGTCAGGCAACCCAAAACTAAGTGACATGAATGTCAGCTTCTCAGCATCATTTTTGCTCTACAGATCTGCTCCTACTGTGTTGCGCTACTTAATAAAATAGACCTAGCCAAAGAAGACAATTTTAATACCTGTAGGAATTTAAAGGCTACTGATACAAACCCAGCATGGTTTTCAAGAATTTCAATACCCACCTCTATTTCTTCTAATACAAAGCTGAATGCCACAGCAAAATCCCCTTTGGCATCTATCTGAATCTTCAGGCAACTTTTAAAATTTAGCCCTAAATTCTCTAAGCTCCTTTGGAAAATCCCAGCCTTTATCCTTTTAGGAATGAAAAGAATGAACTGCACAATTTGAAGTTAAGAAAAAGTAATAACTCATGCGCATAGTATCAGCAAATTAACTACAAATACGTGCTTAGCATTCTTCAAGAGAAAAGCCCTGCAAGAGATAGGACACATCAGAAAGCTTATAAAGCCAGATAACAATTATTTTCAATATAATTCTTCTATCCTGATTCTGAGGGCCTCATTTTAAATTATTTAATAGTTTTGATCAGGCCACAGTGGTTTTTTTCATCATTCGTTTCGCTGACTAACATAAGAAACATAATTATCCGTCAATTTTATAAAGTTTGCATTTCATCACATTTTTAATATTATAGAATTAATCATGCAGGAAATTCAATGCAGAGACTAGAATGGATCATATTAAATGAATGATAAAACTAGGGGGGAAAAAAACAAATCCAAACTTATTTTTTAAACAAAATGGCAAGCTAGCAAGGCTTCATGTAAAAGCTGTTACCAGTTGTGAACGATTACTTATTTCTACCAAACAGAAAGAATAATATTCATAAAGCTGTGATGAAAAACATAATAATAATTGTACTGCATCTTTCCTCAAAGATCTAGGGTGATCTTCCCAACCATTCAACTGCACTAGCTATGCAGCTCCTCTAAGAGGCACTTGTCAAACAGAACTGGGTAAACTGAGGCATCAAAAATTTTCATGGTAGGGGCTGAAATAGAAAATAAGTGTCCTGCTTACCCACTGCTGTATTTTTATTCCAAATAATTCTTTTGCTAGCTCATTTAGCAAAAGTTAATCCCTAATTTTATATATATATATATATATATTTTTTTTTTTTTTTTTTTTTCACCTGAAATCTGGCATCATCGCTCAGAAGGAAAACTCACTGATTTTACATGACTTTGGGGCATCCACTCTCAGACTTTTTTAGGTCAGAAGGATCACAACAGATTTGTGTAGCACCCTACACTACCTAATAAACTAGCAGCAAAACAAAGAGCTGACGTGTATAAGGAGCAAGAAGCATTTGAAATTATGTTGTTAGTACAAAAAAGCAGGTTCTCCATTCAACCTATGCTATAGATAACCTTCCTCACGCAATATTCACAGCCCAGACTTCTATCATGTTATTAGCAATCTCTTAGCATCAGAAATAATGTGGTGACACTTGTCATCTAATCCTTTCATTATATGTTAGAGTAGGATCAGCAAGAGAGAATTAGTGAAGGAGTTGCATTTCTCTGAAGTTATCTCCTTACAACTGATTTAGTCTTAACCTTCAGTTTATCAGTTCATAACTTTGTCCTTTGGAAAAAGGAACTACTTACACAGTGTGATACAGCATAGTCTCTATTACTATTTTCATCCTTTGACACATTGCGTATCCCCATGGCAATGAAACAACTAGAAACAGAATTGTAAATTTGCTGCAGGAGTCAAAACATTCTGAATGCTTAGAGTCCTGTACTGAGCGGCTAGCCTGGGACTTCTGCCCCTTGGCTTTTCTCCCCATGGTGCAAGTCAGCCACATAGATAGGCAAAGCAGTCGTTATTACAACAGGTCAAGAGAGCACAGAAATCATCAGTAATTTAAAGATCTGCAAGCACGATAAGTGATATGTACAACACCTATTTGCTGAGTTCAGCTGCACTTCAATTAAACATTGCTTATATGACTTTTCTTTCACAGGGAGCATAGGGTTTCAATGTCTTACCGCCTGGCAACCCTACACATAATTTAACTCTTTATACCAGCCTGCACGCCAGCTCTCTGCATCATCCCATCTGTGTGCTGTTCTTCAAAACACTCCCAGCGTTTCTGTTTCATGCTGCATCATCATAACACCCACAGCTGGCACCATCTAACTGGCACGATACTGAGGACAACAGCTCTCGGAGGCAGGACTCCGCTTAGCATGGCTGCTACTGACCTGAATGAGAAGAGAATGGAAGCGAGTGACCCTGCGATGGGGCCCGGTGCAGGCCATTCGCACTGAATCTTGCTAGAGCTCAGGTCTTGATGTATAACTGTTTACCGACGCTGAGTGACTGGTTAGTTCAGAGGCGCTGAGCCCCCCTTTCAGCACCCTCTGGGTGTGGTACGTGCAGGATCCGTGGCAGTTGTTGTCTCTCACAGTTGCTCATCACCTCCATTTTGACAGATTCTGCTCACTTAGGAGTGAGGAAGTACATACCACTGAGCTCCCATTTCTGTATTCTCTTTTCTTCTTTACTGGACCATGGATCTGCATAGCTATGTTTGAACCAGGAAGAACTTTTAAATAAGTACACAGGGAAGAGGAAATTATGAACAAAACGAGCCAAATTATTCCTTCCAATACAGAGGATGATAACATATTCTAAGGAACATCAGCCATCTGAGGGAAAAAAACCCCACAGTTATCCCTTGTTGTCTTCCCAAGCTCTCTACCCTTCCATCTATTTTCTACTGTTGTAATACTTCTTTATTTTCTGATGAATTTTGAACTCAGAGACAGTAGCTGTGTTCCTGAAGTGTTTTTCCTTCCATTTTCTGTTGCTTCCTCTGTTTCTTCTTTCTCACTTTTTGCACAAGTTGGGTTTTTTTCCCCCATTCAGTCAGTCAGTCAGTCAGTCAGTCCTCATTTTAGCTATTTCTTTGATTCTTCAATATCCCTCCTCATTGTCACATCCCCTTTTCACCTTCACAGAACTCTCTGCCTGTTAGTCATATAGAAAAACCTGTCTTACATGATGTGCTGTGAAACCTTAAACACTAAACAGAGGCATGTCCATATAGAACCACAATTGTGTATATATGTATGTAATCAGCTGGATCCTTCTATTTAATTTCCATCCCAGGCAAACGAGTGCTGTGACTTCATTTCATGGTCTGTCTAAAAAAACAAGATTACCTTACCATAAAAAAGGAGCAATGGCACAAAAGGAGTAAATGGCACTCAAAAAAAAAGAAAAATCTACTGAACATGCTGATGCTGTCCTTGACATTTGAAGTTAAAACATACCATAAGTGCTCCTAAATAAATAAGCTAAAAGAGATCATATTTCTACAGGCATTTTTCTCAGTCAGGTGTGTGGATGTTAATAAATCTGTTACTTGACCCTAGTTGTAGATTACCTACCTAATGCTCTGTTTATGATGAGTAAAGCTCAGGAAGGATTTTGCACCAAGAAGAAGCTATGACATTGGTCCTTTAAGAAGGCAGGAAAAGAAAAAAAGGAATTCTATAAGCATAATGTATATTCTATGCCAAGAATTAGTAAGGCATTAATTGTACTTGTCACAAATCTAATAAAAGAAACTATAATTAAAAGCTATCAAGATGCTGAGCAATTCACAAGCAAGTACTACCAAGACGCTGAGCAGTTTACAAAATGAGATACTATCCTCAAAAGCAGCACACTAGCAGACCTACGTGTATTTCACAAAACAGTTGAAAGACTCTGTAATCTGCACAAAATATCTCCACAGATGCCAACAGTTCTTCAATTAATCTGTTTCAGATCAGTCACTTGCATGGTTTTTAGTAACATTACAATGATTTTTTAGGTACAGATTAATTAGAAATATTTCATTGATACGTATTAGATTCAGAGTGCCATGGGTAGACACAATTTTATAATATGGCTAAAATGTAGCAAACATAGAAAGACTAGACCCAGCAGGGCTGATGTCATAGCTGGGTGTTAAAGCCAAGCTTGAATCCCCTCTCCCATACCACTGAGCTCCCATTTCTGTATTCTCTTTTCTTCTTTACTGGACCACGGATCTGCACAGCTATGTTTGAACCAGGAAGGAGAACTTTTAAATACATTCTGGGATGCTTGCTAGATAGGTCAGTCCCCTAGTTAGGCTCACTGGGCAGCTGCAAGAGCAGAAGTACCAAAAGAACCATGACAGCAGTGGGAGGTTTCCCGATGGTTATGGAACTGTTAGAAAAGAGGCAACATGAACTTGTATCCCAACTTCAGAGTGGTAACACCAGCTATATAGGTTGCAACACAGATGTAAACTCTTCCAGACATGTTTTTGAACTGAATACACCTTTCCTTGAGTCTAGTATGACGTCAATCCAATCAGCGAGCCCTGTGGGTGTTCAGGTGAAAAATGAGTGCTAAGACCTGAAGTAGGTATCATGGACTAGCACACAGAGTGTTCTTTGCACAGTGCACTCCATGCAGCAAGTGAAGGCACACAGCAGGAAGCGAAGGAGAAACAGCAAGAACAGATGGGAACGTGAAGGACAAAATGAAAAGTGAAGGGAAAAAAGTGAGAGGGAGAAAAGGGCACAAAGGAAAATGGCACCTATCACCTGAATGATGCTTTGCATGTTTAGACACTGACAATTTCCTTTAGAAATTCTCTGCTTTGTTATTCCACTTCTATCTTTTACTTTCTAATAAACCTGTTGTTGCCTTTCCCTTCATTCGCCCAGTACAAAACAGAACAGGCGTTACCATGTTCAAGACTGGCATGGACTCACTTGCAGAAATTTGTTTAGAAAAATTAGAAAAATAGATTTGCTTCAGAAACTTGCTCAAGAATCTTGATAATCATGTTTCACCTTTAGCAAAATTATTATCCGATACGAAACATTTTCTGAACTCTTAAAAGAAAATGCATATATTTTTTATTATTGAGATAGAAGGAAGTATCATCTTACCTGCTATTTATATGACAATGTATTAATTTTCCTCCCCAACCAAAAGCTAGCAAATAGAGCCTAACAGGCAAAGGCAGCAAATGTAGCTTTTTTTGAGAAATACTCTTACGGTGTTTCAAATAATTTTACTTCCACAATTTCTTCTGCAGTCAAGGAAACCCAGCTTGACCCTATCTGCAGTGTGTGACTGGCCAACTACCTTACTTTGTTTTGTTTCTTATGCTCTCCGGCTGATTCAATGAATAGTGAATAACATATATTTTTCTTCATGCATAACTGCTCTCCAAATATGAGAAATTCCCAGGTGTTTATGCAATCAAAATCCATTAACGCCAACTTAGATTAACAGCTACAAAAGAGTGATAGGGAAGTGGTCAAACCAAAAAGCTTATCACGGGTCATTCACTTTGAATTAGTGAACACTCTTGGAGGTATTTCAGCCCTCCTAACAAGATGTATGTCTGGACAGGATTGGATAATCCAAAAACCAAACAAGATATTGTACCCCTCATCACTGACGTTTATGGATGGATTAGCACTATAGTCTAGATTTTCAAACATGGCTCAAAGACACCAATATGGAGACAGGAGTCAAAAGTACTTTAGGATCAAGCCTCGACTGAAGAGGTCACTAGACCAAGATTCTGTTGTGATTTCAGAAGAAAAATGCTTCTGCTTTCAGTTATAAAGAATAATTCTATATCCCTTATAAAGAAAACCTCTTATGAGTAGTCAGTTATGGCAGAAGTGTTTTCACTGATCTACAGAAAGGCCAAGACAGAAATTCCTAACAGTTTATTAATGGAGAGATAGTTAATGAGAGAGCATCCACCTGCAGGCCTTATGAGAATATTCAGCAGAAAGCGCATCCTTTAAATCTAATGGGCTAGGCACAAAAAAAACACCTTTTTTTCTGGCAGTATATATGGCTTATCAGGATGCACTTACTTCTTGCACTCTGCAAGATGAACTGATTTCTTCTCTGGAAACCCCTCACCTAAGTTTTACAGCTTGCCTAATATTTTGTCATGGGCCATTTGTTCTGGCATGGACTATCAGCCTTGTCCCTGTAAATGTCAATCCAAGCTTTCCTGACAACACCATACAACCAGAAAATCATTAGCAGAACTAAATTTGGCAACCTTATCCAATTGCATCACCTCAATCAACCCTTTCAGCATCCTCAGGTGAATCTAATCTGGTCCAAGGTTTTGAGAACACGCAGTTTCTCTAAGCAGTCCATAACCTGTTGCTCTCCTATCCTCTGTTGACCCTCCCCACCCCTAACTGTGCTAGTATAGAAAATTTTGCTTGTGAAGACAAAGGCAAAAAAAGACATGGAGTTGTTCAACCTTTTCTGTACCATCTGTTTCTCCTACACTCATCAATGGACCCACATTTTCGCTGAACTTCCCACTGATTCTAGCATATTCTCCTGTTACCCCTTATGTTCCTCAGTATTTTTTTCTGCAGCTGGGCTTTGGTCTTTCTGATTTTGCTCCAAATGCTCAAGCAATTCTGTTTGTATTCCTCCTTTGTTGCCTAGTTTCCACTTCTTGTGTGTTCCTGTGTTTCAGTTCATCCAGAAGCACCCTGCCTAGCCAAGCGACTCTTCTGCCAAGATTTCCCATCTTCCTGCATAAATGGAAGAGAGTTCATTTGAGAACTCTCAATAAGTTTTCTTTGAAAAACAACCATCTTGCTTATGCACTTTTTTTCCCTCGTGGTAGCTTCCAGAGGGAATTCTGCCTAACAAATTGAAATTTGGGCAAAGAAACTGCCTCAACAGATTGAAATCTGCTTTCCTGAAGGCCAGAGTCCTGACTCTGCTGCATATCTTTCCAGCTTTCCTTCAGACCCTGACTTCAGTCATCTGTGAGCAGCAGGTCATGTACAGCATTATACTGTTTTACCCCTCCAGTATTTCCACTGGGAAGCAGCCAATATGCAGTGCAGTATCTTCCTGGATTGCTTGCATATTGCTGTCCTTCCAGAAAATGTCTGGATGGGTAAAATCCAACACAACGATGAGGACATACAAGCAGCAATCTCCTGTTAGTGGCTTTTAGAAATCCTCATCTCCTCTTGCTCAGGTGGCCTGTAGCACCCCCAGTACAATATTCCCAACATCACTCATCAGAAGGTCTTGACAAACATGTTTCCAGTTTCATGGGAGAGGTCTCTAACACAGTCACAGAAACCTACTTTTCTTCTTTTTGTAATCTTCCTAGGTAGGGTGTAACCACTCATGAGAGTGTCTAAATTGTGCATGATAATCCACCCAATACTTGTGGGTTTGATCTTATTACAGGCTTATGGAAGTGCATGGACTTTCAGGCTTTTCTCGTTAACCAAGCTCTGTGCACTGGTGTATAGGAACTTGAGGAAAACCACATATTGGCTTATTTACAATTTTCCCTCCTACAAATTATTTTGTTCCCAGTTATGTCTGTTCTTCCCCAAATTTACAACAAAACAACAGAGTTCCCTAAGCCATTTAGATACTTATCTTTCTTTCTGTAACCCTGCCTTTGTGCTTTGACTCTACATGTCAACATATACAACAAGGCATTTCTGGTCTTCCTTTTGGTTTCACCTGAGCATAAAGTCAGGTCAAGAGACAATGGAAACAAGGCAAAACACAAAGGGAGACTGCACCAGTGATGTAAAAGTGGTTGATGGAAGGAAATCACAGGAAATCAAAGTTCAGGCCATATGAGCACCAAATCATACCACTATAGCACTTGTTTCTGTGCATTTGGCTTTGAAGTTGTCTAATATGCTCTAAAAAAAATAGCAGCCTCTTTGTTGAGTTGAACACCTGGAAAATGCATGGGTTCCCAGTGAAAATTAATTTTTCCCCCTATAAACAAAAGTGAAGATGATCAAAACCCTTCCAAAACTGTTGTGGTTTCACCCCAGTCAGCAACCAAGCAACACACAGGCACTCGCTCGATCCCTAGGAGAGAATCGGAAGAGCAAAAATGATGGAAGAGAGAATCAAAAGAGTAAAAGTGAGAAAACTCATGGGTTGAGATAAAGACAGTTTAACGGGTAAAGCAAAAAAAAAAGCATACAAGGAATTCATTCACCCCTTCCTACCAGCTGTGTCCCCTCCAGCCCTCTCACTGGCAGGGCCTGAAAAACTAAAAAAGTCCTTGACTTAGTCCAAACATGACCCAGCAACAACCAAAACCATCAGTGCACCATCAACATTGTTCTCACACCAAATCCAAAACACAGCACTGAACCAGCTACCAAGAAGAAAATTAACTCTATCCCAGCTGAAACCAGGACAAAAACAAAACTGCAAACCATGAGAAGCTTATTTTTATAGGGCATTTTCTTTAAAGCCTATTGACTAGTTAAAGCACCCTATCCATACAGTCTTTCCCCCTAGGATGCAGAAAGGCTAGAAGAAATACCAATTTTTTATTTGTCCCTAGTACATCAATTTAGTTTTACCCTATAAGAGGAAAAAAGCACATACAAAAAAAAAAATCCCCAAAAGAAAGACAACTCTATTTTTTATATTCCCCATAAGGAAATTGAAATATGTGCAGACTGGATGCTACAGTAAGTCTAGTTCAAAGAAGTATGTTTCCGCTTAATAAGGTCCACTTTATTTGTCAATGAAGAGGCTTCTGCCAGGATGTGAGAAAAAAATACCATAATTTGCTCTGTATAAACTGCTAGCATCGCTTTTGGTGCATATTAATAAAGCTCAGTACTGTCAATGAGGTGATTATTTGCTCCCTAGAGAGCTCATCTCACAGCTAGTTTCTAGGATCCCTCGGAGTTTTCATTTCATGTGGTATAAGGTATGAATACTATTCTACAGCTTATTCCAACAATGCAGTCTCACAGAGAAGCCGTCTCCAGTTCTGCTTTTAGCCACTAATCACAAAGGTACAGAAACACACGCATAATTTTTCATTTTACATGCTTCTGCTTCTTATTCCTGTGAAGCCATTTTACCTCTGTAGAGGTTTCACTGCAGTTCATATAGGTACTCTGACACTTCTACGGGTACCAATAACTGTAAAGATACAGTGATACTGACTTCAGTAGAGCCAGATTCCCTAAGTGCTCAAATCAGAGCAACTAAAGCTAGCTGAGATGTCCCTAAACAGGCTTTGGTCACATGTACATATTTTTTTTAATGTTGGGCTAAATAGAGTTACTGTATTGACTGGGCTCAAGGGGGTTTAAAGGATATATCTACATCAGTGCTTTAATTCAGAAGCATGCTTTGAAAGGATCCCTTACCGCATTTTGGCTCAAATCACAGAGGAATCTTGGAGCACACAATATGGATGTCTGTTGGATGAAACTGGAAGAAGTACTCCAGGAGCTTGACTCACACACTCCAAAAACAAATGGACAATAGGTCCACCAGGACAGAGTAGTGCTAATCTGAAGCAATCCCTCTGAAGTTCATGCTGCAAAGGCACTAGCTCTCAGCACTGATCATGTCACTCTCAAAACTCACTTCTCTTGAATGTACTGTGCTAATACAGACATAATTGAGCTACAATGGACTTCACAGCTTCTTGTGTCATGAAGAAATAGTATTTCTATTCTTGCAAGCCACCACAAGATATAATCTTTTGTTAATAGTTGGATGCAGTTTACAGCAATTGAAACATTTCACTTTCAATGAAAAAGCATCTCTTTTTTTTATACCCACTTCCTATTTAAGTCCTCCAATTTTTTTTTTTTTGTAATCATAACTTGTATATAATAATGCACTCAGGCTAACATAAAGATACCTGTGACATCTTTACAGCAAATCATTTGTCACCCTACCAACCAACAGCAACATTTCTTTTAGTTGATACATGCAGTGTAAACACACTGACACCTACTGAAAACCAGCAACCTGTCAGAGCTCTGCCTGGAGTATATGTGAAATACCGTCCAGTCCTGGATTGTCAAAGTAGGAAGGAAGCACACCTTGCCACGCTAACAGCTGTTTTAAAAGGCAGCCAAACAGGCACGTGAATACAGGCACCCAGAAGGTGAGCTAGAAACTCTCCTCTCCTCAGCAAAACAGAGATCATAGGACCCTAGAGCTCTTACAACCAGTTGCCATTATAATCTGATTTTGTCCTTTTAGAAGGGAAACAAAAGGGATAGGCACTGGTTGAGCTGGTTGCATGTAATACGTGACTCCAAGTAAGACTCAGAATAGGATTTTGAAAAAGTCAGCTACACAAAGTTAAGCAGCTACACCCTACCTATTTCCTCTGCATATTCCTTTCTGCATGTAACAGCTTCTTGCCTTGCTAGTTTTGATGTTACGTCAACTTCACAGCCCCCTTCCTTGCACAGCAAGAATGGCAGGGCATCTACCTGCATAATAAGCATTTCAATTAGAGAAGTATCAATTCTTCCAGATTTAAACTCATGTAAACTTGCTTTATATTCTGAGGACTCACACAGAAATTAACAGATATCTTTCTGTTTTCTTCCTTATTAAAATGAAACGGTCATTTTGAATATTGTTCTTAAAATACTCCCAAAAAATTTCCTCTGCATCATGACAAAGCACTGCCATGATCTTAGAAATTCTGTAAAATTACGTGATTCTCTATGTTCCCGTGCCATTTTCAAAGTGAGTACTTGTTCCAAAGGTTGGGGTTTCAGCCAGTTATTGGGTTTTTAATCATCCAAATTATTAAAATGAGAGGGAATGCTGTACCTTAAGCACATTTCCAGAGGCACTCTTTTCATGTCTTATATAAAATATTGCCTTCTTGTCACTAAAACACTTAATAAGCAGCCTCCACTTTGTATTCCACTACAGTTTCTCTTAGAGACATAAGTTGCTGCAGTAGTTATGGAAATTAGCTCTGTGTCCCCACTAGTACACATTTTAAAACAGCATTATCACCACAGCTTTGTGGCATATCAGTTTCTGCCGGTGTTTGTATATATTCCTGTAAACAGTCCCTTTTAATCTTCTGAATGCAGATTCTGTAAACCCCCTCAGCAAAAGAAACAGTCAAAGTGCCTGGTCACAACGTCACATACATAAATCTATATATGTCTCCATCTACACATATAAAGCTATTAAAACAAATCCCCTGTATCTAAGTCACAAAAGTTAACTCTGCTTGGTCTCAAAGAACTGAATGATGTCTATAGATAGGCTATAGCTAAGTATCTTCTTTATTTATTATATTATCTTTCTAGTCTCACCCATCAGTGTGTGCCATTTTAGGATTCATTAGATATAAAAAATGCCTCCTGTTCATTTAAATGAAAAGGCAAGCCTGATGCCAGTACATGCTGTATAAATTTAGAGCTACTGCATGTTTGTCTACATCAGCAAGCACAAAAGAATTACCAAGGAACATTAATCCCAGCTCACGAGCACCCTGAAATCAACAACAAAGCTTTTTTACCTTTTTGTTGCATAACTCAAATCTCCTATAACTGACTATGAAAAACCCTTCTCCCTCTACCCTAAAAAGCTTCTTTAAATGTAACCCCTTAGAATAATTATCCTCCCATTGTAGTATTTATCATAGAATGCAACACTGATGTGTGTGAAGGAAAAGAAAATACTGGAGTTTTTCGACAGAAAATGAAAACAGAGTTCTTCAAGTATTTTATCTTTGCTACCTAAAATCCTCAGACATAAATGTTATGCCCTGTTTATGTTAGTCATAGGAAAAACCTGCTTAGTGTTTTTTTTATCATGCTCTTCACTACAATGCATTAAGTAAGCTGATTAACGTGTGTTCTTTTGTCAGAAGAGGCAATGTACATGAGTGCTTCATTTAACAGGATTCTTAAAGTACTTTTGATGTACAAATATAATCATATTGGCACCTATTTATTTCAGGGAGGAAAGGCCACAGAAATATATGGTCCACTTAGAGCAAACATGAATTAATCAGTACAGCATGCACTTTGTGTCTTTTGACAGCAGAGAGCCTGCACAGCTGCACAGCTCTATCATTGCTGTCCAGCTGCATCCCAGATGAGATGTGATGGATCTTTTTGTGATCCATACAGGAAAATCATGCCATACTTACAAGCTCAGGTTTCTGAACAGATAAGCGTTACACTATCAAGGAGAGATTTATTGTGTCAGAGTGAAGTTATCTAACATCCTCCATCTAGCATCTTCATCTTGGAGCTTCAGGTGACTGGGATGGGCTCTGCTTAAACTGCAGCACCCAGTAGCATTTCCTGGTCCTGGCACACTCTCTGGTCACATCCAGGCACACTAGAGCCCCAGCTGCCTACTCCCTATTTCCCATTAGCATAAAACATGTCTATATTAGCCAAAAGAAACCTCCAGTATAAACTAGCCTGGCCCCGATTTGGACAATCAAGAGAACAGAGGTACAGGGCAGACCCTAAAGTATATCTGTCTACATGCAAGCCCAAAGCATCCTTTTGTCAGTGTCCAATCGGAAGTGTACGCAGGGAGAACAGAGTCATTTAAGAAAGCAGGTAGATTTAAAGAGCACTGTAAGCTCACTGGCTTTCCAAAGTTTTCTGTTCAAGGTGTCATACGCCATGTGAGCCTCAGCAAAGGCACGGCAATGGGGGAGAGAACATCTGTCAAGGTGAGACAGAGTCTCCTAGCTAACCAGAGCCAGTATAGAGCAAAACGGAATGTATGAGTGGCCGCAGTGCTCACAAGTCAAATTGCTCTGCATTGCTATGGAAATTAACTGCTCACAAATTGTGCCCTGTCCCATAGTCCTGTTGTCTAGCAAACCCAGAGTCACCTACCTGCAGATGTAGCACACAAACACTCTGAAATGCAGCTACTCCTCAGAGCTCTGTTGAGACAGCATGATTGGGTCTGATTAAAGGCTCTGCCTAAAAAATATCCTAGCTATAGAGCTAAATAATATATTACAATGAGCTAGAAAGATAAATCAAGAGAAGACAAAGCCATTTTCCCTCAACCAGCAAACTCCAGGTGTTCCTGTGCAAACACGCTCATTGTTAAACAGTGTCAGCATATTTGTTTCTGCAAGCTTTTTTGACTTTGGCTTCTTCTAGTTAGCTCGTTAGTGAACAGCTCTTACAATCAATAGCCAACTGGGAAGCTAAGAGTTTCTTATCCACAGCTTTGCATGTTTCAGTGTTCTCAGAAATATTGATTAAATCTCATCCTGTTTTCCTTAAAACAGCAGCTCCCTTTTGGGTTCATTTTAGCCTGTGTATCCCAGCAATTGGAATATTCTTGATGTCATGAATAGTCTTACTGTGCCCAGAGTACTTTCTCTATATGTTAAAAATGCTGATATAAATGCCTTATCTCCTGCATTTTGTTTTTCAAAAGATACTGTCTAACAGAAATGCCCCCTAACTAAATCTATGGACATGCAAAATGAAAATATTCTAGGGCTGAACTTAGAACATGTCAATTATTCCAGTGGAATTACCTGGTTAAGTACATCTTCTGACTCTGTGACAATTCCTGATACAAACAAAATATCCCTTTGCATATACTGTGGACATAAAAAATGTATATATACTCATGTAAATGGACATTTGGTGCACAAGCTTTAATGCTTTCTTAATTCACACGCCAGCTTACCCAGCGCTGATTTGTCCACATCCATACTTTCATCAAGCAGATGTTTAGTGTGGTATTTTTACAGTTATGTAAGGCAAAACTGAAACAAATTCTATGCTGTGTTTCTTAAGAAATGCCTTTACAGCTTTCCACATGCCTCTAACAGGTTTTACAGCAGCCAAGAGTTTCTCATCCACAGTATGGCATGCCACAGTATTAATGGGGCTCCAGAGCATCTCATATAAATTTATCCCACTTTGACAGGGGAATTATTTATAATAAATGCCAGGGTCCGACCCTATATATTCCTGCATACACTTGCCACAGTACTTTAAAACAAACAAAATGGGGAGCAAAGCTAAACTTCAGTTTACCTTTTAATGAAATGGATGTTAGTGAAGACTGGTTCTGTCTAAAACATTTTTTATAGCCATTCTAACCAGCAACAAAATATGTTGACTAATACTTTGAGCACTCTAACCACAATCTCCCTCCAAGCAACCCAAGTCATTGCCCCATACATGAGTCGACAGCACATCTGGCTAAAACTTCTTATCATCAGGAATGCCTGTTTGAAGCAATTTGGCTCTCTAATGATGCAAGCTTAATACTCGGTGCTTCTTAACATCTTGCCTCATAATAATTCTGCTTTCCCAGAGCTAGCTGCCAATGTATTTACTAATATAGAAACATAAGAATCAAAATATTAGATCAGACCAAGGTCCATCATGTCTTAATGATATCTAAGAGGATCCAGTGCAATAGTTTCACAGGAAAATGTAAAACTATTACAGACTGGAAATTATCTACTATCTACACCAAGTTTTGTACTGGTCTCACATCATTAGAGATAAGTTTAAACTCTGAAATGTGAGAAATAGTATGGTTTACAAAGCTCTTATACTTAATTGTAATGACTCTGTATATCATGATTATCATTATAAACATGCAATCCCTTTTTAGTTTTGCTAAATTTTTGGTCTCGTTGCTTTCTGCTGCACTACATTTCTGCGGTGCAATTACATTATATATGGGGGAAAAAATACCAGCTTTCAATTGACTATCTTTATTGCACATACTCCTGAACTGTTGTCTGTGTAGCATGTAGATGACTCTTTAAGTCCTTCTGGAATAGGTTGCCCTAATGCTGCTTAGGTTTTATATAAAGATATTTATTGTGTAATTAATGTAAGGAAGCCCAGTGTCTTGGATAGACATATCTATTATTCTAAATCTAATAAAATAAATGTTTTCATTATTGCCCCTTTGTTCTTGTATTGTAAAACAGGAGGAAAAACTGCTCTTAATCTTTCTGCAGTATTCAGTATTTTGTATACTTTTATGATGTTCCCACTTACTCACGTCCTTTCCAAGGAAAACCCTCCCAATTTTCTTACATGAGAGCTATTCCAGATTCTCTGTAATTGTTGTTTTCCTTCTCTGAACCCCTTCTAGTTCTTTAATATCTCTCTGAGGTGGGGTGATCAACTCTGCACACAGTACTGTATGAGAACCCTATTAGTGACTCACAGAAGCATTAAAACAGTCTGTTATTATTCTTCATCCTACCTCATATGCATCCCAATATCGTGCTAACTTTCCTGACTGTAGCTGTGCACTGCACTGCCTCTAGTTATTTCTCTCTCTTTCTTTAAGCAATACTTTTAACTTTAAATGCTCTAAAATGCACAAATAGGTTTAATTTTTAACTTCAGTATGCATTACTTTGTATTATAAAAATGCAGAGATGCAGTGCTCAGGGACATGGTTTAGTGGTGGACATAGCAGTCCTGGGTTAATGGTTGGGCTTGATGATCTTAAAGGTCTTTTCCATCCTAAATAATCCCATGATTCTATGATTTATTAACACTGAATTTATTACTTAGCATTTTTAAGTCTCTGAAATTTTCTAATGTTGTCTCTAGTCAAGCAAATTTCCTTTGTCAGGGACTAAAGTGACATTTGGAACAACCAGATCTACTTGCCAGGCCAGGGTATTATGACTAGGATGATAGATCAGTCAAACTGGTCAAGGGATGGGCTTTGATAATAGCTTTTGGGTTAAACTCCCAGTTCTTAGTAAAAAAAAAAAAAAACAAAAAAGAAAAAAACAAAAAAACAAACCCAAAAAAAAACAAACAGTACTTGCCAGGAAATGCAGATAAATATGAAATCCTTTTTGAGTTGCAAACAAGTGGCATTTGAAATTACGGCAACAGGAACACTGTACATTATATTTAGGAGGATACATCCCATGTATTAAGCAAATGAAATAACTCTATTAGCATTCCAAGCCTGATAACGTGATGGTAACACTGAATATTATAAATGCGTTACTATGTTACCTGGTATTGTGGATAAACAGTTTGGTTTGTGGTTTTTTGTAGCTGAATCAGAGCAGTAATAAATTTAAGGCCAGCACTGAATTACATTTTTAGTCTATTTTTTTCTTTCTAAAAAATATTATCTCTTAGCCATCCATTTCTTTTTTTATTTGTAATCTTATAATTCTAGGATCCATAGAAGCATGATTCATCTTCTAAATGTAATCACTTGCTTTAGATAGAGAAAACATTTCTGATTAAATTGTCAGTGCTTCACATCCTAGTAATGTGTAATCATGACTTTCAGAACTATTTGTATAAACTACAAGCTTTCATATAGAATAAGAACTTAAATTTCCCATAACACTTTAAATTTGCATGAAAAGAAGTTTATGGAAAAATTGTAGAGCATGCAGTTTAATATTAATCATAACACAAGAACTCTGATCTACCTAGGTCTGAATATGCCATGAAATATTTTTTAATGAAAAAAGCTACATCACTACAATAAAAGTCAAATTCTCTCATTTGCCCTACACATTCTGACCTAAGAGGGCATTTTTCACATACTTACCCACACTGATGGACCCTTCTTGCTTTACTGCTGGTGTAAACTCCAAGGCATCAATGACTAGGAAGAACAAAAAGCATAAATATCACCATCCCACCTCTGGATGTGTCTTCAGTTCATTATACAGAATTCAAATCTGTCTTCAGTCTGCCTCCCTGTGATGGCATTTGCTTAACCTAAACATTTTGATTAATTAAAATAGAATGCTTTGTTTATTAATTTCTTTTTTAATTAGAGAAGTTTAATCTCAAAATTTCATTTTGGGTAAAGCGAAACATCTCATTTTTCTTGTTTGGGAGAGGGAATGCGTTTGTTTTGTTGAATTGTGTTGTTTGCTTTTATTTTTTTCTGAAGTTATTTATCAACTGCATTAAGATAATAAATCAATATGTTTCATGGTTTTAAAAACCATTCCTCTGAAATGTTTTGCCTGGGTCTAATTATGGCATCTTCTCAAATTATAGTGCACAGACTAACTGCATTTACCCTCAAACATAACTTTCCTTATTTTCTTTCTCCATCGTTCCCTCCTCCAATTTTATGACTTGCTTTTCATGAATACAAGTAAAAATAACATTAAGCTGTTTGGATTGTTCAATTCAAAACTCTGGGTTTTGTTTTCATATGGTTTCAGAAGTTTCAACATAGTAAGAAACCTTGATACAATCCTTATTCCACTAAAACTAATCAATGATCAACCATGGCCTTCAATCAGACCAGGACTGAATCTGTGATTTCTGCACAATGCTAAATTGTAGAAGGAAAACCAACTTGAATAAAAACAGTTTGGGCATTCTTACAGAAAAGAAGGTAAAATGCTTGCTTTTTTATTATAAAATAATTATTGCAGCACCTACTTGAAAAGTTCTAAAACAAAATAAGATGTAACCTGACCTAAAATTCTCACTAAAAAAAAATATTTTACATGTGAACTATGTCTCTGGTGAAATTTTGGGTTTTTGCTGGTTTATACTCTTCTATGTACTTATCTTCTGTGTAACATGTCACGTACAGCTCTTTTGCCAGTAAATACCTGTAGAATACCATAGAACATGGTATTAATATAACTAGAACTAGTATAACTCCTAAAAATATGAAAAATAACAGAAAACAAAAAGCAATCCACAGGAAGGAATACTGAGAGAAGAGAAACATTTACTCGGGCCAGACCATGAATCTTTTTCTAGAACGAAAGTCTACTCTTCTCTCTTTTTTCACTTTTAAATGTATTACGATATTATATATCACAACTACCTAACTGCAAATACATGTCGTAGTATTTTGCCTATGAAAAAAAGCTTTATTGAAATGCCTTCCATTATAAAAAAACATACAGGAACAAAATATAAACAATCTAGCCAGAAGTGTTGCACTTTAGGAACTGAACAAACCTGTGGTTTACACCTCGTGACAGACATGCACATACAACACACCTCAACAGTTCACATACATGACCTAGTGAACAACCATAGTGCTATACCAGAAATTATTTGCATCCGATGCCTGATTATTATTGATTTAACGTCTTCAGTCAAGGAATATGGTTACTTTCAAAGGTTCCCATTCATTTTGAGGAGGACAAAATTTTGCTGTAAGTTTTTGAAGTCGAAGGGAATGGGACAAGGAATGCAAGGACAGGGACTGAACTTAGGGAGTTATGAAAATGAGGGGAGGGGGTGTCTTTCTACTTAGGAGTCTGGGTGATATAAATTACTGTCTCCCCTTTCTCCCTGTGTGATTAATTAGGACATCCTAATACTCATTTACTCTGTACACATTGAAAAAGTGCAAACAAATGAAAAGAGGTTCTTTAAATGTCATTTTGCATCCAGATAGAGGGATCAGGCAGGAGCTCTGCAAAGAGAGGCCTGGCAGATCAATCAGTCTTTAATTCACAGTTTTCATTACTAGGTATTCTTGGTGAAAGATGGAAGGAAAATCACTACTGACACTGGAGCAGGTTGGCACCTCTGTATGTGGAAACCTGCTATTTCTTTTTACTCAAAGAGCATGGTTAGTTGAAGTTATTCCTGTATATTCACACTGATACTTACAAAGACATTAAATGATTGTAGAACAGCAATGCTGCAAGACAGGCCAGCACTTTCAAGTTCCTTCCCTGAGTCCGAGACGGAGTATTTGGTCTTTTCAATAAACATCAACGTGAAGAGAAAAACTGCAGCCTGTATGATTTTCCAAGTCAGAGCTGATTAAAACTCACTATGAGCTCACAGGACATGAGCAGCTCATACTGGCAGAACAGGTGTTCATCTTTGTGTTTAAAACTCCAAGCCAAGGGGAAGATACAATGGGCTTGTAGGAGATCGCTGTGTGAATTAGGAAGAGCAAGGAGGAGTCTGTAGTCATCATGCAGGACATGGGTTATGGTTATATCCTACACCAAAAGGTTGGAATGCAATTCCAGAAAGCAGTCCTAAACTGTGTCGCATACAAGGTCCCCGTAGAATTTTAAGGCAGCTTCTTCCGAAGTAGCATATGCACTTTGCTGTTGCTTGCTAGTATTTCTCTGCACTTTTACTCTGCGTGAATGGGGTTTAAAATTTCACTGAGATCCTTTCTCATTGCTTTTGGCACTTGGTGCTTCATGAAGGTTTTCCTCAGCCACATTCAGTACAGATGTTTGCCTTCCTCTAGTTTCTTCCCTAGCAGAAAGCTCCCTACCTTTCTGCCCATTCTACTATTTTTTCCTGTACAGTTTGAATAACCCTGCAACAGCTCTTTAAAAAATTGCTGCTTTTAGCACATTTTCTGATGTAGCAGAGCTACCAAGAAACTACAAACTGCAGGGAAAATAGCCATTTCTGGCACCTTGGTAGGACCTTTGTTGGTGGGTGAAGTATATTGTCATAGTTTTCTGTAAATAAATAGCTGAGGTGTGCTTTGGGAGTCCCCTAAACATATGCCTACTTGCACATGTAGAGGTACATTTAAGTGTTTCATTAAGTTAGTAGCTACTGTTTATTATTTCAGAATATTTTTCTTCCCTTTCTTCTTGCTTTCTGTCCATGTTGAAGTACTTATTGTCTTTGTTCTTTTTCATCTTACCTCACCTCATTGTATTTTCATTTTTCTTTACTTTCTCCTTTTCTCCTAAGCCTCCTTACCTTGTGTTCATTTTGCTTGCCCTAGGTGATTTTGCAATGTTACACTTTAATATCGAGAAGATCAGTGGAAAAAGAGATTGCAGTTTGTTGATAAACAGATCAGTAAAGGAGGGAATAATTAATCATTAGTTAGAAGGAAGTAATTAAAGTGGACATCCCTATAAAAACATTTCTAATTTTCCACTTACGTGTTCTGTTGTAAAACTTCCTGTCTAGAATATGTAAGTTACTCCCTTTGTGTGTCCTTCAAATTGATTTTGAACACATCAGAGTGCACTATCTTATCAGTTACATGAACTTCATGTGGAATCAGTTCCCTAATTTACTGAAAACTGGATTTGGGAAGCTGTATATGTATATTCTGGTGTCATCATATCACAGGGCCATTGCAAATGGTATAGCAATAGACACTGAAACTATAGAAAACACAGCTATGTTTCTACACAAGAGGAATCAATCAACCAGAGACAGTTTTTACTTCTCACAACACTGCAAGCAAACGATGTGCAGTGGATTAACCTTGGCTGGCTGCCAGATACCCACCAAACTGCCCTCCCCTCCCCCTCCCCAGCAATCAGGGAGATAAAATAAGATGGAAAAGCTCACGGGTTGACAAGGACAGGGAGATTGCTCACCAACTAGCACCATGGGCAAACCTGTCTCCAGTTGGAAAAGATTAATTTAATTTATTAACAATTAAAAATAGAGCAGGATGGTGAGAAAAATACAAAACTAAATACACCTTGCCCTCACACCCCCTTCTTTCCAGACTCAACTTCACTCCTTCATTCCTGACTCTTCTACCTGCTCCCCACTCTAAGTGGTGCAGAGGGATAGGGGTTGTGGTCAGTCCATAACACTTCATCTCTGCTTCTCCTTCCTTCCCATGCTGTTCCCCTGCTCCAGTGTGGGGTCCCTCCCACAGGATACAGTCCTTCAGAAACTGCTTCGGTGTGCGTCCCTCCTATGGGCTGGAGTTCTTCCAAGAACTGCTCCAGCATGGATTCTTTCCACAGGCCACAGTCCTTCAGGAACAGACTGATCCAGCATGGGCTTTCCCCAGGCTGCAGCTTCCTTCAGGGCATATCCACCTGCTCCAGCCTGGGATCCTCCATTAACTGCAGTATGGATATCTGCTCCACCATGTTCCTCCATGAGCTGCAGGGGTTAACCTGCATTACCATGGTCTGCTCCTCAGGATGTAGAGGAATCTCTGCTCTGGCACCTGTAACACCTCTTTTACCGACCTTGGTGTCTGCAGGGTTGTTTCACATTTTTTCTCATGCCTCAGTCCTCACTCTCACAGCTGCTGTGCAGTGGGTTTTTATACTTTCTTAGATATGTTCTCACAGAGGCACCACCAGCTTTGCTGGTGGGATCAGCTTTGACCAACAGTGGGTCTGTTTTGGAGTCAGACTGTGCAACACGGGGCAGCCCCAGTCTATCCTCACACAGGACACCCCCACCGCACGCGCACACACTCATATCCCCCACCCTGGTACCGACCCTTGCCATGTAAACCCAATATACTATAAAAAATAAAGCAACAGTTGGCTTGCCCCCTTTATACCCCAGACTCTATAAAGTCACTTGGAACATCTAATTGCTTTCTTAACTTTTGCATCTGTGGAAGTACTTAGAAGGGAAAAAATGGTAGCAACCAAAACTTGTAGATAATTTTAGCAAGGAGCAAAATGAGAGAGCTGCAGGATAAAAAATAAGCTGAATTTTTATGGTAACTAAGACACAAGGAAAGGAAATTGAGAAGTATTTGACAGGTCCTGACAAGTGTGAATTTTGCTAATAGTGAATGAAACCTGGGTATCCAGAATAGTAGGAAAGACTTACTGGTAAAATGTTCTTATTTGGTACTGAGACTTTATCATCAATGTAAAAGTAGTAAGTAGGCATTTTTCTGCAAGTATTTTATGCATAGAAAATTATCCTTAATTTCAAAGTTATCTGGGTATGAGAACTGAGCAAAAAGTGAATTTACTGGAAGTACAGATAAAAATATGTTTGATGCTTATAATCAAGAAAATTGAGCAGAAATGTTCAGCTAATTGTTTGTAATTCTCTGCTGTAGCCCTGTACCTACTCAAAAAGTCATCCTCAGAAAACTAAGCTGGAAGCAGTTTACTCACAAATTTTACTAGACTATACAAAATTATTACTGTGGCGAGAAATAGATTTTAATATTGATTAGCATAAGCAGCTTGAATAAAATAAATAAATAAAAAACTTAGACAAGTGCATGAAGCATACATGGAATAGTGAAATGGTTTCAGTACTTCTTTTTTTCACACAGCAAACTACAGGTTTATACATGCTCTACTTTCACCTGGATCTACAGTGCAAAGAAGTGCCAACAGCCTCCTTCTGTCTAGAAGCCATTTCCCTCTTCTTTTAACATCCCAGCACTCTGAACAAGAACAGTGTTCCACGTTCATACAATCAAAGCCTGGGTCTAACTATCTCCAACACAACATAAGGGTGTTTTTTACCATGAAGTTAGCAGCACAGGAGCCTGCTTTCCAAAATGCAAAATGAAGTGGGTAACAAAATAATAAAGAGACAGTTTACAACAAAGAAGACAGCACCAAGGTTACCCAATGGAGAAAAAATGTAGATCCTATGGAATCTCAATGACAAGGTATTGAGAAATACCAGAGGACAAAGCAAGGCAAATTACATTGTATGTATTTCAAAGGTTTTAATTTATGAAGCTCACAAAGTAGGCAAGAAGAATATATTTCTTGTACTTGTCATGATGGAAGTTGGTCCTGAGGCAGGATTAATATTGCAGACTGATATCAAATACACACAAAAAATCATGAATATTTATGATAATGTATTTCATAAATACATAGAGCCAATAACTGCAATCCTAGATAACGTAGTGCTGTTAAATCTACAAGTAAGGATGTTACAAAGAAAATGATGCAGCATTTCTATGTAAAATACCAAACAACATATTCAAATAAGCTGTAAGAGTTATTATATCAGGTATAGAAAGTAAATGAAATAACTGTCATCCATTACAAAAGACTTGATAGTGTTTCAGCACCAAACTGCTATGTCCTCTCAGGAAAATAGAAATTACTTTGAGGGGTGGAATAAAGCACTAATTTAGTCTAAAACCTTGAGTAATCTGCAGAAAATAGAGTACCACACAGTCATGTCACCAAATAATCACCAAATAGCTAACCAAATCTAATCAGTAAGAAGCACTGGCTAAAGAAGGTCCAGTCTAAAGACAGAACACCTGAACAAAGTACAGCCTCAGCTGCTGTTGGGATTTGTCAGGGGAAACATGTAAGAACATAAATGCTAAGGAAAGAGTTAAATTTAGAAAGGGAAGGGGAGTAGGAGCCCAGTTCTGACAAGCTCATGGCACTTAGGAGGTCAAATGAAGCAATCAGACCTTTACAAGGACTCCACCCAGTTGGTTTCTGGAGGGGCTGCCACATACCCAAGTCTTTGGGAAATCTAACACAGAGGGGGAAATAAGCAAACATCAAAGTAGGCAGAGTTCTTCGTGTCACATTAGTACAAAAGCAGCACCAGAGCAACCAAAACCCCTGAAGCTGCAAAGTGCTTTGCCCACTGCC
>JAVJGJ010000001.1:31162069-31186467 GCA_035590215.1 Microhierax caerulescens
CTTTTTGCACTGATGGGCTTTTTGTTCCCTGCGAGAAGCAGGGAACAAGAAGCCGAGGCTTAAAACCTGAGTACCATGCTCAAGCAGGAATCGGTGGAACTGTTGATGCAGCTTTAATGAGGCTTGCTAACGAACTTTCAATGTCCCAAGGAGTTTTATGGATTTCATTTCCAAAAGCCGATCAGGACTTCCATGAAATTAAATGTAACTTTCATGCTGCCTGTGACTGCTTGTTACAGAACACTGCCTCTGACACAGGCAATGCTCTCTTTTGTACTATAGCCTGCCTGATAATGCCAGGAGCCATAAGGAGTGGGAAATGGTGTCTTGGTGTTCTCCTCAGTCTCAGATTATCACTGGCAGACCTCTTCTAGGAAAGAAATCAGCATTTTACCACTACTGTTTGAACCAAACCAGTCCATAGGAAATAATTCAGGACATACTGGTAAGCAGAAAGAGCAAAAATGTCATATTTGCTTTTTAAGTCTCTATTTTCAGTTTTACCCTTTGCAGAAATGATGTTGTTGGCAATGTTGAAAATAATGATGTATTTCACAGATTTATGGCAAGGACTAATTAGTTAATGTTTATGCAGTATCTCAGAGATAGCAAGTAATATTGGTAAGATACATGATTAAGTTTGCATCCAACATAAAGCCTCAGGAAGTTTTCCTACTTTTGGAAAATGAGGGTGTACTTATCTTGTGCAATGTGGCAAAGCACTGTCAGTTCGAATGAGTGACAGATAAACCATGTCTTTTCCTGAGAGGAAGGCTGGTTGTGCACCCTCTTACCTCCCTCAGTTACCATTCTGAATTAAATTGCATTTTGTAATCTACTCATATGTGCAGTACAAAGGGCAGATACTTCTTATGTTTCTCAACCATTTCAAACCACCTGTCATCTTTTTTCTATTTGATTTACTACATAACAGCTTCTTAACTGCACCAGACCTTCTGACAATTTCCTTAAAGCAAATTTGCCATTTCTCATCTAATCCAAATAGCAAGATGTTTAGTTTACTGTACTTCTATCATACTTAAAATATGAAGCCACTGTTGTCAACATCATGATGACTTCCATGTAGACACTGGTGTTTCTTGGAATAAAATTTTCATTCAGCAAGATTCCCGTTTCTATTACTTGAAGTTAAGCTTCAGATTCCATTTTGTTACTCTTTCTTTCTTTGGGTGTTTTGCCCCTGTTCTTCCTCTAGCGTCTTTCTCCTACTCGAGTATACATGTATACATCTATCTATTCAAGATTAAGAACCAACATAACAGTAAAAAAAACATGCTCTTTGCTTCTTGCAAAGAATTCTAGAATACTGACAGGTGAGTTAAACTTGAGTTGTCAGAACATTTGTTTTCAGCTTGAACCCAGGTCAGTTTTTCCCTTAACTTAAAATAGTATTTCTATAACTCAGGTCATTGTGGTAAATCCTAAGGAAATCACCGAGAAAGTATAACCAGCTTAAGAGCTTGTAAATGGATTTCTTCTGTCTTTACTAAATTAAATTGAAGTATAATGATTTATAGTATAACCACGTGACGTCAGTACATTAGATGTTACATTTATCCATTAAGCTCAAAAGATTTTATTTATATTGTTTTGTTTTTCAGAAGCGTGTGATGACCTCCACCAGTAAATAAGTATTATGTCACCATAATGGATTCTACATGTAAATTGTGACTCCATCTGTAATATAGCTTTCCCTAGCGTGCCCGGTTTTAGTCAAATAAATATTCTTACTAAAGCAAGTAGGTGGTTGTTCCTATTAATCTTGAAGATGGATTAAAGATTCAGTTTCCTTGAATGTTAATCTTTTTGCCACATACTGCTAATATTTTCTGAAGTGGTCAGAGCCCACATGTTAAAGTGCTGAGGCTCCCACATGAAACCGAGGGGCTTGTAGGATGCAGGCTTATGGGATTTAGGACGTTATCCCATTTCAAATGTGACCCAGGCACATAGACTAGATTTATAGGGTTTTGGTAGAATGATTGTTGGTTCTGCCTTCTTTCCATTTCATAAAAATACAAACCATATCAATTTCTAAATTAAAATCAATTGTGATCGAGATGTAGAGCTCCAACTTGGAAATCAAGAAGTTGTCAAATTAATTTCGTATTTTAGCAGAAAGAAGAAAGATTAAGAACAAAAGGAAAAGGAAGGCAGGACTGATAATAGTATACACAATAATCACATTGGCATTGATATCATTTTGCACTGAAAGGACATTTTTATCAAGCTATTTGTTGTTGTGCTTTTAGTCTGCTACTGTATTTTTCTCAGTTTGCCAGCTTAGGCAATATAGACTTAATAAAGATGGATCAGTTCCAGGGTCCAGTGCAAGTCAAAGATTAAATGCCATTAAATTTTCTGTGTCTTTTATCAGAATGAATACAATGTGCCAGCAGTTCAGCGCAACAGCTTCTATACATGTACTGGCAGTACTTGTTACAGGGAGGCCATAAAGTGTTACCACCAGCCTGGGAATGTAACACTGAATTTCCCTAACTTCCTTGGTTTAACCTTTTCCGCTATTTATGAAGACAGAATGGGGGGTTTGTGTTGGGTTGGGGATTTTTTTCCTTTTAAGTAGCAGAGTGAGCATTAAGGGTTTTTAATTTCTGGTTTGCTTTATAAAACCATCTGTCTTACATCAGCTCCAAGTGAGCGAAACAAGAGGACTGTGGGTATGATGATGCTTTTAAGTTGTACTTTAGTTAGGGTGATATTTTTAGTCATTCTGAACACAGACGTATTAATTGCCTCACAATTGAAATCAAGTCCCATGGGACCAAGCTGACTTATGGGGGACCTCCATACATACAGAAAAAGTACAGCCTAACAGTTTTCCTTTGTTCAAGGGTTACAGTGGTTTCAGTCACCACCATGCATAATACCCTTTGGAATGATCTATGTCATTCTTGCTGATCATTAAGAGTCTAATATGATTTATATGATCTTTACACCATGAATCCAACACCAATGTTTAAGCTGCCTTACAGTCATAGCAAAGGGAATAAAAAATGGCAAGTCTTATTCCGATGTTATTCCATCTGTTTCAAAATACCTCATGTCATTTCAATAGACTTAATCCCAGCATGACCTGGCTTAGATGATATCAAATACACCTTTAACATAAAAGTGAAGGGTTTGATTTAATTTTTTCTGACTTTTTTCCCAGTACTTCCACAGAATGATAATCAGCTCAACTGTAGACAATTAAAAAATATGTATTATTTTTTAAACTGACATAAAATTTACTTTCAGACTGATGCTTAGAGATGACATTGACCTAAACCCTGTCACTGTGACAGCTTGTTAAATCTCCCTGGCTCATGTTTTCTCCTTTTCATTACCATAGGTTTTCTGATTTCTTATCCTAAGTTCACATTTTATTTTTCATTCAACAGGCTTCTGATTTCCCTCTACCACTTTCTAATAGCTAAAAAGATGTTTGACAGATTGGGAAAAAAATAATAAAAAAACCCAACAAAAAGGAAAAGGAAAAGGCGCTGGCTCTTGGTCTCCCTAAATTCACCTCTGAGACCTCTCAGTTTTGGAGGCGTGAGGAAACCACCAAGTTAGCTATACTTCTGGCAAAACACAAGTACTCCCACTCAACAGAATTATGCCAGCATATACACTAGGGCTACTTTGAGTTCTCAGAACAAAGGTCTAATAAAATTATACAGTTGAGGTTGCATGAGTTAGGTGATATTATGCAACAAGCTATGCAGTAGCACAGGATAAAGCAATAATAAATCTAAATATAACACCAGCACCCAATAACGATACAATGCCACGTTTAATTACTTAGTAAAACAGTCCGTGGCACCAAAAGATATCACAGTGTTTAGTTACCCCTCTGCCAGGCCTGTGACTACCAGTTTTGCTCTGTATTACTACGTACAACGAAAGAAGGCTATAACGCACCCCAAGACTAGTACTATCTGGTTTATGTTAACTAGTAATATACAAGTCAATAATCCCATAGTTCCTTCTGTATGTGATAGGAAAACTAGGAAAAGTTTTGCCATTTCACCTTGCTCGCTTGCACTGATAAATATTTAAAGTCAGTCATAAGAATTCATATGCATACCAATGAAAACTACCACACAAAATTCCTGCAAATGAGTTGGCAATATGAACAGAGAAGAGAAATTTCAAAGAAAAATTCATACCTGGCTGTGGTTTTCAAACCTTCCAAAATCCAGGAAGCAGGAGGCAGATATGGACTGCTAAATTCAAGTCCATTTTGAGAAACCATTTTATCATAAAACTGAGGAAAACAAAAAGGATTAAAAAGGGTGAATCAGGGATAAAGAATACAAGAACATTTTTCTTCCAACTTTAATCCTACCAATCGCATACAAACATACAAAGCTTTGTTGTCAGGCATAAGATTAAATTTCCCACATAATTGCATTCCAGACTACTTTTTTCTTTTTTCTCAGGTATTCATCCCCTAATTACGCCTAGGAAGATGACTAAGAGTTTTTACTACCATTAGCACACATATACAGAATCTGACTATGCGTTAGCCACACACCTTATCAGGTGCATGCTACAATAAAAGTATAGCTGACTTAAATACTGATCTACACATTTTACATATTGTAGGTTATTTCTTACAACATAATGTTTTGGAAAATCTTCATGTCTATTCACTTTGTGAAAGATAAATTCAGATGCAGTGTACAAATTCGCATTGGCTGTGCAATTAAAGTCCATTCCCTATGCTACAGATCGGTACAGCAAAAAAACAATCTGCCTGCGCTTCTCAGAAACTCTGTTAAAAACATACAAAAGCCATGGGAAAATACTATGGTTGGAAAATACTTTAAACTTAACTTTTTCATTGTTTCTTTTCCAGTGAGTCTCCTTGGGGAAATGCAATGCTTCTTTGTGGACAGACATGCAATAAAGTAGCTCGAACACAAACTGGGATTTAACCCTGAAACAAAAAGATTGTCTTTGGTATGCCAATTTCGTAATTGTGGCTGTCAAATCTGAGCTGCTGCCTGAGAAAGGAACAGCAGGGAGATGAGGGAAATACAGCATTTTTCAATCAAAAAGTCAGGTTCAATTTCATTTAGTGCCATCTCCCTTCTCCTCATGTACTTTACGTTACTAGTTTACATCATGAGCAGCAGAGATTCAGACATTTGTATCCTGTGTAAAAAATCTGGACATTCAGGTTTTCCTGTATAAGTGCACATACATACAAACAGCGCAAAGAAAACACTCAGAAGTAAAGGTCTGGTATTAACAGAATTTTAAAATTCTAAAAAAAATCTGTTATCAGAATACCCAGGATCTTGTCATACTGCCGTACTTAAAATGGGACAGCACATTTACAGAATACATAGTATATTGAATTTCCCAGGGAACCACTGAAGTTAGAATATGCTTCTTTGTATTAACTTGAAATGTTAGTTGTAAATGCTAAAAATTTCTTTATGTTTATATGTTGCCAACAAATAGTTGCATTATACCTGTGGATACTGTGCATAAAACCACCTGCAACAGCAGCCATTCACTGGTGAGCACACTGCATGTATCTTCTAAGGTGCAGATCTGTAGAAGTCCATGCAGGGTCTTGCAAAAATACTTGACTGGCACAGACACCAACACAAAACTACCGTGTTTATTACTGCACTCACATTAATCTTACATTGCTTGCTGAGAAGCACTGATTAACCTTGATAGTGCCACATTAACACAGCTTTCAGGATCCTCGACAGTATGCTCAAGCCTAATGTAGAATCTCTGTGCAGTGCAATATTGTGCCATTTAAACATAGTCTGGAAGGACAGTTAAAGAATTAAAAACATTGTTAATTTTGGACAGTTATACTCATTGCAAAGCCAAATTTTACCAGCTTCAGCAGATGCCACTTCTCTATATCACTCTACTTTCCACTGGAATTGAGTGATCTTACAAATGATCTCAAATATTTCTCTTGATGGGATATTAAGGAGCTTTGGCAACCATCACCTTTCTCAGGTAGCTTCCTTAAACTTGAAAATTATACCTATATTACTGATGTAGAGTAAACAGCACCCTCTCCATGTGCAAGAGAATCCCCCAAGTATTATAGCTCCTCTCAAACACTTAATTATGACTTTAAAGCCCTCTTGAAGTCAGGCGAATTCTGAAGTGTTCTGTTTTCAGAAAGTTATTCATTTGAACTATTTTCTGAATTATTTAAACAATCCTTAATCTACAACACTGAAATACCTCACTTTTATATATCTAGTTTATCTCATAACCCTTTCCATCACAATTTCAAAAAGCACCTAATAATACCTATGCAGTGCTGTTCAGTGCATGCTTATCACTCCGTTTTGTATTCTTTGACAATTCTTTAACTATTCGCCAGCTATGACATGTGTGACCAAGGAAGAGAGGTGTCAGAATTCTCTCGTCCACCTAACTCCTATGAAAATAGGCAGCAGGATAGAGAACAGTATTATGTGTATTAATTTCCCTGCTTATGAAAAAGTGTAATCTGAACTCACATTCATGAACGCTTTTGATCATCTAACAAGTATAGCCCCTCACACCTATTTGCTGGCATGGTTGTAGTGTAAACTCACCTCCACAGAGATGCTCATTCTCCAGACATAACTGTAAGAGCCAGGGTTCCTTACTGCTGCCACTGCTTCTTGAACTACTTGTTCTTATTATATGAAACTGTGTCACACAAATGTATACCAAATGCTGGTTTATGTTGAACATTCTTTACTAAAATTAATATGCTATGCTATCCATAATATTGCAAGCAGAAGCATAAACCTAAAATTGTAGCATACTATTGTTACATATTTAGTGAGTGATCACAAAGAGAAATAGTTTCCCAAACTGAATACATCTGATGAAAGATCTATGGTGAAGTGCCAATACAGACAAATTGCAGGCTGACAGGCAACATATTCACTTCTTCTTGCTTTGTCGTTCCTAGGCAATATACTAATACAACATCACCAGTCAAGAGAGCAAAATCTGCTGATGACAGACTGTGACAACATAAGGCAGTCAAACTTTTCAGCATCTGCTCGGTTTCTGTATGGCTGCTGAGGGTGATGTGTTAGGCTACGTCTCCCTCTTGCTCACCAAAGTGAGTCAACAAGGTGACATCTGTGAAGGACAACAGGGAAGTTACTCTGGAGGCCATCTCCAGTGACATCTAAAAAACAGGTCACAAAGTCCCAGCTGGACAACTTTTTATTCAATTTAGAATCTGTTAATCTTCTTACAGAACTTACAACACCAGCTACTGTTGAGATCTATGGGACAAACAAAAGAAATTCAGATTGAATAGTAACAGCTGCAGACAGTACCGGCACTCCCAGCCACGGCTGGGGCTCCTTTCTTGGATTCCCAGTTGTTATTGCTGCACCCAGAAAGCTCCTGACTCTTGGCAGGCACTGACAAACCATGGAGAACCGTGCATGATTTTTACTGTTCTGCAGATCTGAAAGTTGCAAGAAAAAAATCCATCTTGCATATTTTTCCCTGATCTGATAAAAGCCATTGTCACATTAAGCTGGTTTGGACTTTGGAGCCTCACAGAAAGAGTATCAAGGTGCAGGAAACAGCATCCCTTGGAAAGCATAGCATGCCAGTGGGAAAAGTGTGTCAGCTAAAGGATGCACTGTCAATGGATAATTACAGCTTGTTGGAGCCATCCCAAAGAACACTGTTTAAAAGCTTCAATCCAGGGAATAACACAGTTGTACTGATTCTAATGCCGTCTAGACAAAATGTTGTTCTGTCTGATTTACAGTACTGAGAGAAAAAAGCTTACATTTCTGAGTCTCTCTAAGGTTTTCCAAACAGTTTCTGATTTTGAGAGAATCATGAAGAAGGAAAGTGTTTCTAGAAACACCAACTTCTCTTTCAGTTCTTAGTTTCTTCCCTAATTTGACAAGAGATTGGATGGGCTTCTGTTGTCATGGAAAGAAAAGTGAATTGGAGTTTAAAAAACCACAAATTATTTGAAGTCAAAGAACCAGGTCTCTAATTTACAGGGGTGGGGACGACACCAATTTTAACTATATTTAGTTTCTGTTTACAAGAAGAAGTATTTACTTCACTTTAGTACATTATATTTGTGCAAGCCAAACATCATTATGCAACTTTGAATAACTCAGAAATTACTTTCATAGCACTGACTGAATTAATGCAAAAATCATCAGGATTTGAAATACATTTTTCCTCTATTGATACATTTTTTTATTCTGTCCTTGCTGAACTTTTTGGTCATTCTTTATTCAGGTCATGTCAAATAAAAGAGCAGAATGGACCAGTGAGTAAAAGCACTCTAACAAGCTCAGATAAGATGCTCCATCACTTTGTGATGAAATATTCAAACACATTGCCCACTGGTATCAACTTATTCATGACTGATTTAAATGATACACTGAAAAATGTGCTTTAATCTTCCATATAATAACTCTTAAAAAATTAAAACTGAAATCACTGTTTAAAGAAAAAGGCTAGCAGACATTTCAGTCATCATTTACTTGACTGTACATTTTCTGCCATTAAAGTGACTGGTTTCATTAAGGAACTTAATACAGCAGCAAACGCAATGCCGTTTATGATCTAGAGTCGATAATTTGTGAGCTATTGAATGTCTCAGTGGGTATTGATGTCATTACCCTTCACATTAAAAAAATAATGTTCTTCCCAATTATTTTTCACCTGTGAAGAACTTGCCAACAAAACTGAAAAGAATATATGTCCTTATCCTGTTCTCTGCCACTTTAAGCATTTTTCTTTAAAGTTTAAATGAGAATATTTAGAAGAGTTTCTGATTCAAAATAATATACCTGAGTTTGAACACCCTTCTGCCACTTAATTATTTCTCCTGTAATACACACTTGGCACATAGAATGACTTCTTTACCACAGGTTTAATCAATGCCAGTAAAAATACATGAGCTTAAAGAATTAGAGCACATGGACAACAGAACTACATACAGAACTGATTCTTCAATCAGCCTCTCTTTTTCTATGAAATATTTCCATTTTAATGAGAATTTTGGACTCCTGGTTTTTAATCAGTTCTTTTTCTCCTGAACTATAGTCAAAACAAAGAGAAGTTAACTGTGAAATTCACTATGACCCTGGGAGAAACTGAATATACCTTGCTTGTCAATTTATCAATGAGTGTGTTAGTTTTGCCAAACTCCATTTCTCTTTTTATTTAGTTGGATGATCAGAATAATTTTTTTAAAGCATTAATTTCTGGGGACAACACAGGCAAAAAAATAGCATTTAACTGCCTGCATTAAATCACCGGAATGTATATGCTGTTCTTTGCTTGCTGTAAGCTAGGAGTTTTCTGCAAGAGTTAATCAAATTACAATCATTAACAATTATTCAAGCATGGAACTGACAGACAGAAATTTGCAGGTTATCAGTCTATCCCATGAATTTCATCCATTCCTTGATTTATTAAAATTTCATGGAAAGGGCAATAAAATATTGCTGTACTAAGATCCACAAAGCTTAAGACTGTCTTCCTTAGAAAACCAGTCAAAAATTTTTCATTTCGTATTTACTAGTATAATTTTTTCAAACACAAAAAGAGGAATTACAGCACAACTAGGAAAAACTTTTCAGAAGGATTAAAAGCAAGTGTTAAACCCAAAGGAATCCTATAGGTTTACAGAGCTTTTCACTTCTACATTTGCCAGCTAGTCCAGGGCATCATTGACTGAAATGTTTACGCAGAGCAATCACACTTACAGTGTGAAATCAATTGGCAGTCTCTTCCAAGTTTTAGTACCCAAAAATACTGCCGTGCAGGTAGTATCCACGCTAGTAACAGATGCAAACAGAGAAATCAAAGTCTGAATATGCAGGAGTCGAACCTGACTGATTCCTGAAGATGATCTCCATAGATCCACGTTAAAACAGGCTGAGTGAAAAGGCTGGTCTCCCAGTTTTTTGAAGGAGCCTTGTAGACACATTAACTCTTCTTCATGTTTAAATTACAAAACCTGATAAAAGGCTCTTTTCCTAAAGTTTTTGCATTTTTCCAAATATATGGCATGATTCTTAAAAAAGATATTACCTCTACCTATAAATATTGAATCTTTTACAGTCCCACATCATTACAGTTACAATAATATTACTACCTATAATAGATAAAAAGGACATTGTCAGAAAGTATATGGAGTTATCTGCCTTGGCAATGCCATATTCTGTTCAGTAAAATGGACTCCATTTTCCAAATCTTAAACACTGAAATTGCTTAAAGCATGACTGGGAAAAAAGATCTCTACAGCCTCATATAACTTTAGTTATATTTTCTGTCTGGAGGACAGTGACACATACATATCTTGTGAAAGGCATAAAGATAACAATAGAAAAACCCCAAGTGTGCCTTTCTGAAAAACCCAGTGCAGACATGAAACAAAGGTTTTACTTTCTAATTTTATCTGACAGCATGTTTTCTTTGTGTATTAAATGCTCAGCTATACTTAAAACTATGTTTTCAATTATGTAATTAACTTTATGTATTTGTGTAGCCCCATTGAGCTTCATAGCATTACTCAAGCAGTCAAAAGTTTGCAGAATTACAGCTCAGACTTGTTGATAAGGGTTTTTTTTCCAGTGAAAAAACAGACTTTGTTTCACAGTTCATTCATTCATTGAGAAATATGTAGTTGCAAGTATTTTAGGTTTTTAATTATAGCACACTATAAATTAGTAAAGATTATATTTCCCTGGAAACTGAGTGTTTATCTCCATTCTGTAATTTTACAAGAATAGAAATGTCACTGTCTTTGCTACAAGAATGACCCTTCTGAAGTGATTTCCATGAAAGTAATCATTGACCATTACTCTGAATCATACTAAATTGAGGTGAATCATCCATTAGAATTAATAACCCCAAAGTTTCTCAGAACATACCACAGGAATGCATGCTGATTTTACAGTTTCTGTAGAAACAAATTGAGTTTCACTTTCAGGATCTGCATTTGCCTTCTTGTGGATGAAGTGTACACTTCCATTGAAAAAAGCAATTTTGTGCAATCAGTTCAATTTCAATCTTTTTTTCTCTTTCAGAATTTGTCTCTTTTTTTAAACAGTTCTCCACAGAAGTCAGCCAAATAATGATCTGACAAGGGACTATATCATTTACAGCATTTTCTAGTTTACTGATGCAACACAGATATGCACAGCACAGAAAAAGTGGCTATATCATAAGTATGAACAGTAAGAGTAAGCTGAAAAAAAAAAAGGAAAATTCCAGACTACCTTCATTGCCTCAGACTAATTCAAGAGGCTAGGTAAATCTTTAGCCACATCATTTTCTCCAAATCCTGTTTCAAATTGAAGTTATATCCTGTTCTTTGTTCATGCAACTAGGGCAATTTGATCTTGATACAGAGTCATCACAATTTCTTTGAGCTGAGCTCTGCCCCAAGATGCTAGCAAGAATGCTTTTGTGTTCTTATATTTTCTTCTTGATCTGCTAGTTGCAGATTCATATATCCATGTTCTAGTGTGAACTCCAACTGAATCGACTATCCTGGTATTGTTAAAATGTCTTACAAATACTTCATTACAGCTGGAAATTCATAAAGGGAACATATATAAAAATTGGGAAGAACTTGTTTTGCAATTAGAACCATGGACTGAAAATCAGAATATCTGTGTTGACCCCTGGCTCCAAGTGGTTTTGAGTGATTTAATCTTTCTGTGACTCAGGTCCCAAAGTGTAATACATCTTTTTATAGTTCTTACCTAGAAGGCAAAGTTGCTTAAGTCCAGGTTTGCTCCTTATTTTCTATATGTACAAAAAATTGTAGGCCAAATTCTTGTTTGATCCTTCTAGATACCTCAGTAAAAGCACAAAATATTGTAGTTGTTAGAAACAACATACAACAATCTTGTTCTCTTTACCTTCCACATGGACTGACATTGTGGGCACTGGATAAAACATTTTTTTCTCTGAAGTTAATGGTTAAGCTGCTCTTGTCTTCAGCAGAGTATGATTTCACTGAACTTGTTTGCAAAAGATCAATTAACTGGATTTTTTCTGTTTTGCTCTTCTCATCTTACTCCGCCTGCAGTAGCTGCAGTACTATTATTTCTGCATCAGAAGAGTTTGGGCTTGCTCCTCCTTGCACTGAGCCAAGTCTCTCAATTGTTCCAGCAGGAACGGAACAAATCCATTGTCAAATTCAAGCTACAAAATTAACAGTGGATTGTTATTAAGAGCTACATGCAGACACACAAGCAGGGAAAAGCCAACTCCATTTTCAGGCTGATTTAAAGAATTGCATTTATCAAGGCTCCCCTAGTGATTGCCAATTCACTTTATCAGTTACAACACAAGTTGGAATCATTATACTCAAGCATCATCATTAGTGATGGTGATCTTCAGACTGAGACAACATCATCTTACCTGGATGCACCTCTGTAGTGATTAGGGCCTTACTGGGTTGTATAATCCAGGCATTAGACTCCTGTACCGACACTCAGCCAAACACTTTACTTTCACACCAGCCTGGTAATCAAGTATCCAGTTTACAATTTTCAGGTGTCAATCTATTCACATGAAGCACATTTTAGTGAGCACGCAGAGAACAGCTCAGCTATACAACAGCCTTTACCTAGCATTTCTGAAGACCAATGTATCTAAACCCCTTTGTGGAGGCTTTTAATTGGGAAAGTACGTAGCACGCTAGATGTACAGCTTTCTTACTTACAGCAGCTCCCAATATGCAGCTGTAATCTTGCTCTTAGCATTGTAAATGGACATGGTATCAGAAACTGATCATTACATCTCAAAGAAATATTTTTCCATAACAACAGATAAATGTAGTCAATGTTCACTTTGCAACTGAGTCTTGAATTCCAGTGTATCATGATGGGCATAAAGTTTGCAATATCTCAAAGATTGACTTTCAGATGGGAGCTTGTAATTATTTCACTCATAGGTAATTAAACAAGCCATATACGGGACTTTTTAGTGAATGGTGTTCTCAACAACACCCTTTATAAGCAAAGCTAATTATTTTTAGTACAGCATGAAAGTGAATGGATATCTGTGTAAATCCTATACACACTTTAGCGAAAGGTTACAGGTAGATTTTACTGTACAGAGAAACAAATCTAATTGCAGAAAGGTGCCATACCAGTGTCTGACATTAAGAGAAAGCATAACAGTCAGAGAACTTGGACTGTCCCTGAGTCCTCTTTAGCCATACCAGTACACTGTGATGGAAAATATCCTTAGGAGATCTGCTGAAGGGCACGATACTTCCAAGTCTACAGAAAAAGCACCAGTACAGCTTATTTTCCACAGTTTCCAACTGATTGGAATCCCCATTAGAAAAGGTCAGGCTTCATTTGACACAGTTGCATTCAGGAAGCCTGTGGTCCATCATAGTTCAGGTTAAGATAAAGGAAAATAAATGCTGCTTAACTCACCCAGTAGGAAATCATTCCATTATACTCTGCATACAAACTATGTACTCAAGGACATGTGGTTTTATTGCATAGCTACTGAATTTTAAGACCATGTAATAAATAAATGTTGTTCCTAGGTCATGAAAAGAAGATATTTGAAAAATAAGACAGGCATTTTTGAGCTTATTTGACATAGGAAAATCTAGCAAAAATTAACAATAGGTATTACTACTGCAGCTGTCATATCAGGATTTCCGATTTTTTCAATATCCATTTTAAGTAGTTCAGAGCTATTTTGTGAAATCCCTGTTACATAATTAGCTTTAAAAATTACTCAAGTCAGCATTTTGTCTATAAGGCACAAATGGAAGATAGAAGTTTAAAATAATGCTTATTCTTCACACAGTTGAAAAGCTGTGCCAATATTATCTTTGTTGTGGCAGCAGCTGCTTGCAAATGCCTTTAGAACTGATTTGGGTGTCTCTGTCATGTGTTAATGGAATCAGACACAGGCTTTAATAGTGTGTGTTCAATGTATACAGTTCCTGGGTGATCCTACCAGAGCAGATAATTTCCTAGCAGCACACTGACTGAGCAATTACAGCATCATCATATCTGTATGGATTTTTTTCTTCATCTCGAGTTCATCTAGCATTTTTCTTCTCCTTTAGTACCCCTGGTTGTTAGCTGCCTGGGTTTAGCCACATAGATTTGATATGTACATCCAGTTATTGCCTTGCAGCTAACAGAGAGAAAAGGAAAAAAAGGCCCCAGAGAAACTGATTTAAAATAAAGGACTAAAAAGCAGTTCATGTAAATACGTACCTTTCTGCAGTTTTAGGAATGTTAACAACTCCCTTAAGGACAAAATTATTAAGATTATGGAAAGACTGTCACCAAACACCTCATGAATGAAATGTCCATATTCTCTTGGAGATATGCCCAAGATTCCTGGTCTTGGGCAACAACTTCAGCATCACATCACACATCTTGCCCTGGCATCAGTATTGGCAGGCAGTTCCACAGGCTGTTACTCTCACTGTTGCAAAATCTGTGATTGACATGGGCATGAGAAGCCCATGGCATGGACACGCAGAACCATCGGACCTGTGTTACAGTAGCTGAACAAAGGGAGGCAGGAGCAGAGGGCTGAGCTACAGCACACTGCCCTTACAGTGACTTTCTGCATAAAGAAATCTAACAGTCCTTCTTATTCTTCATATGTATTGCCACTAATTAAGTGATGTTGTTCCACTTATTACTTGCAAGTGGGAAACAATAAGGTAGACAAAATGACACTGGAGAAGGAACTAAGATTTTAAATGTGTAGTAACTCTCAAAGCATAGGTATGTCTGCCTAGGATTTGACAGAAATTGTTTCAAATTATATCAAGTATTCGTGCTTTATTCACAGACAGTTCTTTAAAAAACTTACCCATTTAAAAATAACATTTTAAAAAAATAAAATCTATTGTCCAAAGAAAGTTAAGACAAGTAGAAAAATTCTTGTCACTCCAGACTGGCAGAATGAGAGCAAAGTGAAAACTGGGACAGGGGAATAAATTGGGTAGTCATTATTTTAAATAAATCCTGATCTGGTTTAAAAAAAAAAAAGAAAAAAAACACTATTGAAGGTAAATTAGAAGTGAGACTGAATATCTCCTGTCTGTATGGTCATCCCATTAACACCAGCAGAAGTTTCATTCAGAAAGCATTCCTGAATGGAGTGGTATTGTCATGGGAGTAACAAAAAAAAATAATTAATGGTATTGCTTCATACCACTGGTTTATCAAAACATAGCATCTTTCTGTCCACCACATTTAAAGCACTATCCTCTGCTATATGGAAAATTATCCTCCTGATTCAAAGAGCACAGCATTTTTCAAATACATATGTCCAGTTGCAACAACCACAAAAAAAAGTCACAGTGCAGTAGCTGAAGTATAAAAGTACCAACAGTTCTCTGGAAAAGTGATGACTCCACATGACAGCCCCGCAGACTGCACTGCAAAACTGATGACCTTGTACAAGAGTTTAATGAAAACTCTTTTGCTTATAATCTGAAGATTGAGATTTAACACATTTTACCTGCATATAGTCTGGTACAATAGATACAAATAGGATACATTCCTTTGAAATGAAATCAGACTTGTGGGCAAGATTGTGAAAAATGCTGAGAGGGATTATGAAAAAAACCCCACATACAGGCAAACAGAAATAGTCACCTACCTCAGATAAATCAACTGAAGTTAGATGTCCAGAATGTTTTAGTGATCTTGAAAATCCTATTAGGTACCTCTAAGCATCTAAATGTCTTTGAAAACGTATCCCTCTGTGCTTAGCATTATTAGGAATCACTGGACTTGAAAAGCTAAAGGGACTCGGTGTCACCTGCAATATACAGCTGTATGTTTCAAGCAGAATTCATATGATTCAACAGTACAGCTGTCCAATCAAAGATCCCTCCGCCGTCAGCAGAGGATGACAGACACCCATCATAAAATCTCCCATAAAGGATAAAGCATTCTCAGGAAATACCTTTCTCAAACTTGGCATAAATTGGCCTCTGGAACACACTTGGAGTTTAAATGACTAGACACATAATTCGTACCTGCAGTCTAGGCACAGAACGAAGAATTCGCTGTACTGACGGTTTCAGAAAGCCTTTGTTAAGCTTCTGCTCTGCCCCAAACAGTAATTAGGTTCATGTTTTAACCTGTATGATCGTGATAGCTGTCACATTAGAGCAAAAAGATTCAACCTACACAGAGGTTTCAGGCACCTATTTTTTCTACATCCTCGTACACAGATCCCCAATGAGCTGCAACAAACCCACATGTTGGATCACTGAGTGAATATATCAGGTCACGTCAAGGCACAAAGATGCAACCGTGCTGCAGTCTGCACGCTTATTTAGAGACTCCTTTTTAACACAGAGGCAGTAAAGTGGTCTTTCCTTTCTCCTACTCAGGGATTACACACTCAGCAAAGCTGGTCAGTACAGTCTGTTACGGGAGATCACAAGACTTGAGTCACCTAAATTTGACGCTACATTTATGAAGTGAAAATAAAAAAGGCCAGCTCATTTGATGAAGGGGAAAACTTCAGAGTTCACTGGGTGAAATAGTACCCAAGGAATTCTCTGAAGTACTGATGGATGGGAGAAACACCAAATTCTGGGGTATGGCGGGCCAGAGACAGCAGGGTTATAAGCAAAAGGAAATGAAGGGAATTTGTGAATTGGCTTTGAGAAAACGGCAGAGATAATAAGGACATGACAGCAATAAAAAGTACCATTTTTTTCACAATGGTCCCTATGCTGTGAAGTCAGGTGGCAACTCATTTTGAAGCCACAAAGTGTAGGAGTGAAAGAAAGAATAGGTATTCTCATTCTTCCCACACTTCCCATAAAAGCTTGTTTATTCACTAGCTAACAATTAACAGAGACACCTTTTGCAGACATTTACTCTCATTGCATTTAGTTTTGTTCTACTTTTAATCATGGAAATGTGACTGACCTGCAAGCAGAATAGTAAGTCTGTTGCCTGAAGTACCCCACTTATTTTATCAATTATTATCGTTAAAATAACTGTATTGTATTTTGTTGCAAAATTAACTTCATGTGGCATAAGCTACATTGATAATATCAAGATAAGCACCTGAATTTTAATGAACATTCCATTTTTAATGCAAAAATAAGTTAAACAAACCTGAAATGGTCTGATACTAAAAAAAAATATGTCTACAAACACTATTTTCATAGAAGCTTAGAAAGCTGCTCATTACCTTTCACTATGGGCAAAGACAAATTTTTCCAACATTTGTTTTCAGTCATATATAACCTGGTTCAACCTCTTTTAAACTTTGTAATCTCCTTTAAATTCAAGGGATACCTGAACAGAACTATATTATTCATCACTTACCTTTCAGATTTATAAAGGCAGACCAGAAACAATGGAAGGAAAAGAATTCTAATGAGAGTTTCTTGAATGTGTAGATTAAGACTTTTCATGTTCACAAAGAAACCCAGCAAAACTTTTGATCTGAGAGACTATGAACGTTAATGATCAGAAAGAATGTCATGAAGGATTTGTTTATATTTTTAAAACTGTACATAAAAACTATTTATAAAGGAGACAAAATGCAGGTAAGAAATGAAAGACATTCTTCTATAAATTAAAAATGTTTTCTTTCTGCTATAACGGAAGAAAGCTAGATGTAAGAGAAGTATACTATGTGTATGTTCAAAGGCTTCACAACATGAGGTATAGAAGTATTTAAAATGGTAACAGCTCAGAAAATAGTACAGGTCTTAAAATTAAATCATCCTCATAAATAAATCATCAAATAAAGGTAAAATGACAAATTGGTATTAGTCTAATACAAACTTAGCTGAAGTATTAATATCCTTTTTCCCCCCTTGGAAGGAAAATTGCTGTTAAAACTTGCATTCAGGTGAAGGCCTTCGGGTCTAACTGTTTGTGGTGCGATTCTTCATTGCTTTTGGTCACTCGTAAGAATTCTAGTGATGTCAAACCATCCTTAAGATGTCAAACTACAGAGCACACAGTACAGTGCACCTTTGAAATGCACTCGACTGTTTCTGAAAGGAAAGTACAGGTTCCGTATCTTTCCTCTTTACGTTAGGCTTTGCACCTATGTCCTTGGGAAAAGTTCCCCCTGCTCCTTGATAGGGACCCACCCTCTCAGTGGCAGCTGTACGTCTCTTCCTTGGCTGGAGGACCATGTGCCACCTTGCAGTTGTCGGTAGGTCTGATACACATGAAGGAAAAGATGGCTCACTTTGTACAACTGATTGAACCCAAGATTTCATAGGAATTTTCCTATGAAAGACAGATGAACCTGAGAATATAGGTCAGAGTATTCAGGAGAATATCTCCTCATAAAAAAGAAGTCATAAGAATAAGGAAAATCCTAGTTGCCTAGTTCTTATCAGAAGATAATTCTAGTTCTTATCAGAAGATAATTCTTGTAACAGTATCTGGCTGCAAGGAAATTTCACATTTGTCTTTCCAGCATGCTTCATACCCGTTATGTTTTTTCACATCACCTTTGTTCATAGAACTCCTGTGACCCTTCTTGTTCCCCCTGTCAGACTTCTAATGGTTTGTACTGAAACCATCCTAATTAGATGGTGAGATTTGTAGGGCATGGACCTTGTCTAATTGTTTGTTTTATAACACCGGGAGTGTCTAATACGTATACTAGTAATAAAACTAAATCTTGTCCTGTGCTTTATTATGCTTGTTACAGAGAAACACTAGACATCTTGTTTTCAGCCTGCTTTCTAAATTAAACATCTTATGTGATCAATGTATATCTCCATGCATGTTTGTACTTGCAAAATTTCAGACCCCTCTGTCTAAGTTTAGCTACATTTACATTCACACAAAATAGGAGTGAGCTCAGAGATAATAAATACCTATCACGGTTCATGAAAATAGGTGTGTTGAAGATATTACTTCCCTGAGAAAAAAAAAAAAAGCTGCAGTACATGCTCAATATTTTTGAGCTATTATAAAACAGATAGGCACACTACAGCTCAAATCTGTGGGAAGAACATCAATCAGAGCCCACATTCTTCAGATTCAAATATGCATCACACGCCTATAGAAAAACAGATTCACTAGTTGTAACGCTCATACAGCTACTTAAGAACTTACAAGTGGATCTAGTGAGTCATGCCAAAGGTCTGCTTTGTCAGGCAACCCATTACTGGCCGTGATTAACAGCGGGCACACAGTGAAAAGCAGAGTAGGGCAGATACATAGCGGTATTTCCCCAGAATACTGCCTCCAGCAGTATGGATCAGGGACATCCTGAGCCTGGCATTATGTCTGTGTGCTTAATAGCTCCCCCCCCCCCCCCTTACAAGGATTTGTTCAATTGCTTTTGGCAGTTCTGTAAACATCTGGCATCCATAACTTCTCAAGGCAAAGGAGTCCCACAGCTTACCTACATACTTCACAAAGAAATGTCTTTTACTTGCCTTGCACTGCCACCTGTTAGTCTTACATGATACTCCCTGGAGCTTATTTTTTAAAAAAAGAACAGCTCTTCCCTCGTTATTCACAATTTACAACCTGTGATTCTAATGACCTTGGTCATAATCTCTCCCAGTTGCTTCTTTCCCAGCTGTTTAGGGCAAAGATTTAGAATGGATTTAAAAGACATTGGAGCTTCACTGACTTCAGTGGCCTTTGGATCATTTTCAAAAGCAGTATACACAACGCAGCTATGACTAACTATCTTCTGTGCCAAAACCCAACCACTACCTCTTGAGATATTTTTAATATTCCATATTATATTTCTGGTAAAAAATATGGAGATATTTCTGTATTTTTACATCTTGAATTGATATCAGTATGTGAGAGATAATTCAGGTCTCAAGTTTGAAAAGAATGGTACAAATGTTGCAATAAAATTATTTTTACCAGATTAAAATAAGTTCTTGATATTTACTACCTGAAGAACAGAAAGGAAAAAGAAAGAGCAAACACCTTTCACCTTTTCATCAGGGCATAAGATGTAAAAGAAAAGAAAACAGTACGATAAACAAAATGGGGATGGGGTGGCTTAGCACCATTTCCAGGCTAAGTTCCAAGTCATTTCTAAAATCAAGTTCCAATCCAAGTAAATGTTTGCCTCATTTCCTTTGGATTTGGCAAACTTAAGTATAGGAAAGTCAAGGGCTTATTTTTTCATTTTCACTTTGATGAAAGCATTCTTGCTTTTCTTGCAGTTTTCAGATCAGATCAATTGTTTTATTTTTCTAAAATGCCAAAAACAGCATAGCTAGGAGGAAACTTATGCAGGAAAAGAATGAGTTGTTGCTTCTGTACTTATTGCACAATGACACTTGCTTTTTTCATGTGTTCTATTAGTTCTAGTAGATCCCACGCTCTCTAAAGCTTTATTTCAGAAAGGAAAAACTGCAGTAATTATGGTAAAAGATGTCAAGATACACAGCACAACTATCCTTTGTACCACAACTCAAGGAGCATGGCATTCTTTTGTCACATACCTCTTAAATATATGTGTTCTGCAGTTTGTCTTACATCAAAAAACTCTTCTTAATGCAATGCAAAAAGACATTTAAAAGATAGCACTGGTAGCTGTGAGTCACTTAGTTTGGAAATAAATCCACGATATTCCGTCAGAGCAGCACAAATAAAAAAGCATCTTTTGAATGCCAAGGCCAAACATACAATACTCTATAGGCATGGTGCTTGCTATGCCCTTTACTGGCAGATTGATTTTCATGTTCTGACTAAACTAACAGTTAGCAACATTATACTGCTGGTTGGATAGCAATGACAGCCCAATTAGAAAACACAGTCAATGAATAGGTCAGGCAGCTGGGGTCCAGATATTCTAAGCAAGACTAGGCCTTTCAGTTTGTAAAACTTCCTGTTGACCTTTTCCTCATCATAAGTGACCCACCATAAAAACATGTCAAAATTTTGTGTGGAAACAAAACAGAAAATAAACTATAAACTACCCAAATAAGCAAACAGCTTAAGAAAACCTGTTAAGAAATAGTTAGCAAAAGAAAGAAAATAAATGGTTTATAGGGAGATTCCTGATTTCCCCATAAAAATGTGCATTTTACTGGTTGCTGGCTTTGGGGAAATGTTTTTGGGTAGCCTGCGCTACTCAAACATATAATAGTCAGATATATTTTGTAGGCATAGAACCACCAAAACTAGTAATGTATGTCTGTATTATTTAGCCCACTTACCTTACCATAGAAACACAGACCATTTTGAATTTTTACTTGATCCTACTTAAAATATGTATATGTGTGTATATATATATTTATAATATACAAATAATTCCATATGGATTTGAAGGTATGCAGCCTGAAAGCAGGCAGTAGAGATTTCTCAAGATATGATGTATACAAATTGGATGAATGGATCAGGAAAGCATTACAAACTCCCAAGTAGGACAGTACATAAACTGCTATGCTTTTAAACTTAATGGGAGCAGCCAGGTTTTTTCTATCCAACTGAGTTCAATTCTGAAGGTACAGTGTTAGCACTAGGGCTTTGAAATCTAGTATTCACTACACGTAAAACATGTCTTTGGAGACAAAGTTCCCACCCCTTCTAAATCAACAACAAGGCCCCCTTGGACTTTTAAAAGGGCCAAGATCTGTCCTGAAGACTACTGATCTTTTTTACTCAAGATAGATCTCTCTGCAATACACCAGTGTGTGCTTGATTGTCATAAATACAGCTTTTCAATATCACCGTTGTTATCTCCATCAAAAACCCCTTGGTTATGCCTTTTTGCAAAGACCTCTCACATTCAGAAATGCCTCTCCTCACACCTTAAAACTTTCCATCACGGATGTTTCTTCTAGCATTGGCTATTCTCACCTTTGTGTTTAATCTTGAACCTGGCTAGGCTTAATGCTATACATGAGCAAGAACAGTTCTCAACTTTTATTCTGTCTTACCTCCTCTTTCCAGCTCCCACAGCTGACTATCTCGTGGCCTTTGCTATGCTGCAGCCTTTATAAGAAATGAACTTATTTTCTTCTACATTGCCATGCTAACTTAATGGTTTCACGTAAATACACAGTTGTAACAGTAACAGCACGTGTTACTGCTCATTAAGCTCCTTTCAAAATTGTGTCAGTGGTTTTTGTTGCATAAGCAGCAATGTCAGGATGCCATTACAAAACCTAGGAACAGCATTAACTGAAACTGCACAAAGACGCTGGTGTGTGCATGACACTGTTCTCTGAACTGCAGTGTGGGTACATCTGAAATGTGCTTGCTCACACTACAGAAACTGCTCATTAGCATCCGTATATAACACATCATCACCACAGGGAAAGCTAGTTTAAAATCATAAATGTCAAGACATAATTAACTTAAAGGTCAGATTTAATTACAGTTGTTGAAACTGAAATATACCAATTACCATTACTATGTCAGAAAATTTCTTAAAACTATTTGAAATGTTTTCTTGGTGCCTGTACTTTTCTGTAATTGACATCTTTTGTTCCATGATGGAGATGTTTCAATGGGCATTTTTTTCCTAACTTTGAAGCAGAGAGAGAACAAAACAGAAAACTAATGAACAAAGCACCACCACAAAGCTCAACAAAGCCTGTTCTCTGCATTATGATATTATTAATTACTTTCTTGTAATTGGCACTTCAGATAATCATTTAGATAATGGAATTATTTGGGGAATCTGGTGCGTGGATGAAACAGATTTAACTGTGTGGCTTTTAGGTTTAATGACAAAATAAATCAATAAGTGAAACAGACTGGTGAGAAAATAACTCAATAACTGAAAAATTTGCTCTACCTGTAGGCTTTTCCAAGGATTCTACTGGGAATAGTTATTGACTCACATAAGTATTTTAGTTCTCTCTTTCCCCCAAGGTACAGAAAGTTTGAATGCTGTGATTTCATTTTCTCTTCTGTTACCTAGTGTTTACTCTCCCCTCTCCACCACAGCCAGGATTTTCAGCTTACCTTTTCCTATACTTTTAACAGAATGATAGACTTATATTTTTTTTTTCCCTGAAGGAGCCATTCCCAGCTAGGTAGAATGCAGCAGAGAAATGGTTAAGCTATATAAAGATTAATTCCCCACAACATCACAGATTCTAGCTACTGTGTAGCCCCTGTGCAAAAATTCAAAAGTCTAAAAGTGAATAAAGCAGATGGCTCTGGAGGAAAATACCACTAGCTGATGAAAAGAGGTCATCAAATGTGCTGATAAAAGAGACTTACTCATTTGTTAAGTTGCATTCATCCTGCACCTGAGGTGCTGGGTCCTAACAGCATCCCTGGTACTGCAAAGTGTGCCAGTGCCCTCTCAAGCATACAAATTACCTGAAATCAGTCAAATCCTGTGCCACTGGAGGAAATATTTCTGCAAGGTAAGTGGGCAGCTCCCTGTCCCTTTCCCCCTCTTCTTTCACACGCCCCAGTACTTGGAGCTTCACATACAGCAAAAGAGAAGAGCTCAAAAGTCTGAATCTACTGAACATACACATTAACTGAAAGACACGGTGAAAGATGGCATCAGGTCCGCAACATGAGTACAGCAGAGAAGTGGCTGGCAGTTCAGAAACCATTCACAGTACACCAAAACCAGCCTCGACCGTGCTACAGTGAAAGGCAAACAAAGTAGTGGAGTTTGCATTGCCTTGCATCTCAATAAATGGGAAAGAATGACATTTAATTAAAGAGTTTCCTGCCTCCCAGGTACTGGTGACATTGAAATCAGTGTGGACATAAGGCATTTAAGCCAGCATCATCCAAAAAAGTCTCTTATTTAAGATTTACAGCTGACTGTTAGAGAAAAGTGAAAATTTATTAAAGGCTTCCATCTGGCAGAATGTATCATTAGTATTCAAACTGATAGCAGCAGTGATTTAAATTTAATAATCCGAGTGGAGATATGCATCAAAAAAGAATTCTTCTAAAATACGTCTAATAGCAATAACTGACTTCTTTATTATAGTCTGCCTGTGAAAAATGCCAGATATCAAAGAATAAGACATCAAATGTTAATTTCAGTGTGTTCTTCCAGTTGAAACTCGCATTAAAATAATATACTCGGAGCAAATCAAGTATCACAGGCTGTACCTGTTTGTACCTTTCCTGAGCAAGATTTAAAACACTGGGACTCAGAAAAAGCTAACAAATTTCCCTTAGCTGAAGAGAGGTTGCATACTGTCAGTGTCCACTCACTGGCAGCAAGGGCAGCCTCTGTGAGGGGAGGATGGGTCCAGCCAGCTCCAGTGGTCCCTCGGTGGGGCACAGCTGAGCCCCTCTGCTGTGGCTGTGGCACCTCTAGCAAAATTATCTCAGAAAGTGCAAAACACTGTCCAGGAGAGAGGATCAAGTTTAAAAAAAAAAGGGGGGGGGCGGGGGGGGGGAAATAGGTGTGAGAAA
>JAVJGJ010000001.1:31186477-31203348 GCA_035590215.1 Microhierax caerulescens
CCCCCCCCCCCCCCCCCCCCCCCCCCCCCCCCAAATAGGTGTGAGAAAGAGCCCTGTGAACACCAATGTCAGAGAAGGAGGAGGAGGTGGTCCAGGTACTGGATCAGAGTTTCTCCTGCAGCCCATGGAAAGGCCCATGGTGGAGCACCTGCAGAACAGTCTTTCTGTTAATTTTTGCTAGTGATACAAAGGAACGTTCTGAATGTTGCAGATAGAGTCATTGCTATATCATCTGGCAGGTAAATGAGTGAACAAACAGTAAAGGACAGTTTGTTCAGGAAAAAAATAAACATGAACATTAAGACAAAATACAGGCATCACCAGTTGAAGAGGTTGGAGAAAAAAAGTTCTGTTCATTATGAGAACAAGCATAAATTAACTACCCAGTACATAATTTGCATCGTGGGTGTTGCACAAACAAAAATACTGACAAATTAGTCACCCTTTTAATGCTTTTTTCTTAATTGCAGATTAACGGGCAATTCAGCTTTACAGGTTGATAATTTGCCACTATGATCTGCTTTTAAAAAGTTGAACAAGAAAACATCATTAGAACGCTCCATATAAGCTGTTGGTAAGAAGCCAGATTAGGCTGCCTAAATTGGACCAGGTCCTTTAAATGTTCCACAGCCTTCTATCAGGACGCAGGCACTACTGCTTTGGCAGTGTTAATACAAGTGATCGATACCAAGACATTTAGTTCTTTGTCACTCCTAGCTCAGCAGGGGTGAGCACAGCCAGTCGGATGGAAGGCGGCTCTTGCAGTCATCAGGCAGCTGCACAAAGCCCTGCGGGCACGTCTAGCAGGGGCTGGGGGTATGGGGTGCAGGTGTGATGGTGGCTGAGGCCCCCTAGTCCCTGCTCCTCCTCCCACAGATACCTGTAAATGTTCAGCACTATAAAAAAAGACAATGCGTTTGACTTTTTAATTATTTCTCCTAAGCCTTTTTTTCCCCCCAGCAACGAATATGGATTTGTACTAACTCTGACACAGGTTTATTGAAAAATGGGGTTTGATTGTCATTTAAAAGCTCTGAAAATTAAAAGGATCTCCTTCCTATCTTTTTCAAAATGAAACATTCTATTTTTCCACTTATATGAAATGACCATTGCAGAACCCCTTAATTTTACTTTTTAAATTCCAGTTTAAAAAAGCCATTTTGATTTCCTCCCATACTGCTTTCTTCCAACTGATGCATTCTCAACTCATCAGAGAAAAGCTTTAGGTTTTATTGTAAATGAGAATGATTTGTTGTATTCTTCAAAAAAAAAACAATAAACAGGAAACAAAATATATTTTTTTCACTGTACATCAGATTCAGAGAAAAAGCATTAGCAATTCAGATTCTTCACAGATTCCACAGTGAAATACTATACATCAGCAACGAAGGTGTTCATACTATTCCATGTATAAATCCCACCTTACAAATTAAAAAATTTCCACACAGACTTTGCACTCAAAAAGCTCATAAACTTATACACACTAGACATTGAAAGCCAAGGCTTTGTTAGGGAGATAACAGATGACGTTACACTGGGAAAAGCAAGTGCTTAAAGAACACAGGACTGCCAAGAACACATGGGGAGTGGTGCCATTTTTGCTAGTAATGTCAAATTTTTAAAGCTACTAGAAATGTTCCTCGCAGCGGCACATCTCGGCTTTGCACAACCCCACACCATGGTGCCAGAAGTTCCAACTTTACAGCCAGTGAAGATGCACCCTATTTGCCTCTGTAGGAGCCAGTTATGGTGTAAAAACACTGGGCTATACTTGAATTAGTAAGTTAAATTGTAAAAAAAAAGAAAAAAGAAAAAATATTGTCATTGGAAGTGTTTTCTTATTGCCCATAAACATTAAAAAAATCATAATTCTTTTATTTGCTCAAGTGCAAAAGTACATGAATGAAACTATGTTGCTCCAACTAAACAGGACTTTGTAGAACTATAATTCATTACTCTAAGCATCATGTTCCATGCACAACTATGATGTCTTTCTTCACAAAAATTCATTACAAGAAAAAAGCATGTTGATGGAAGTAAAGCATTCATAAGTAAGCTTATAGAGTTCAGCCCTGCTAACTGCCATGACTTTTTCCTCAAAACGTTGTCAGCCTTTCATAGAATGCTATTACATATTTGTACCTTTTCTTAAATCCCTGAAGCTGTTTGAATAATAAGAATCTCATCTTTTCCTGAAAAAATACTGTTTATGACTAACAGCACAGCTGTGGGGGGAAAAAATCATCCTTGAACAGCTCAGAAATTACAAGAGAAATAAATAGCATCAAGCATGTATTATGTTAAAATAAAATCTCTAGATTTTCATGCCTTAAGTGTAATTACTAAATATTTGGCATCAGTGATACAGAAACAGAGAAAATTTCTTCTATAAGCTCAGAAAGGCAGAAATACTCACTTTATTTAAAACCAAAAAAGGGGAAGTCATGTAAAGAAAGACATTTCATAGATCTGGGGCAAGTGAAGATACCCACAATTGTTTAGTACCATAACAGCAGGATACCCAATATGAGTGCATGCTTCTGCTGTATGCACATACAAGTTGGATAAATCCTCTACTGGACAAATTAGGACTGGACACAATCTGCTTACCCTTGACACTCAGCGATGCTTGATACAGTAACATAAGCATAAGCAATATATGTGCCATCTGAAGTTAATTGAATATCATAAAACTCTGTATTATTATTATTATTAAAATCTCCCATCTAAGGAATCTTACATTTCTGCACTGGAACAGTTTGAAACATATGAAAGACTGCAAACAAACCAACCAAAAACAGCCCAGGAGAAAAACCCACCCTTCTCTGGTCTGTTGGCTGCAGCTCACATTTCAGGATAATGTATATAGGAACTCAGAGCCAGATTCATCAGAGCTTTATTGACTCATTAATGTTGCTCTGAATAAATGAGAGTTTGTGTGTAGATTTAGTTTGAACGATAATTGTTAGGATCAACAGTGTGATACGTATTTAAACCTAGGACTACTGCCACTGAATAAATGAAGGAATCGTTACCAGTTAATCTTCGTAGGACAGGGTGTTCCTTGCTGGACGAAAAAGTATCAGCAATAATTTCTGCAATGACTGGAAAAATCTTCATCATTTACAATCGTTAGATTTTATCGTTTTGCTGAGCCAGAAATACTGTAAAACCTTTGGAAGATTTTCTGAGCTTATTACAGCTTAAAACAACAGTACATAATGTAGAAGAAGAGACTGCCCAAGTGCTTTAAAACATTCCTACGTTATAGACAACAAAGTCATTGTTTTTAGACTAATGTGTGGTTTATAAATTATTACCATTCATTTTACTGTCAGCCCCTAGGATGAGAAAGACTATCAGAGGATTCTAAAGTACTAATTGGTTCCTTTGGTCTGGAAACAAAAGTCACAAGCTAAAAGAATATTTAAAATTCTTTGCTCTGAAATATTTTTAAAAATATATATTTACTAGACAGTAAAAATTTGTAGTCTATAATGTCATTTAATCTTAATTTTAGATAGAGCTTGATGCAGACAGCTCCAATTTGGGGTGTCCAAGACTCAAGATAACAAAAGCAATCTGATTAAACAAGGATTTTCTGAAAAACAGTGTTTACTACAGCTGGAAAAGTAACAAAAATCGGGGAAAAAAATGGCAGAGCACTTGCACACCAGATTTGAATGATGGAAGTTATTGGGTCCAGGCTAGATTTTCTGATGTGAGGCAGTGGCACCCTGCACAGAGAAGCCATTAGCTGGGAGTGCCCTGCCTGGGGCAGGGTCTCTCCCCTGCTTCAGGCCAGAGATGTGAGAGCCATCTCCTGCCCCTCTGTGTCTGAGGGGATTCACTTTCTTGTGTTGGCTTGATTCCACTCTGTACAAAGAATTTATTGCTCATGAACCCTGGCTTCCCAGATCTCACATGACTTTCTGTCCGCTAAGCTATAGAAAAAGTCTTTCCTTCCCCTTTTCTGCATAGTCAATGAAATGATGGTAGAAAACATTAAGATTTTGGTTTAGCTCAATTCACAGTGAAAAACCATTTATTACTTAGAGCCAAGAAAATTACTACAAATCAATTATAAAATGTAAAATACTTATTTAGTAAAAGCTATAAACTATCTACCTTAAAACAACCTTCAGAAGAATTTATATCTTAAGATCATCGCTACTGACATTCCACTGAGAATGTGAAATGAGATGAACAGAGATGAACAAAGTTTAGCCATTCTTAGATGACTAGTCAACACAAGTTATTTTCAGAATTGTAAACCTCAAACAATATCTTACTTTTTACTGCTTTAATATGACAAAAAAATAGAATGGAATCAGTAGCTGACCTCCAGGACATTGACTGCACATGTCCATACAACCTAGGAGGGTTGATCACAAGGGTAAGGGACTTTACACCAGTAATTTCACCTTTTATAGCAACTGTTTTAGGTGACAGTAATCTTTAGGTAAACACAGAACATTAAAACAACTCAAACCCATGAATACTTTTACATTTCAAAGCAATGTGAAATATTTGAACTTGAACTCTGAAATAAATAGAAATATACAGAGGAAGTAAAGAAGAAAAGAATTAATTTGACTAAGTTATTCCAGAAAAAAAAAAGACCATTTTCAGATTACAGTCAGCCAAAAATTATGTGAAGAAAGAAGAGACACAAAGAGCCAACCCTAAGAATTGAAATAAAAAGACATAAATAACATAAAAATTCTTATTCTGAATATAGTCAGGTTTTCCACACAAGATTGAGAAAATTCTACCAGGTCAAAATATCCAAACTAAACACCTAAGCATGATTTGTACCTTTCTGAAAACCTCCATCATATCTAAATTAAAGTCCATCAGATTTTACAATTATAATTATACATGTCCTGTTCTTCATTATTGTTGAACATTTCAGTAATGTTTTTAACAGATTCATTGTTTTCCCTGGGTCACCCGGAGACACCTAGGTTAAACTCTTTCTAAAACTATTCCCACTAAGTGTGTTGAAGGAAAGAACTGGTGATGAAAGATACTGAACATTTTTCATATATTTTGAATATTTAAAATATGCCCAAATACGTTTTCTGATTAGTTACGATTATGTGCTAATATTAAAACTACATAATTTATGTTACATGTTAGATCTGGCTATAGCAAATTGAAAGGAAATACTTTACAAGCACTGCTGGTTTTTTGGAGTTTTTTTTTACTAAGTACAAAGTCATAATTTTATATTTCAGTAAATATAACTGATTAGCTTGGCTACAAAAACACATTAGCATATATCCAGTGCCCAAAATGTTACACAAGAGACATCATACAGTCACTGATGAATGATGATTACAATGGTGAGGAGGATGAACAGACAAGCTATTGAAAAGCAAAATTGTCAAAATGACCCATTCCCTCTTGCTGCCCCTCTGCCATCCTCTGACTCAGTGCTGCCCTGTACAAAGAACAACTATATTTGGTGACACCCGTGCAGCATCACTGCAGTTAATAGACTTGCATATAAAATTGTGTAAGTCAGCTTGGATATTAAGGTTATATTTTGTTTTTATTTTATCCAGTGACATGTTACTTCAGCTCCTCCCCTCCATCATTAATGGTACCCTACACAAGAAAAAAAAACCAACAAAACCACATCTAAGTCCCTCTGTCCCTCTCTCTGTTCACTTGATGTGTGATAAAACTTTCTATTTTGCTGTCATCAGATTTTACCCATTTCTCTTGTCTCCTGTGTCCAGCCAGGGTCATTTTACTTGTGTGCTGTTTTCTGGTTTTGGATAACTAAGGTGAAATATTAAGATCCCAAAGAAACATTTTTTTTGTATACATTAGACTTAACATGTGTGTGCACATACATGCGTATAGATATTCAAAATGCCCAAAAGAACTCAAAAATCAGTAAAACAGGTTTCTCCTGCTCTGATCAACTAATTTTAGCCTCTAAGTATTACTATTGGTAAGTAATTATGTTGCTTTTCCTCCTAGTACACAGGTCAAGTGAGGACTTGTCGTTGTGGTAGGATTTACATGGAAAAAAAGTAGATCCTGTCCTGTATGCCTTATAATGAAGCAGTCTGTCAGACTTCTCTGGAAGTCGCTTCAGAGGTCTAACATGACCCTTGGTGATGTGAAAAGAAAAAATTTTGCAGTATCAAAAACGGTCCCTGTACCTTGCTGTTCTTTCCAGTGTTGCACTGGGTAGTGTAGCTTCCTGTGGTATCTGTACAATCCCATTATTCCCTGTGATTCATAGAGGCTTAATGCTGCATTTAAAGATATATGGTAATACATATTGTATTTTCAGGATTAGATCTGTTTCTTTGCTTTGTTTTTGCAGGTTTTACCTTTTTGTTGCGTAGAAAAAATGCACTGACTGCAGTCAAGCACAATACATTGAACTGGTATCTTGCCAGGTACTGTGTTAAAAGTGAAGCCCAGGAAATGAGTCTGTGGAGCAATTATGCATGAAATGTCTTCTAAATATATTTATTCATTACTACTAATAAGAAAGCTTGTCTTTAGATGATTCTTTAATTTGTTCCAGACACTAATATTTCTAACTGTCCAAACCATAAGCATGTCCTTGTGAAAATTATGTTCCTATGGTTATTTAGAGAAAATTACTTCAGAATATGAAGCTATGTCATTCTGTTTAGATTGTTACATGTAATCTCTAACATAATAAACTGCAACATTCATACACCATTTTTTTTCCAGTGTAATGTTGGGCAATCATTGACACTAATGAAGTAGGCCTTCCAATCACATAGCGAGTATTACTACTATTTCACAGATGAGAGAATTGAGGTAAAGAGAAATAAAGACAGACAAATAGCTCCAGGGTCTCCTTCCCCTAGCAAAAGGTTCCAAGTTCATGACTTGCAGGCCTGAACTAAGATCACAGCTACATTTATTTCTGTAGATTATCTCTAAATTATCTGTAGACCTTTGTCATCACAGAGTCAAGCATAATATATGGAAAATACATCCTTTGTACTGGATATTCCCAGATATGTAACAGAAAATTTAGTTTCCACCTGAGAACTATTTGAAATTTTTAGTGGTAAAAACACATCCTGGTTTCAGCTGGGATAGAGTTAATTTTCTTCTTAGCAGCTGGTGCAGTGCTGTGTTTTGGATGTGAAGTGAGAGCATGTTGATGGCACACTGATGCGTTTGGTTGATGCTGGGTGATGTTTATACTAAGTCAAAGACTTAGTTCCTCAGGCCCTGCCAGTGAGAGGGCTGGAGGGGCACAGGAAACTGGGAGGGGACACAGCCAGGACAGGTGACCCAAACTGGCCAAAGGGATATTGGATACCATAGGACATCATGCTGAGTTTATAAACTGGGGGAAGAAGAAGGAAACAGGGGACATAGAGCATTATGACATTTGTCTTCCCAAGTCACAGTTACCCATGCTGGAGCCCTGCTCTCCTGGGGATGGCTGAACCCCTGCCCACCGATGGGAAGGGGGATTGTTTTGCTTTGCTTGCATATGCAGCTTTTGCTTTGCCTGTTAAACTGTCTTTATCTCAGTCCATCAGTTTTCTCACCTTTACTCTTCCAATCCACTCCCCCGTGACACTGGTGGGAGGGGGGGATGTGTGAGCAAGTGGCTGCATGGGGCTTAGTTGCCAGCTGGGGTTAAACCACAACAAAACACAATCCTTATTATGGCTGAATTTCATCTTCATAACAAATTGGACCCTGACATAACAACATGTGAGAAAAAGAAGGAAGAAAAGTCATGAAAGCCAGCAACTAACAGACTCATTGCTGTAGTAGTGCCTAGATGGCTCTGTGGTGGAGTTCATTGGTTTACACACTCCATACATCTTAACAGATAACACTGCCCAAAATCTTGTAGCTCAAAAAGATGGAGAATTTGTATCTAAAAAATAAGTGAACCACTTAAGGACTCTTACAGGCTAGCTGAATGGTTGGAGACTGGACAGTGAAATGCATACACACCTCGCCAACAAAGCCAGCACGGGAGTCTCTGCAGCCTCGTGACTTCTCCCTGCCCCATACACCACAGCTCATCCCCCACGTATTCATACTGCTGTTCCTGTCACAGGAGCAAGGCTGTAAGTTAGCTCAACAAGTTAAAAGAATAAATATTCTGGGAAAGTCACAGGGAAGGAAGCATACCTGAACTCGAAGAGTCCCAGGGAGTTGATGACAATTTTCAGAGATCCCACTGGAGATGCAATACTTGTAAATAACAGTGGTAACCAAAAGTATCACATATAGGTCAACTGGCTGCCAGGGTGCCCGAAAGGTTTCTTAGCCCTTTCTTACAATAGCTTCAATGCTCTGCCAAATAAGAACCTTCTGACACAAGGTTCTGCCATCCTAGATTCTTTTCCACCAATTTTTGACTTCACATTTTCACTTGTGTTCATTTCCTTTGCCTTCTCTGTGAGCTGGAGCCAATATTAACAGGGATTTTTTTTGGTTGTTTTGCTTCACTTTGGTAAACTACTATTTTAATCATCCTTTCATTACATAACTGCAAATATTTGTTTTATTTCTCATCTTTTCCTTCTTCCAAATTGCCATAATCACCACATACATCTCTGCTCTCGGCACACCTAGCTGAAAGCAAAATAATCATGTCACAAGTTGGCTAACTTCCGAGAAATCACAGGTATCTGATATATATCTAAAGCTGCAACATCACTCCACACTTACTACAGAGAAATAAAAATAAAGTTACCATTGTCTTTCAACCCTTTGTGATCCTTTCCCAGTTGCCTCAAGGATTAACGGCACTGAGTTCCCAAAATGTCCGAGTTTCTCGCTTTGAAGAGCTATGCAAATTGCTCTTTGCATGCAAACTGGAACATTAGTCTTTTCTCTCCTAATTTTAATTGGTACACCATCATGCAGACAGCTGCTAATAGTAGCTTGATTTCTAGATTAAGGTCAGCAGACCCACACCACAAAGTGTTATTTGTTTCAACTAGAAAGATCAAACCCCTAGAATAATGATAAAAAGCACAGAGTTCAAACCGGAGGAGACTGGTTCCTCATCCTCCTAAGGGTCTATAACCTCAGCTGAACATTAATCTGTAACAGGAGTTGTATTAATTTTGTTTGCTTGGTCTGACAATTTCTGAACAGCTGGCAAACTGAAATGATTTGCCATTTACATACAGACACTATTGACAGATCCTTGGATCCTGCTGCAAGATAAGCTTCCAAGTGACATTGTCAAAACTGATGGAACAGTTCCTAGTGCTGGGAAACAAATGTTGGAATTTTTTTCTGGAATTAGTCAGTATTTCAAGTAAGTATTTTTCCAGGGACATACAAGTTATTTTATCACTTTTGTCCCTTGTACCAGTTACATTAAAATATCTCTATACCCACAAATTTCCTTCCTAAGTGTGAAATAAATTTGGTAAGAGATGCCTATGGAAAAAAATATTCTTATGGACTCTAAAAAGCAAACAGTGGGAAAGAAATTCTCTGAGTATTAACTTGAAGATTTAATAAAGATATTAAAATACATAGGCCTTAAGGATTTTTTCTGAAGTTATCCATTGACTTTAATGAACATGCTACAATCTACACCAATAACAAGGACAAAATCAGGGTTTATGCCTGATTTTCTGATTTGGTCAGAGGAGTTGAGATGACAAGAACATTGGTTCAAAAAGGTTTGGTTCAGAAAGTCTTTAGTTTCAATATCTTCTTTTCTAAATGCCCATAAAAAGGGAAAGAATGGAAATGAAGCATTCTTGTTTCCACCTAAATTGTGTCTCTGTACCACAAGAGTCTCTCCTAAAGAAAAATTAAATAGTACAAAATACAACTCCGTATGCTTTTGCAGGTCCTCAATTAACACAAAACTATACCTTTCTTCATCTCAGAGAAACTATTCAAGTTAAAAAGGGCACACAGCAAAGAGCCCCTATTGTTCCACCAGGCAGGGAATGTAACAACATACTCACACCACACATATAAAATGTACTTCAGTTCAGGAGACGCGAATTCCTGAACAGAACGTAATTAATGTTACATGCCAAACCAATTAGTGAAGTGTCATTGGAGGCACAGCCGTTGCATCTACAGCTCTTCTGGGCCAAGATCCGGAAATTATACCACTTGAAAGCCCTTAACAGGAAATAACGAGCGGTTTTATGGCACCAGAGCCATAATTCATATCAACCATTTAATATGTGAACATAATTAAGCAGTCAATACACTTTGGTGTAATGGCTGGTTTCTAAGCTCTCCTTTCCCACTCTAAACATTATTAAAAGGAATTGAAGAAACCATCAAAGGGATTTAAGCATCATAGGGTCTAGCAAGATCCTAGACATCAGGATGCTAGGGAGATTCTCAACCAAGTATCCAGGAATGTGTTGTGAGAAGGCTGATTGAAAAGAATAGAGTTAAAATTGAATTAGAAAATACAACAAAAGGAGGATAATTTTCAAAGGCCAAAAAAGAAATATAAAATAAATCTGAAGGGTTTCCTTAACAGGAATTAAAACTATTACCATTTTTTTTTGTTTGTGTGGAAGGCACTTGACTTAGACAATGTCTACAGCATGCCTATAACTGTATTCTTAAGACCATTTCTATTCATATGGCTCTGTAATACAAGCATGAGGAGACACTGGATGAAATTTTTAAAAAAGTAAATTTTGTATGTATAAAGGAGAATAGATTTTATGTACCATATAATTACCATAACTGCCTCAACCCTCTAAGATATTACTCAAGAAATAGCTTGGTAAGATTAAATAAATTACGAAGGGCACCACACATCATGTTTATAGTACAAACTAATAACTAGCTGAAATAAGAAGGAAATAATTCTTCCTCTGCCCCTTTATATACAAATTAGAAATAATATACAGGATTGTGTATGGCTGTGCATGTGATGTGACTTACCACCTCTGAAGGACATAAAATATACAAACTACCATAAGAGGAAAGACCAGAGAAAGTTTCCCATGAAACCTAATTTGCAGTAGAAATCCCTGTCTTCCTAAACTGAAATACAGAATCCAACTTTGTAACTTGGGGAGTCATTAGTGTCTGGGCAGTGCCCACACTATGCTCATTCTGCTGGAGGTGTAATAATTGAGCCATTCAAGAAAAGTATGATTTCTGTACTAGGTCTCTGTGGAGAAAAACAAACAAATGAAGGTGAATACATTTAGATATTAACACCACAAAACATGATGGATGAAAAAAACATTTTCTTCATGCTTCTAGCTTGTACTGTTTTCCAGAGTACAGGCCTAAATTTGTTGTACTCTGTGACCCACAGTCTATGTTTCTATGGGTTCACAGAATGAATCCTGTAGCTCCATTTATAGGCTTAGCCCTTCTGGGAAGGAGCCTGCTTGCCTTGATTGTCCAGTGTCAATCACAATGCATATCAACACTTGTACTAAAAAGACTAGTCAAATGTAGCTGTACTTTGCCTTTCATGGTCACACTGAAGGTATAGCAAGGCCTATAGGTATTATACTGAGGCACCACAAAGCTCAGATGCTTTTCCCTAAACATAGTTCAGAGCTGGCTCTAGAAAGGTTGTATTTGATCTGCACTTTAAAATACAAGTAAGTATATGTTATCTGCAAGGTGCTTTTCCACAATGCCATCTTTATTTCAGCAAAGAACATTAGAGTTTCCTTTTAAAAAAAACAACAGCACAAGTGGCCACCTCAGCATAGCACCATTATCGTGGTGTGCATGGACACAGAAACTGCCTGATCCTATGACATATGCTATGGTAGATATGAAGATACTGAAAGAAGACAAGCAGCAGCCAACAGTCTGGTGCTCATATCTCAGCTATTTCCCTTGAGATAAAATTAAGATTATGACTATAAAGAAGTCTACCACAGAAAAAATGGAAGCACAGAGAGGCTGCACTCAATCATACTCTGAGTTTGGCCTCTCTACATCTGTCCCTGAATCCCTAAGAGAAATCCTGCCTCAGCATTTTCTGGACCACAGAGTTCCACTGCAGTCCATCATAAAACAGAAGCTTTCATATCCCTTCATCTTCCAACACATACAAGTTCATTACAACAAATTACTAATGTTTCCCCTGTTTTCAGAACAGGCTGAAAAGCAAAGGAACCATCAGCTAGTTGGAAAAACACCAACAAAAAAAAAAAAAAACAAATGAAAAAGTGTGATGATACATTCTCATGTCAAAGACTGTGAGGAGGAGAGAAAGTGTGATAAATTAATCTGTTCTAATAAGGACATATTGTAATAAGAATAGGGACTCATTCAATTAATCCACTCTTAGTATAATCCTATAAGAATGATATGGACCTCCCTGGATACCATATCTCAAGATACGACAGTTCTTTTCTTCTTAGCCAGCAGTTCCTGATTACTGAAAAGTAATTAGGCAAAACTGCCTAATAATGTGGTATTTGGGAGATAATCAAAACATAACGCAGAAAGGACTGATCAAAAAATGTAGCAGATCAGTTTATAGGAACTTAAAGATTCAGGTCCTGGGTAGGGTAGGGTAGTCAAACTGACTTACAGCTTGATTCAGATTCTGACCGAAACAATATTTGGTTTTTACATTCACTGAAAATATTTCTGGTTTAAAAAGAGTGATTTCAGATTAGCTGATTCCTCTACATACAAAAAGAACTTAAAAAAAAAATGTAGGAAAGATACTAGAGTATATAGGAGAAACTCGTTTTCATGCTCATTATATATGACCCAAGGCCAATGACATAACACTTTGCCACAGAGTTTTATTATCAGTTAGTTTCCCACTGCACAATGTGTTAAGAATAGGTTGTCTGGATCACTGAAAAATGGTAAAATGCAATGGCCTAGCTGGTTAGCTGCACCAGAAGTCTTCAAGATCTGGCCATATACTAGAAAGCTTTACTGTGCCTGCACCAGTTGTTCCTGCACACCAGGCCCACAGTTCACCTATCCTATATCCAGCAAGTCTCTTGAAATAAATAAGAAAAAATTCTTATTCTCTGCTCCTTAATGCACAGATATATCATAACACACATCCTCACACCTACAGTACCAAATCTCCTGCCAATTAAAATAAAACCAAAAAACCACGACTGTAGTGGGATCCTGATACATCCTCCTCAAGAGCAAACCTAATCCCATCAGCCCATTAGACATGATGTAAAACTGTTGGGTTCTGCCTTTCTGTCCCCGTCCGTTGCAATGGCACAGTATGCTTCACACTGTATCACAGTTTACATTCTGGTTAAGCGTTACTTCGTTATTTTTCTGCTTGCAGTTTGATGATCCATGATAAGCACAACCTTTTGGAGTCCTCTTTATCCGCATGGTTTCTACTATGCAATGGTTACTAATGAGGGCTGGCATCTACTCTACATTTCCTTTTTTTGTTAATCAACATATTGAAACAGACAGTAGACCTGCATTGAATCTACTCAGGTTCCTCCAGACTTGTTTCTGTCACTTTATATAATGGATACAACATAGGTTAAATTTTTCATTAAAACTTTAGTCTTCTTAACTGATTCTGTCTGCATCTATTTTACAAACAGTCCTCCCTAGTTACACATTCCATAACACCTTCTTAGTGCTAATTTACCCTTTAAAAAAATCACCAAACATGATGCACTAGTGAACTCATATAATAATCAATATTGGAAAGACAATCCTTTATATCATGAAAATACACATAAATTGCTCTTATTTAATTTAATATATATATTTTTACAGTGCTAAGTTTAATATACATGTTTCTGTTATAAGGGCATTTCTTTTTCCTTTAGTATTCAAAAAGAAATATTTTTTGTAGTTTCAGAGGCACTGAGAGAAAAACAGTATTTTGGTGATGATTTGGGGTTTCCTAAAAATGCATTTCCTCTGATTTTAAGATTTTTCACATCATAGAGATTGCCCTGTGGAACACGGCTAACCACCTGCTTTCAACACCAACTGGTATCTCACTACATTTATTATCTTAGATCTTTCAGTAGCATTTGACATCAGTTGACATTGCTCATCACGGGAGTCTCCTGGAGCATCTGGAATCTTGTGTTGGCCTAAAAATCATTACTCTACACTGCCCAAAGCACTCAGTTCTAATTTTTCTAATTTTTATGTCTTCAGTGCAGTGGGCTTTGCTGCTAGGCTCATTCTTTGTCCCCAGACTCCTAAAGTCTGCATACTGCTCTTGGCCATAGTGTTTAAGTAGCAGGGCATTTGCTACAGTAATTAATTAAACAGCAGCATCCTAAAAGTGTCCATTCAAGAATGATAAAAGAATTTTTTAAATGATAGTACAATTCATATTCTGCAGCATAAGAAGTCATGGATGGCCATTCTTGGACACAGAAGTAGGAGAATTTCTTGGCAGTAAGTCATTCAGTGAATATAATATACTTTTTTATTATCATTTTCTATCTATTCAGAGTTGAATCATTTTTTATTCATTATATTCATAGAATAGCTACAAAATTAACAGTGTTTAGAGATATAGTTGAACTATGTTCAGTAACTGTAATGTGTAATTTGTCCATACATCTCAGGACAGTGAATTACTGATATTTTTTAAATAATTAAGGATTCTTTTGTGAAGACCAGAAAATTATACACTTTTTTGCACATACATAATTTATACAGATATAAACACTAGTATTATTATGAACTACTGCTTATTAAACACTCCAGACAACAAAGCCACTGTTTCTTTAAACAATTAACTTAGTGGGCATTAATTTGGCCAAACCACCTAGCTTTGATTCTTTTTTGACATTGTCACTGAATTCTGCTTTGGCGATTGAAACTTTGTGACTCTGAACTGGGTTTCCAATCATACCTCTCAGCAGTATTACAAAGACAAGATGTTGCTGCAGGAAGGGATGAGAATTTGGACTGGTAGCTTTTCATGTGTATCTATTTAACAGATGCATTGCTTGAGAGTTACATTAAGAGTGCAGAAAGAGCCAGAAAGAACAGGGTACTGGGATGGGATGAAAAGAAAAGAGATACAGCAGAAAGACCAGAAGGCATATGAGGATGTCACAGGACAAAAAGGCTTGATCAGACTATCCGACTAAACTAGCACTACAGAGAAGAGAATCAGTGTTGCCACTGAGACATCAGGATGGTTTCAGGGTCCAGAACTGGATTATCAGTATATGCCAGTACCTTTTTATAGACAGTTAAAGTCTTCTTTCCATTCTCAGCTGATCTCAGCCTGGTTTGGGGTTTTGTGAAAGACACCGAGACAGACAAGCAGTTTGAAAATTCAGAATTTTTAACCACATAGCTGATTTGTGAATGTACTGATACCTCTAGAAACTTAAATGACTTGAACCAAAATAGCAAGTTAGTGACCTGTAGAAGCCATGGTTCTGATTTGATGTAAAATATGCCTGAACACAGAATATGGGAACACTGAACCATTCCAATCCCAGAAATTAATTTTTTTAATATGCTGCTTTGCTGTAAAATCATTGCCTATTCTAGTACTCTGTGCTGTGTTCTTGACTTTTTTTTACTGATGTGAAAATGTAAAAACTATGGTAAGTATGAATTCCAACTTCTAGTCTCTGGGCATAAAGTATCCATAGATATGTCATTCAGGTTCATTACATAAAAAAAAAAAAAAAAAAAAGTGGTCAATCAGGCTTAAAAATAGCAGCCCTCAGAGATTATTCTCTGTTGACCATCTTCATTACAATGCCAAGAAAATGCTGCTGATCAAAATCGACTCTGTCCATACAAAGCTCAAGTTTTGCTCTTGATTGCATAATGGATTGATTATTATAATTCCCTGTTTGCTGTTCTTCCTGATTTTCTGCTGAACAGAGACCAGGTAATTCCAAATGTTACACCAAAAATGCTGACCTTCAAAAAGCATCCCAGTGTATTAGCCCTCCTCTTAACACCTCCTATCGGCTCCTACCCAAGGGTCTGATTAATGTCATACAACCATCATCCACCACAAAAACATCCATGGCTCTGGATTTGGTAGCAAATTAAACTTGGGTTTTTCTGATGTTTCTTGCTGAGCCAAAAGATTTGGTGATGTAAATCACTACTCCTGATTATTGTGTAATTCCAATTGATTGTTGATTACTCTTTCTGAAGTTAGCTACCAAAAGGGCTTTTCACCATTATATTATTCACCTTTGCAACTCAGCTCATTCAGACATCAGGAAGATGGATGCAATAAGCAACTTCAAGGCTAAGTTTAATTCATTCTGCCTGAAACAGTTTTTAATTACATATCATTTGAGATCTTTTTTTTAATTACTTCTTGGTGCTTCTGGTCACTGAACTCTGTAACATGCCCTAGTATGATAATGAGAAGTATGCCTTAGAAGTTGAAATGCTAAAATACTAAGCACAAAATCTACTCTTAATATTATTCTTGGAGTCAGAAGAATTCTATCATTTTCCTTTTGCAAATTATTTTAATAAGATTTCTAAAAACAGGGGGGGGGGGGGGTGTCAATAGTATGACCTCTCCAAATCCAAAGAGAATCTTTCTACAGTGCTTTTTTTGGGGAAAAAAAAAACCTAGATTGGTGTTCAGATGGCAGGGTAAAATGTTTTACTTTATGCAGAAGCAGCTGAAGTCAAAAGACAGAATAAGTGGAGATTAAACTAATCATGAAAATAAAAATGAAGTACAAAAACAGCCTTCCTAACCCCCCAAAAAAAGAAAAATTGTAAGGAAATCCTTTTTGCCTATTTCACTAATTTTTTGGCACTCCAGACACACAGCTTATATAGTTTCTCTTGCATAGGACCATCTCTATGCAATGTTTGTACTTTTTTTTTTCTTGTAATTAGGTTTGTGGAAATTGTAGTACTGTACAATGAAGTTAGGGGACAGGAAGCGTATG
>JAVJGJ010000001.1:31204452-31241603 GCA_035590215.1 Microhierax caerulescens
GGGGGGTGTGTGTGCAGGAATAATTTGGTATCAAGACACAGAGAAAGGCAAATCAATCTTCCTTGTCCAATAAGCATCACACACAAAAGGTGTACTTGGTCTGTAACAATTCTCTTTCAGTATCAGAAAAGTTGTTTTAATAAGTGCAGAGAAAACATTTCTAGTGGGAATTTATATAAGGTTATTTTCCTATTGACCTGAATGGCATTGGATCAGACCTTTAGTTGACATTCCCATCCTCTGGTTCATTCTCAAAAGTCTTCTATATCACTGGGTAAATCACTTAGCCCTCTAAGTCACTCATCACAGTTTCCTTGCAAGTCATATAAGCTGATAACTGAAGCATTGGGATGCTATCTGTTAGTAAAAATATAGGAGAAATACAGAATTACTTTAACTGATCAAGAACAAATTGCCATATTTGTGTAAAAACTACTATAGATATTTCTAACTGAACTTGGCATCAGAAGAAGCAGCTGCTAATTATGGTAGCAACAGCAGTTTAATTGACATGGGAGCTTTGTATCTTTGTTTGATTTCATACTCCTTACAAATAACAAATTGTAAGAAATTAAAGAACCGACATCAGGCATTTGGTTGGAATTGATTAACATTTAGATATGATCAATCCAAGACATGAAGCATCATTAATCCAGGTAGTGACCCCTGGTTATGTCGCTCAATTGCTCACAGATCCACAAACCTTGTAGCTGAATTAATGGCATTAATTTTATCCTTTCTAACACTGGCTAACTATAACAACTGTACATTATTGACAGTGGCATAAGCACAACCAGTGAGACAAACATCTTGACACTATGCAAAAACATGTTCACTTTACATGGCACAGTAATCTAATGCTTTGGTCTTCTGTAGATCAACTGCATAAGTCTCCCTCATTTGAGAAATGAACTGTCAAGAAACAATTGCAGTTAAGACATTTTCACACTCAATTATATAGTCAGGTTTCCGACAAATTTAAAAGCAGAGTCCTACACTTTTTTCCACTGCTCTTGAATCAAATAATCTATTAATCTTTTACCATATGGCTTGCTAAAGATGGATTACTCACAAACTTTCCCATGAAAGTCATGATATTTGGAAATTCACAGCCAAAGCATCTTGTTTACTCAGAAGTGAGTATCCTCCAAGACATTAGTATTTCAAGAAGGTGTCACTTTTGATTGCATAATACTGAGGCACAGTATTACTCACATATTTTTCCACAAACTTCCAGTTTCAAACATCTAGAACACGATAGAAAACAAACAAAAAACCAATGTCACTGCAGCAAGAATGCACAAGCCATGCAAGTCTGTCCTGGCTGGAGAATCCTAAGAGCTCTCTATTAAACTATACTTTCCAAGATGATGCTGAGAAAGTATTGAAGCATTTAAAATGCAGATGGATCAGTCGCTGATAAACACCTAAGGAAGACAGGTCTTTTACAAGAAGTTAGAAAAACCAAAACCAAGTATGTATAAGACTTTGGTATCCTGGTCAGAATACTCTCAGGTTTTGCCATTAAATTCAGGACAAGATACAATTTAAAAAAAAAAAAAAAAAAGAGGTGTGTGTTCATAGTAATATTAAGGCTGTTTTTTAAAAAGCTTATTTAGACACAGATATCTAGATTCAGAAATCTTTGGTCAGTCCTTCTGCTGTATGAGCATCTTCCTGTAATTCCAACATTTATATTACAGTGCAGCACCACCCTGAGTTTAACTTACGCTGTCTGAAGAATCTGCAGCCAAAAAACCTACTCAGTTGAAGAGGCACTAGTAGAAAATTTGGAAGGGCATAAATTCCGTTCTCTCATTTACCAAAAGGTTTCTGTCTGCTTGGGGAATGAATTCATTTGGGCTCAGACACCTTGTGGGCCAGTACTGAACTTGTTCTAAGTCTGGATTCTGTAAAACTAAAAGGCAGATTAAAAGTTTTTTGTACTCCTCCCAGCTAACAGATCACAATGTATTTGGTAACTCTGGCGATGGTCACGTTAAGTGTCATTAGCTTGCAGAGTACTAAGGTGTGTTATCAAAATAGCTGGTTGAAATACTTCTGATCTTGGTGGAAAAAAAAAAAAAAAGTGGTAAATAAATTCTTCTCTCTACAGAATTCATTTTCCATTCTAGTAAAAATCGTCAGGCCCTGAAAGCATAAAATCTGGCAAGTTCTTTCTGACAGTGTCTGTTATTCTTGATAGTTTGGGAAATACAAAGAAGGTTTAATCAGGTCATCTTCAAATGTCTTGAAATTACATCCTAGCTCCACTGAAGGTAGTCACCCTAATAACATTAAGATACTTCAGATTCCCAAATTAATTTGATGCAACAGCCACTCAGCTCCTGTCCTAGTACTTTCCATTCACTAGGCACAACAAACCACTTTAATGACAATGCAGACAGGGTAGAGTTAAGGAACAATACATAGGGTGGTTTTAGAGAAATTATTTTATTGCCTACAGCATCACTAGACTCAGATTTCTGAGCAGAAACAAAAAGTCACACCTTGTACTTACAGGAAACACGAGGTGTGCTATACAATGAGTGATTCCCACTTTGTAAAGACGGTATTGTGATTTCATTCAGCCTTGGAAACAACCATTGCCGCTGTTAAACTTGCATTATTTTACAGCCTGTAGGAAAGGTCTTATTTTACAGCTACTTGGTACTTTCCTTTTTACCCCTCAGTAGTCAAAAATCTTATATTCTTGTACAGCTCATCTTCAGGATACAAGCAACTCCCCCAAAGTATCTGTCATTAAGGGCTACAAAGCATGAACAATTGGATGCAGATTACCTCTATCCACGATGCTTATGCATCCCCATTACCATGATGTCCCAGGGCTTCACAGTCTTAAATGCACTTATTCTCATAAAACAAGAGAAGCCTACTGTCAGCATTTTCTAGAAAGAGAACAGAGGCACAGAAAGTCTAAGGACTTCCCTTGAAGTCGGTGACAGAGGCTACCTACCACTCAGACTAGCGGCTTTACCTCTCTGTTGTTTTATTTTGCCCTAAGTGAAGTATTTGGATAAAAAGTCTATGCATAAGGTTCTCTGACACATTAATCTGTGCATGTGCGTGTGCCATGCAGAAAGCCTAGCGAAATTGTGCCCTGACCTAGTTAGGGCCTCCAGATGCTTCTTTAGGCTAAATAATTATGATAGCAATTATGTTAATTTAGAAAAAAGTTGCTGAAGCCAATCAAGTTATTCCAACATTACATCAATCCGAGATGAGAACTGAGCACTGAGTGACACATCCACTAATGTTTTTGGACCTTTTTAGAGTGTTCATAGCCCACATGATGCATTCAACTGCCTCCTTAAATCTAAAGTGTGTCCAGAGTAATGGGAAAGTGCTGTCCAAGCAGAAAGCCTCACTTGTTCAATAAACTCTGTCCTCTGAAGTACTAGCATTACTAGAGGAGAAAAGCCTCTTTAAGCTTTCTTCTGTTATCTCAAATGTTCTAGAACTGTGTAAAATTGTTTAGAGGTTACAGCAGCATTTCTGCTTTTACAGCTCATTTAACTATGCAATTAGACATTACAATAGATACAGAAGATTTAAAATTAGATATGCTTATCTTCAGTGCATGGGTCAGTACTTTCAACTTTAAAACAAATTAACATTTTGCTTCTCATCCCTCTCCCCTCTTCACCACAAAATGAAGGTGTTTATCTTAACTCAGCAATTCTCATGACTTCCATCACATGGTAGGAGGCAAGGGATAAGTTTAATAGATTTAAAAAGGAAGTGTTGCTGTAAAGCAATTGCAAGATAGCCAGACCAAAAATGCATTTTGTACATGTGGAGGTAAATGTGTACGTATACAAAATTTCCACGATAGGAAGATGAACATCTTGTCCAGTGACTGGTAATTCAGTGCTGGAAATCACATCACCCTGAACAGATATACAATATTATATTTCTATTTAAAATGGAGAAACTGAATGTCAGTGCAGTGGGGGACAAAGCAGCAGAGGAATATTGCATCTTTAATAGGATTTTGAATTCAAATATGCTAAGCACAACTACTTAAAATTGTATCTGAATAATAAACAGACACCATTTTCATTTAAAAAACAAACCAGCTGTTGGGTCAGCACATAGCTATAAAATCCATTCTTTTATTAAGAGAATGAGAAAATATATTCTGGAAATAGAAATGAGAAGTGAAATCTCAGCCATGTGGCCTTCTTCAGGCTATGGAAGGAAAAAATATAACAAGGTTAACTTTGTTCTTTTTTGTCTGCAGACCAAAGAAAGTCTCAAAGCCATGATGTCGCTTCTCATCACAGTTTCTATTTCTATCACAGAAAAGGGAGGTTTGGGGGTGGAGAGGGGAGAAGTTTAAGCCTTCACCAACACCACCCACCACCCCACCCCCACCTTCTTTCACTCTCAAAATAGCATTACTTGTATTTAATGTTCTAAATAATCTTGGAGTATTTTATGTTAGAAATTATGCATATTAGTAAATGAGAACAGTGTCACGGGCTACAGAATATCCACATTTCTGGGAAATTAAGAAGTCTACTGAATCCAGGAAGAGTACTTCTAGTGACCAATATCACATATGACTAAACCAGAATGGAATAGATCTTTCATTCACTTGAGGCTTTGTCTACGACACATGAAAATTAATAAAATTGACTTTTTTTTTTCAGTGGTTGTCAGATCAGTTATTTATCTCTTACTCTCAGCAGTTTCCAATGACAAGTACGTCGGTAATGAACCCTTTATCCTCACTGATATTGAGGGACTATTGAAAACAGATCATCTTTTCTACACAGAAAACAAAAGACAACCCCCTAAGGCATGCCTGATTGTAAAACAACACAGAAAGTATAGTTTTAAGAGTCAGAAACATTTCTGTAATTGGGCACAAATTTTCAAACATCAATGTTTTTGGATGTCCAGCTAAAGAAAATATGGGCTGAATTCCCAGCCTCACTAAGGCTTCCTTTGGTATCATTTGCAGAGCTGAGTGTCCAGTATCACTGGAATGACACCTATCAAACTCAAAACCAGGCACTTTTGCTGGAAGTGTTGCAATAGCTCATGGCTTCACTCTCAGAGCCTGCTAATTGAGACAGCAGCTGTGCCACAAAATACAGATGAGATATGCAAACCGTTTTTTGTCAGGCAAGGATCCACCAACTAAGGTAAAGCATCCTCCCTCAGGGATAGTGGCCTATAACACCAATAGGAGAGAAAAAAATAGTCAACCAATAATTCATTAAATGAAATGGGCATCTCAGATCCTGAAACAAATCCCTCAATGTCACTACTGGGGTTTGACAGCAGTACAGGAACCTACACAAAGGATTTTATTGCAGGATCGGAATTTTAATATATTTTTTTTCCCTTCTTTCTCCCTTCTGTCCCCCTTAGGAAAATCACTGACAGCTTTTCAGGTATTGCTCCACTCCACTAAGCTTTATTCTCAGGAATTTAAGTTATTTTTCACAACCGTGCTTAACTCCTGAATTAATTTCATTTGTCATTATTTGATTAGAAGTAGCAGAAATTGTTTTCCCTTAATCAGATGTTATTTGAGCTATGGCTAGCAAAGTGATATGAACTGAAAAAATCGGAAATGCACAGCAAACTCAGGTGTTCCTCATCACTTCCCTTTCCAAGCAAAATCCTCATGATTCTTTAAAATTATTTTTTAATTAAATACTTCAAATGTGGACCCATTTGGCTGTAACATCATACCATAGACTGGTAAATATGTTTGAAAGAAAAACTTAGTGAACACGCTGAAGGTAAACACATTTTGGGAAGCACATTAAACTTTGTCCCGTAGGGCTGCAGAGGTGCTGAACACAGAGAGCATTTTCATTTAAAGGACTGATAAGGCTCTTGGTGTTCTTGCTACCAGTGCTCACCTAGTTTAGCTAAGTTATTGAATTAAAATTTAATGAAGGACCAAGTTTGAAATTCTGCCCCACTGCACAAACCTTATAAATACCCTACAACGATACTGCATCATCATGATAAATTATACATGTAATGGTGCTGAAAGTTATGTAAATTCTCAAAAAACTTTATTAAAGTTGTACTCTAACTGACATTGATTGTGTACAGTTGCAGACACAACTTGTATCAACTGATTCAGAACTGCAATAAAAGAGAAATATGTATTCTCTTCTCTTGTTTATTCCCTGGAAGAATAAACTGAAAATCACCAAATTATCCTCCCTCCACAACTGCCTGAATATTAATTGTGAGCTTGAAGGGCAGCAAAACACATACAGCATTACCAGGACTAATAATTAATCTGAAAGTTTCAGACTCTTGACATATTGTGTACACAGAGCTGAAGTGATAACCTAGAGAATGTATTCCTCCTTTGCTGCTGATGGTCTGTGATCATTCCTGTAGATACATTCTGAATGCAAATTTTTGAGACTACAGACAGAATAAAATGCAGGCCTTTAGAAATTAACCCTAGACAAAAAAGTCATTATGGAAAGGAAAATTCTATACTATTTGCAAGTAATTTTGGTGTCTAATTATTAACAAGGAATATTGCTATCTATTTAGAAATTAAAAATTGTGCTTCAAGATATTATAAAACAGAATTGTGGTGAAGCCAACATACTACTCGGTCAGTTCTTCAGGGGTTTCACTATTACCCTTTGCAAGTGATTTTAACATAAACGAAATTTGCCAAGGCAGAGAGCTCACCACAGAATGCTGATAAGCAAACTTTCTCACTTTGGGGAAAACTTTTGCATTTGTTATTGTTGCATTTACTGCAGCATCTGCTGGTGAGGATAATTTTTCCTTACTCTGATTATTTGCACAAGGTTTAGCCCTTTACAAGCACACTGTAAAGGACTAAAAGAGTCTGCTGACATTGCTCTCTAATGAAAGCAATTACCAATGGGCTAGTAAGAGATGATGAGGACAGATACTAAGCAATCCAGTTTTCTCCAATTTTTCTGATTTCTTTGGAGAATAGTCTATTCCTGTATAACTGGAAATTTGCTTCTCTTCCAAAGCTCAAACTCATGTGTTAACTCTGCCGATACCTCGAATCTTGCAGGGAATCTGCAACAATAGCACTTAGGCATCAGCTGCACTGTGCATGTTGCTAAAGAGTAGATCATTTTACTCGTTAGAAAAGATGTAAATAGAAAGATGAAGACATGACATGAATGTACAGTCCAGCACAGTAACTTCTCATTTTGATATGTCTCTAACAGGTACTAGAGAACTTGATTCTTGATTAATATAATTTTTTGAAAAACAGTTCAATTTTTAAAAACTGTAAAATATGCCATATAATCAGGTTGGTGGCTATAAGCACACTAAATCTGAGTATGTCCATATTTGTTTCACTTGCTCTACCCAGTCTGGCTAATTGCAAGACACCTGTAATGTGGAAGTAACAGACATATTAGTGAAGCACTCAGAGAACATAAATACCTATTACATGCAAGCACCTTGCCTTTTCATAATCTTTCTGAAAAATCAATAGCTAGCAAAGGTACTCTATCAGCAGAAGATACTAGCTTTATCAGAGCACAACATTGTCCCACCAGCAATTCTTAGGGTATATGACATAACACATTCACAGTTCATTTGAGCACCTTGAATGCCACTGTATTGTGGTCATGGGTACACAGGGTGAGACTGCTGACTGGAAAACGTAGCATTCTGGGAGTGTCACGCATTCAAAACTTAGACTTTTGTGTTCCAGGTTATCTGGGGTAGAATGAATTTTGGATTTCCCATCTTATAAGGTCTAATATCACCAAACATTCTGCAACATTATGATTCTAACAATCATTAAACAAGGAAAAAATAGATAAAAGACATGACAAAAGCATCATCAGATCATTTCATCAAACCAATCAGAGATCAATAATAAGAAGATACAGAACTCAGACTTTGACAGCATCACAGCTCACATATATTCAGGCAGTGAGTTAATTCATCCTGTTATAAAGCCAGAGAAAAACAGATTAGGTTCAGAACAGAACATATCCTAGAAAAAGAAATCACCACATACATGTTTTTGTGGTGGAACCATTTCTTCTAGAGAAAAACAGTGGAAGTGGCCACACATCACAGAAGTTCTTAAATAAATGACAGTAAAACTCTTACTGAAAGCATTACACACAAACTTCACTTTCAGTGGGATATTCTTTAACATGATATGCCAAAGACTCTCTTTAGTAAAAACTTCTAAGGAGACTTCCTCCTTCTTGCTGGGTACTGGTACAGAGAAGCAATTATTTCCTTATTCTCTATGGTGGCCAGCTGGGAGTTTCAGGCTAACACCTGCAGTTGCCCTTTCTTTGCACCCTGCCATGGGCAAATGAACTATACAAGCCACTAAATCTCTTCATCTTTATCTTTTAGCTTCTTAAGAAAAGCTAGTTTCACCTGACCCTCCCAAGACCTGGAGTTAGGGTGGAGCATTTCACCATTCCAGGGCTGCTAAAGCAGAAATTCAAAGGGCATTCCTCCCACCTCTTCAAACCTAGCCACCAGCAACTCAGTAACCTCTGGCCTGAGATACTTTATATAAAAGTACCAACAAATCAGTGTGACACCTCAGTACTATAACACCTCAGGTGATTGTTTCTAAGTTTTAAGATCAGAAGTGCACAGAAACTTTCGATAACAGAGTGTCAAAAATAATCAGAGTAAGAACTATGTTGCTTGCAGTCCTAAACGATAAACGCTTGACTATAAATGCCCAGCACCTGATACGAGCCCTCAGATGGCCAACACTGCCTTAACACCCACACCAAGCCAAATAAAGTTCTCTCCCTCCAGTTACATGTATATTCATTCCTGGAGAGCCTGAGTGCCCCACAGTATTTCTGGTGGGTAGAAACATTCTCATTGCCTCTCTGTTCTCTCTTTTCCTCCCATATTCCTCTCTATTCAGAATCTGCAGACAGCATTTCAGTTTGTTTATAAACAAATCTTTCTCTCTTTGACATGTGCATATCTATGTGCACCCATTGTGACCTCGAAAGGTACTTATAAGAGTAGAACAGAAAGAGAAGGAGTTTCAGATACTTTAAAGGTGACAAAATGAGGTGAAAAGTGGGAGCTAATCCCCCTTCCAAATATAGCCCTAGTGCAAATCAGATCTCTAATGCTATGTAGAGATAGCTCTTAGTACTTGTTCTGCAAGGGTAAGGTTTTTCCTCTGTCAGCTTTTGACTGTAGTCTTTCAGAAGAAAATATTTCATTTCACTGTGAATGGAACCCTTTGTGTCAAACTAAATGAAATATTTCAGTCTTTCATTTCAGTGAGAAATATTCCCTTCATCACTATTTAAATAATTCTCTCCATTTCTCTTTCCCTTTCTCCTCCCCTTAATTTTGGAGTCTGATTTGGCAAGGAAACATCTGACATGACTGCACACGGTGTCAGACATTCCTTCCTCTCATTGACTAGTTTCTGTCAAATTTGACAGTCAGAGTTCAAAGCTACTACGTGAGTTTTGTGAAAATCTGTGTCTCATGAGATGGTAGAGACCACATTAGTACTCCCACTGAAGAAAAAGGCAGAGAGAACTTACTGTTTGACAGCCACTGCTGGGCAACATATATTTACTATCTGGTCGGTTTTGCACGTGTTTGCTCTAGACCAGCCACAGCACATACACTGTATCTCACCCATGAGTAAACCAGAAAGGAGGCTGAGATGCAGGGGAACTGGGAATAGCATGAGGACTGTCCTCAGGAACACAGAAAAGATCTAGAAATACCTCAGTGCTGAGTCTGAGTTCTTGCAGTGGGATGGGAGGGTGTCCTAGGTAGGAGACAGAAGACGTAACCCTGTCATAAACCAGGCTTTTGTTGCTCCTTTGCCTACAGAACTAGTTGGTTTAGATTGGCTCCCAAAACAAAAATCAACTGTTTACACAACTTTCAAATTCCACCCACCTCAGATTTTGAAAAATGAACAGTTGTCAACTGGGAAATTTAGCGGTTTTGACTTCACAGTAATGTCTCTGGTTATAACTTAATGTCTGCAGACACTACCACTAAGACAGACAAGAACTCCTGCAGGGTTATTTTCTCTGCAGAAGCGGTGAAAGCCATTTGCTGTCCCCAAAGTCTCAGGCATAGTTCTTGATCATACATACTAATGAGCTTCCAGATCAATCCAGTCCTCCTTCCCATGAAACCTTACTGCACTGGTTAAGCCATTGGCCTGCATTCACTAAAATTTCTCTTTATTTCCCCTTAATAAATATTGAGACTCTCCTTGATTAAGGAGTCCATCAGCTGCCAAGTGTGAAATATCTGCCTTGAGGGCACATGACTAAGGCCAAGTTCATGGCTCATGTAAAGTATTCAATTTTCTTGGATCCACCTGATCAGACATTTCAGTTTACTATGGGTAGTTCTCTGTGTCTGTATTCAAATTCTTCCCACACCAGGGATGAATTACAGGGAAATGTAGGCTCTCTCTTTCGAAAATGCTTTCAAACTATGTATAAACCAAGGTATAATGAAGGTCATTAGTTGATATGTTCTTGAACTTGCAGTTTTGTTAAAAACAAAAATTATGTGTATATCCCTCCTTTCTTCTCTGTTTCACAACAGGAGCAGGATCCTTTAAAAAACTGTCATATTTCTCATGTCAATCTTACCAAAGTCATCCCATACACCTATGAACTGCAAAAAATACAGATTCTCAACTTACTTGTGAACATAATTGTGCTGAACTATACTCATTCAGGTAACCAACACATCACATTACTGTATAGATAATCCTTGTAATATTTAGAGCAGTACTCAATGCAATTAAGGATGCATACTTTACAACCTGAGTATCTTTTGGGGGCTAAAAGCTAAGAACAAAACAATGCAAAAGTAATAAAAAAAAAATCTTATATTGGTATATATTTATGGATCCAAGTGACTAATTGACTAGCTTAAAAACACACTCAAACTGACTGTATTTTTTTCAAACAGAGCTGGAGCTTTCCTGGGGTTTAACCTGTCATTTGCATAGGTTAATTTTAAATGGCAGTGCAAATTTAGCTTGAAAAGATAATTATAATATTTCACCTCCTTTCATCTCAGGTTATGTAAATGAGACTTTAATCTTTTTGCAGTTCATATTATATTAATAAGAAAAAAAATCTTGATTTATGTTATGCTGTCAATCACTTGATAGCAGCGGACACAAATGAAAGCATGCGCGTACAAATCAGGCTAATTTCCAACTATTCTCTTATGTCTTTCTTTTTATCTATAGGGTTATGGCACATATTCCAGATAAGGAAGGGAACAGGGAGAGAGTTTTGACAGGTATCTTGTTAGATTGATATGTCATTTTTATTAGTAGAAAATTAATTCATCTCTCTGATAAGATTGTTTCTTAGATGGTTTATGCATTATTTCATTGTCTAAGACTGCTCAGGATCAACCACGTCACACAATTACTTACAGGTGCCAAAAGTCCTCCTTACCCCACTCTTTTTGGTTGTCCATGGTGAGAATAAGGCCCAAATCATTTTGCTCTGGTTTCTTCCTTCCATTTTCATATAAGTTGTGGATCTTACTGCACACCTCAGAGCATATTGCAACATCCTTCACAAATTATTCCAAGAGTAGTGCAACTCAGCTGGAATCAGGACAGGGCCAAGGCACTAATGGCTTAGCTTTGCTTTCAGCTGACACTTTTGTTCCAAGAATGTGAAATGGATAAAAACAAGTCCAGTTTCTAATCATCACCTTCAGGCAACACTTTTTAGCTGTATGTAAACTTTGTTCCCCATTTCACAGCTGAAATACTTTCTGAGCTTTATGATCATCAACCTATCACAACAGGAACCAATGTTGGGCAGTTGAGAGATTTTCTTAATATCATTTAATTTCTTGGTTCTACAAAACACAGACAAGGCCCATTTCCTTCATGAGAAATACTGCAGAAATTGATTCCTACAGAAAGTCTGGAAAAGGCCACCTGCCTCTTTGGATTACTCCAGAACTCCCATTATAATTTCAAAACAGATCCAGGCAGTGAAACATTTCTGTCTCACTGAGCCCTACATTTAGTCCTAGAAGAAGGTATATTTGGAAATGTGATCTGGACAAGACGTGCATCTGTTCACACAGCTTCTCTGTGGCATAAAGGAAGACTGATGAGATCGAATAGTCTGAAGAAATGTAAGTGATTTAATGAGCAAAACCAAGACTTTTTTCATATATAGAACTATTTGCACATTGGTATCATCGGCAGCCTAAGAAAGATTTCTTATTTCACCATAAAACACCTCTTACCAGTTAAAAACCCAGTTTTCAGGACTGTTGTTCTGTATTTGCAGTTTCATCAGGCCTTAATACACCCACCTATCACCTGAGATGTTTTTAAGATAATCCTTAATGCATAAATGGCAATACTAGAGCTCAAATAATCCTCTGACTGCCTAAAAGTATTTGAATCCAGTCCATCTCCTTGTTTTCAAGATTTTCTAGCTTTTCATATTAAAATGTTCTTACATTGTTTTCTCCATCAGCTCAAACCAAACCAAAGGCAACCAGAATTTTAATCCTTCTGATATGTTGTAAAATAACGCTTGGTAATCATTGTCCCATCCTTAAGAAGATTTCTCATTGAAAGGAAATGGTGGACTTCATACAGCTATGTAAGATAACTGACACATGAAAAAAGTGATCATCTAAGAGAAAAAAAAACCAGACAGATTCTCAGTTGCTATAAATAAAAAATAACTTTTATCAGTAGAAAATTTGGCTTATGATTTATGTATGAACATTACCTAAGGTAGCCTTCAAGCTTCTCTTACACCAAACTCAGTCTTTCTGCAGATTTCAAAGTGTTTTCTGTATCATTTTATAGATTTCAAGGAGAAAAGTAGGTAGAAATGCTAGAATGAGAAAGTCATTTTCCAGTATTGAAAGAAAATCACCAAGTACATTCTTACATGCTTTGAATCAGAAGTTTTTTTGATTATTATCAGACATCGTCATTGGCTTATATCCAAACTATGTCTGTACTTTGAAATTTGCTTATTACAGTGCCCTTCCAAAGTAAGCTCTTAGAATTTTCAGAATGGTTTTCTAAAGGAAGTAATTTAATGAAATGTAACATGATGTTCTGCTTCCTTACTATGTGTGGGGAGGTTCTGCCTAATTACTTTTCTTTCATTTTCTCCCACACATGTACAAAATGCATGCAACACTTCCTTCTATGTTTTCATAACTGTGCAGTGTGGAATTACTGCACTGACAAGAAAATAGAAATAATTAAGTCCTCCGCTTTACCACTGAATCATGCAGGTCATATTCCTATGGTCCACTTTCAGTGTAATAAAGTATTACTAGACCCTTTGGCCCACTGAAATCAATAGGACTACTGCTGGGCATAGTTAATATTACATTTGCAGAAATGCATTTTTCCCCAGTGAGAATATGGATCAGATTCTTTTATTTCCTTCTTCTCCCCTTTCTTGCTTTCACTGCTACTCACATGAAAGCAATGACAATTTTGAAAAATTAAGTAAGGCTTTCCTTTATCTCAGATTATTTTTTTTTCCTGAAGGCTAAAATATGTTTGTTTACTAGATTTTGTCTTTCAGCCATGCAAAACAACCTAGTTTGTATGAAACCTCTTCCAAACTCTAAAATTCAGTGTAGTGAAAAAATCCTTTGACTTCCCCTAGAAGGTGAAAACAAGCACAAAAAATTAAAAGTTCAGCTTTGGTAATGACACTAAAATATTCAGGAATGTAAAAAGAAGAGAAAGTGCATGCCAGAACTTTTTTCCATTGCTTGCAGTGAAAGTGTTTTACAGTAAAAGGTTGTTTTACTCTTGGGAATTAATCTGGTCTCTGTTTTTAATGTGTTACATAGTCTACTCCAGAGTAGTAAAATAGTAATTCTAGTACTGAAAGCATTTCTGTTATTTGTTTTTCTCCGAAGAACAAATTACCGCTTTTCACCTGGGAAAAGCTCCCAGCTGAAAGGCTCAAATATTCAGTGGATCAGGTTTTGCAAAGCAACATTCATTCTTAGTTTATCTTTTTTTTTTTTCAAGAAGAAATTCTTGTTGCTAAGAATTACATCAAAAGGCAATCCTGCCAAAGAAACAATCTTTTTTGTACCAGAGATTAAGAAACAAAATAAAACAAAAATTTAAGCACCTTATTCATACTCTTATGAATAAGAGTCCCCTTTCTAAAGTAAAATTCTATACCTTTTATGTTTATCACATAAGTTTTTTTCTTGAAGCCCATCACACTGTAGCTAGTGTATTGAATAGGCACACAATAAGCAGCTGTTGCTTTACTAAACTAATATCCATTAAACAAAATGGTCATAAGTGCATCAATCTAATAGCAAGAGTGTCATTGAAAGTTGTCACAGGATCGATGTCCCCTGCCTTGAAAATAAACATTGTGGTTTCGACTCAGCACTTATCAAGCAGCAGGAGACCATTATCCTCTGATAACATCCTATTCTATTGACATTATCCGTTAACTAGAGATACTCAGCGATATACCAGTTTTGTTCACTTTGGATAAAATAAGCACTCATTTTACATCTGCTATACATCATTATTGGGCATGTGCATTTCCCACAAACTGAGTGACTTTAAAAATACAAAAATTATTAAAACATGGTTTACAATATATACTGCCACTTATATGGCCATTGAATGTTCTCAAATGAGCAAGAGGTAGCAAAGCCATGAGAATTATAGCTACCTCCACACTGTTTTGTGCTGCTGTCAAACCCTTCCCCAGCTATTATTTTGTCAGTTGCTCAACACATTGCTGAGCTATGATTTTTCCTTGGCTAACCCCTTGTCTGATCTACCTCTCTAATAACCATTCTGACTATCATACAGTCCATAGGGTTTTTTTGGATAAGGAGGGTGGGGTGCGGGGAATGTTTTTCATTTTAAAGTAAAACTTTTCCCAGATCTTTTCTAACAAGCACGTCAGGATCAGACAACATTTTGAGTGAAAAATGAAGGATTACCAATCCTAGGATGAAAACTTCCTGCCACTAAGACCTATGTGCATCTCCCTTAGAGGTCAGCAAATCATTGGAGCACTCCAGACCTTTTACAAGCACCTGGTGCATTTCTTAATTCCACCGCCCCTTCACAATGTAGTTACTAACTTCACAGATGAGACTGCTATCTGGTATCCATATTACTCATTCAAGGCATCATGTCATTTACAAACTAGGACCTTGGCCTCCCCTATCCATCATCCTTTCACTCAGGTGTCCATAGAAATTCACAGACAATCATTATGTGTTGCCTTATGAAGTCTTTATTTCCTCCTCCTTTTGTGTGATTTTTACACTTGGAAAATAAAAGCTCCTAATCCCACCCCCTGAAAGCACGGAAATTACCTAAAAGGTGATCTAGGTTTCAAGAAAAAGATTCACCTTTTTAGAGTGAAAGCAGCTTGCAATATTTTTGTAAAAAACAGGTTAAGATTAGCTTGCACATTCCAAAGTGAATTGTTCTTAATTTATTGCAAAATTACAACATCTTTCTAGCTTTGATTAGATACAAATACAAAAGACCAGATCTAATTACAGGCATATGATAGGCCTGTTGTCTAGGGGGATTAACTGCTGCACAGTTTTTTCCTGCGGGGATGAGGTAGCTGGTCTGCTACACAATGTAGTGGAGTATTGAACTGGCACAATTTTCCACATTGAAAGTTTAATTTCTGCTGTATTCCTCTGCATGCATAATGTGTTTCCTATATTACTGTCAATATTCAGGCAAGTAACAGTTGCAGAAGGGATGAATTATGAGTTCCTTTAGAAAATGACAATAAAGCCAAAACCAAGAGGACATCTTACATAACAAAGAAAAAATTTATTCAGCTGGCTAAGCATCCTTCTATGCTTCCCGACATGGGCAAGTTCTCTCGTGACAGTCCAAATCAAAATGCCACATCACTTTATGCATTGCAGTTAAGCATGTTTGGCACAAGGATTTTGTCCTAGCTTTCTTAGCATCAGACAGATTGGAGCTTTCCTGTGAACTGGTTTACAATGCAGTATGCAAGTTTTTGCGTTTCTTTCACATCTCCATGACTGCTTGACACTTATTTGAGCTTTTCTTAAGCTTGTACACTCCTTTCCTTCCATCCTTTCCTACTACTTCCTCCTGCTCTTCAACTTGCCATCTAAATCAAGCTATATCATGATCACCTGAGGCTCCATAGCACCTTTTTCCTGGGTTACAGATGTCCCATCAGCACTACTTAAATCTCATGACAAAAGGCTACCATCTGCATCTCACCATTTCACCTGGGGTCACACTTAAATGTCTTTTTCTTGGACTGTTTCAGCTAAAGCTCCCCAAGTATCTTCAAAGAGAGAAGGAAAACAATGTACGAACAAGAACAGTCCACAGTGCTGATGGGTGAAAGGCAAGTATTCTGTCCCTTAGAACCTCCACCGAAGCAATGCTTCACGGCCAAAACAGATGTCAGAGGCAAATACAGAGCATCCTATTCCTACTTGCATCTCCACAAAAACGATTCAAATACTATATTGAATTTGCTTTTGCTGTTTTTTGGCTTTCCTTGCTGATCAGTCCTTACTTTTGATCACAGCGTTTTTTACATTCTCACCAAATAATATATGTAGTGAGAGATTCTATCTGAAGTTGAAACTTTATCATTGGAGGTTAATTACTGAATATATTCCAGTATATTTCTAATTATTCTTCAAGATGGACAAGCCAAAGTAACAGATTTTATTTCACCAGAGAAAACGGTGTCTCACAAAGGCAAAGGGAAGAGAGTGAGTGATAATAGAATCAACCCACAGCTGTAAAAAAAATCTCATAACCCATGAATTACCCATTATTCCCCCAGTGTATTAGCTCCCCTTAGCAAGGCACTAAAGAAACCAGCCTGACTGATACATAAAGCACAGTAGATCCATCCCAGACATATGTGAGAACATTTAGACATTTGCCACTTCACAGAGTAACAGAGAGGCTAAAAATGGTTTCAACTGTTTCATACATGAGGATGCCATAATGTTGTACAAGCTAATTAATGCCCCCCTTCTGAGCCTTATTACCACAAAGGTACAGCAGAGAAGGACAAAAGGGTAGCTAAAATCTATTGCAATTACACATATGCAAGCAAGCAGGGGCAAGTTCTGTTTGCCCTTTGTGAAAGCACACAGTAGGAGTTGCAAGTACAAGAAATACTTATCCTCTTTGGCATATTTTTGCTCAGTATCTCAGAGCTCACAGACAAATTTAGCATATGAAAGGTTATTAATATACACCAGTATATAAAATGAGGTCATGGCTGCATTATTGTTGTACATGGGGGTTTTATTGATATTATCTTTTTGTAAAATTGGTAGAGCGCTATGCAAAAATACCAAACAAATATTAACTAGGATTGTAAAGAAAGATTCCCGTGAAAATATTTTCATTTGGTTTTGGGTGGGAGAGCAAAAGAAAAATGTTTTGGAGTTACTAGGTTTCATAGTGGGTTCTAAAACACTGATCAAAATTTTTAATCATGTAATACTGCTTCTTTCCCAGAAAAGCTGCTTCTTGGAAAATCCAGCTCTAATATAATCAGTGGCTAAAAGGCTTGGCCATTCTTGCCTGGCTAAAAGTCTTTTATATATACCCTTCAGACCAGGGATTTCAGACAGGGTTTCCCACATGAAGTTACTGCCTTTGGTGAACAGGCCATTAGCTACTTTGAGGTAGATCTCTCAAACTCCTTCTTGGATCTGTTCTACTCTATAAAATTAAAAATTCATTTAACCACATCAAGAGGCAGCCTGAGTTTGTATGACAGTGATTAGAGCACTTTAAGAGGCAAGAAATTGATGTTAGAGTGCTTGTTCAATGGAAGTTTGATTAGTTATTCAAAATGGAACAGCCCCAGCAAGGGAAATGTATCCCTGGAAACAGTGCATGGCAGTAAAGGCACTCAGATGACTGAAGTTCAAGTCTGTAATTAGAATGAATTGAGACAAATTCATGTAGCATCATTTGCAGCAAATGCTCTACCATTTTGTACATTTCCTATTAATGTGTACACATGTGGTTCTTGCTGCTTTTTGGTGAAAGCAAATCTGAAATGTTATGAAAACTATGAAATCTGAAAGGTCATACCTTAACATTAAAAAGGAAATGAAACAATTAAAGACAATTCTACAGTGTCTAATCAAGCTCCATTAGTCACTAAAGTCTGCCCTAACTCCAAACCATACTTTTCAATATTACACTGCTAACAGAAAACATACAGCAAAATTCTCTGTTCTGTTCCAGCAAGTTTATCATATGGTTTCAGTGGCTCTGCAACAATTCTGTTCAGTAATCAATCATGATTACTAGCTATATACAGTACACACAGCAGAAGACGTTAATTTGGGACAGCCTGGGGTAGCATGCTAATTAGTGATATGCTGAAACAGCATTTATGCATGGCTCCTTGAAAACACAATTTTTCCATCGGCACAAATGCCTCACCCTAAGTATCTTACCTTACAAATGATGCACCATTTTATCAAATTAATTGGCCTGTTACATCAACACAGTCTGGAAGGAGAGTGATTTTGCCTGTAAAATCTGAATAACTTTATTCTTCATATTGTGTGCTGCATTCCACTATGTTTCTTAAATACCACTAGATACTTTCTACTTTTTCAATCTGGATGGGAGGACAGTAACTTTTCCATGTGATTATTATACTTAAGGTGGGATACACAGTAGTATCCTAGTAGTCTTTTACTGTAGGATATATTAATCATATCTGTCCCAATGTCAAGAAATTTTGTAACCATGTTTTTTATGACATTGAGTCACTTTGGAGAAAAGAGATCAGAGCAAGACTGAAAAATGAGAACTCCAGCGACAGTGGCGAGTTTCAGCATCTACCATCCCAGCAAATGCTAAAACCAAAACCCAACAATGTAAATGTAGCTGAGTTTGATTTGTTGTTTCAGTTGTTTTTCATTTATTATCTCCCAGGAGCAAAGGCTGATCTTGAAATTGCTAAAGAGAGCAGTACAGCACAAGCAGCCATATCCCAAAGGCATTTATAGACTGAAGAAGCTCATTGGCTATGTAAGCAAAACAGCAACCCTTATGGAAGGAGCAGTTATACACACCACAATATTTTCCTTGAGATAAGGGTATTGGCCTGGATTTCTCAAAAAACATCTACAGGGTGCCAGAGCAGTGTTACAGGAGGATTTCACTCAGTATCTGGCTGAACTGGTGTTGCTGGATTACATTCTACACTGTGGCTGTGGTATTCCATTTTGCTCCTTCACCAGTGGTCATAACAGACCATATCCAGGACAGCAGATTTGAACTCAGGACTTTCTGGTCCTAAATAAATATGCATTACCAAAAGAATTATGGCTGCTTGAAGCATATCAGAAGACACAAGAATTAGAGTTTATAAATAAAACTGGTTTATAGAAACTTTCTTAAAGGGTACTTATTTCTCCTAGAAACAATTTTGGATCAAAAGCATGTTAAGAAGGGGTTTTCTCCTCAGTGATTTGCCTCATTTTGTGCAAGGCAGAGGGAAAGAAGAATCTTTCCATTTTAATTCCTTTCCTGAGTTTCGTTCATTTTTTTCCCTCAGAAGAAGGAAAATTCAAAAATCTGTGAAAAACTCTTTTTCACCTTTACCGTGCCCCTTTCTTTGTATGGGAAAAAAAAAAAAAAAAAAAAAGGAAAAAGAAAAAAATCCCTGAAATTATAAATGTGTAAAAAACAAAAATGTTGAAAAAAATCTAAAAAATTAAACAGTCAAAATTCCATTGGAACTATATCAGCCTTCTTTACAGGAAAGATATATAGCAAGAGAAGCCAGATACTGAGTCCAAAATAGCTCCTCCTATTTCATATAAATGAAACAAAACCTACTAAACTTTGAGTTGAGTACATTGGAGAAAAAGTCTTGGACATTTGAAGCCATGGATCAACATCCATTGATACTTAATACACATATTGCCTGACCTGCTGGCAGAACAAATGTGATCTGGACCAAGTGCAAGCACACAATTACATATTGCTCTAGCCTCCCACACAGCAAGCAACGCAATACTTATGCCAAATCTATGCCTGCTATGGGACAACAGATGCTAAATGACTGAACAAGAACTGCTGAGACAGCAAAGTGAGCACTGTTTCTGTGCTTTGCTTTGCATTTGAGCAATTTTTTTATTTGTTACTCTCCACTCGAAAGCCATATTTACCATTCTGTGGAGCTGCAGCCTGAGGCACTCTGTTTAACACATCAGACAGTGCACACATAATCAGCAAATTATCACTGTTCAGCATCTACCGAGATGGCCACCTTTGGAGAGAAGAGATCCCTAGTCCTAAGGCACATTCAGTGTCTGTTGTTTTATTGAGACTGTTAACAAGGGCCAATTACAATCAGTTCTGACTGCCTTTCATGCTACTGATGCCCATCAATTGGAAAATGGTCTGAGAGCAAAACAGTTGACAGAATTCAGGCAGCTATTTGAGAACAGACAGTTTTCAGTCTAGTTTTGTTCCAAGTCAACTTGGCCCCTTCCTTATATTCCTCCTATATTGTTTTTATACAAAAAGCTTTGATACAGATTTGTTCAGCTTTCAAAGTAAGCTTCTGCAGTACCTGCCTGCTTTTCATCAGCCTGAAAGCAGAATCCACCTAGTATTTATATGCATCTCCCCCATCTTCCCTGTTTTCCCCTAAAAGACAGACAAGTTTTTCTAGAAGTGATGGACCTGATTGGAAAGAAATCCTGCAGTTTCTCAGTGCAATTAAACAGGAAGGCAAGCCTTGTCCTTCCACTAAGTAGCTATACTGTAGTCAATCACTTGTATAAGGTTAACTTATTCAAAGGATCCTTCTACATGGTTCGCAGTGCATGAAAGACAGAGCTTCAACAGCTATTCACTTGATACAGAATTGGAGCAACAGCCTATGGATTAAAGTTTCCTCAATTCATTATCTGTGCTCTGAAATACCTAGCCACCTCCAGAAAGTGTCTGCCTACTGAACTGTAAACATGAGCATCATGGCATTCTGAAAAGATAAGCTAAACACAATAGAAAGTTAAGGGAATGGCTTCAGTTATTCGATGTTAGTTTCTTAAGCAAAACTGGAGGTGCAAATTCATCTCTTCCAAAAGTTAAGGGTTGAAGAATACAGAAAACACATCACTATCATAGTTGGGAGGTTTCTTTATTATTGAATTAATTATAGTTAAATAATTTTCATGTAGTCATTAGCCTTCTGCTTAAATGGCTATTCTAATATAAAAGCATATATCAGGTAAAAAAAATGAATTTAAGAAAAAAAAACAGACAAAAAATAAACAGAGGGGTGATTTCAAAGTACACAGCTCCTAAGGCTTAGAGATTTGCTGTTTCACCTAACATGGTGCCAAACTTATGATGGGCAAATCCTACTAAATGGCTACCTCCCATCTACAATTCCACAATATCAGCAAAGCACAGAAAGCATCCATTCCCTTGAGAAAGTATGGAAAAGGTCCATTTATTATAGGAGACGTGAAAAACCTCTTGAGTAAAGAAAACCAAAATAGTAACGCTAAAGTAGAACAACTTAGTTCTTTCTGCCTTATAACTAACTAACCTCAGCATGAAATGGTGGCATTCAGAGCAACATGTTATTTTCTGAATTAAAGGTGAAATTTCCATAACTCTTTCATTAGTCTTAAAGTATTTAAAAAAAAAAAAAGCAAAAAAAAAAAAAAAACAAAAAAACCAAAAAAAAACCCCAAACATACATTTCCCTGGTCTATGGCTGTCAGAAGCCTGACTACTGAATTAATGTAGCTTATTTTTAGTTTATTCCACTGAAGATATTTTGCATGCTATCTTGCAACAGCATTGGAGATTTTTTCAAAGGTGCAAAGTAAAATGGGGTGCTTGCTTTTCCATGAAAAAACACTTCATTTTAATATTTAACATCTAATTGTTTAAATGATATATAGTTTATTGACACTGAACATTAATGATCCGTAGGAGAGCACATTTTGCCTTATCTTTCTCTTATTAGATTTTTTCCTACTTTTCATAACCTAATAATGTATTGTGCTCTTAGTCTTTCTTCTACTACAAAAGCACCCATAAGCAGTGGTGTTATTTTATGTATATGTATATTGACTTATTGCCCAATGTTTGAAAGTGTTCACACCTGTATTAAAAATGTAGAAATCTGAATTAATTTAATAATAATTGATTATGAGTCACTTGAAGGTTTTGAAGATCCCAACCTACCTAGCAATCTAGGAGTCTAATTTTAGACTCTCCCTCCATTGGTCAGGGAAGATGTAAAATGCTTGTAAAAATATACTGTGTAACAGAGAACAATAGGGTTGGTTAAGGTTTGTTGGGTGTTAAGATTGATTCAGACACTTTGCTACGGCAAAGTTATTGCTGAAGTTAACAAGCGAGTGGACAAACAAGAATTTCAATATTACTAGCATATTAAATAACTTCTGCAGTTTAGCAGAATCCAATCTTGATTGAAGATGCAGAATATTTTTTCTTTTTTTTTTTTTTTCACAAAGAATGTTTCTGCCCCATTCTCATCTCCAAAGATGAGCAAGGAAAGAAATATTTTTCAAATCTCCAATAATATTTCTGATCATCAACATGGAGACACCCAAAGAAACTAGGAAATTTAGGGTTAGAGTCACTGCCTATGATGTGGGAAATGGAGAATTGGGCTGTTGCAGGAAGACCAGAGTAGGCACTTAAATATGAATTTCCTACATCCCCACTAAACTGTAAGCATGAGTAACAGGGGATTCCACTGTACTTGTATTACTTTATGCACAAAAATCATGTCGAACACATTTGATGAACAAAGACAATAGAGGACACAGGAGCAAGGAAATAGTTTCTAATCCAGGACTGATGGCAGATAACAATACTCCGTTTCCAAAAAATATACAACAATGCCTGCAGATTCTAACATAATAACTATTTACTCACCTAGATATGAAATTTGGAGTTAGACTTTATTAAAACTATGCACATAGCCAAAATATGAACCTGTTTGGGGTATATGCATTGCATTGACAGCAATATTAGTTGGATGGTATGTTTACACTTGCATTAGCTGTTTCACTTGGCACTAGATTTTACACAGCAATATTTCTATAAAAATAAGATGTTTTCAAATATTTTTATAAAGCTTTTATTGCTATGATAGAATTTCTGTAACCTGCACCAAGTCTTTATTATCTCGAGGAAGGGAGCTATAAAACTGCTGGTTTTAAAATCAATTTATTCTCAAGTCATCTTCCACTAGCAGTTGCAACTTTGCTCACTGTTACCTTCAGTTTAGTACTTGCATTTCTATAGCAGTTTCTGCAAAATGCACTTTTTTTCCCCTCATTCTCAATTACAGGTTTCAGAAAGAAAACTATACTGACAAACTGACACTAGAGAGACCTTTCAGCAAGTTATCCCAGAAAGGGTCAGCTTTAGTCTCTGAAGTACTTAGAAATGTATTGTGCATGCCTCTGCCATCATAATAACTGAGAACACTGCTGCTGGGTATAAAATCCATGATCTTCTTTGATATTAGCCTTCACAGTGCTCAAAACATAGTATATTGAACGCCATTTGTGATGAAGTACCAGTTGGAAGTGGAAGGAACAGGAATAGTAGTGCTGAGGAGCTTACAAAACCTTCCGGGGGGAGGGGGGAAGAGCACCACACAGATAAAATGGAAGGTATAGAAACATGGTGTTCTACCTAGGTGCTATCTACAGAGCTCTGGTGAAACCAGGCAGGAATATCCCACATGTCTCTGCCATACACAAAGAAAATGCTTCTGCATGTTGTGCAAAACCAGCTGCTGTACTCTTCATTTGAGGGTAGAGCCTTTTGCCCATTGCAGTACTTTTGCAATTGTCTGAGGTGATGTGCAAAGAAAAGTCTACATGTGGTAGTTTATCCTTGTACAATTTTCCAATCACATTTTAAGAAACATAAAAAAGTCTATGGCAGAAAAATAAAAAGATGAGTCAGTTGCAAAATGTAGCTTGCAAGCCCGTTGTAGGGCTAGAATTTGAAGCAGGATCCTCAATCCCAAATGTCAGTGCCCTCTTCACTAGGCTGATAGCTATTCTGTGACAAATGCCTCTTTCTCCCTGCTCCCTATTTCAAACCTGAGATAAATTCCTGACAATATTTTCGATGAAACTTACACCTCTGTACTCTCTCTCTTCCACTTAGTATGCCTCCACATAATACAAGCTATGCTTGGAACCACAGAATTGAGCTCACATGTAAGCATTTTGTTGACAGAGACATAATAAGTAGTTTAGAAGAATTTGTTTAAGAAGTAAGGTACACATTTAATTTTCATACTCAAATACTATGGCTCTTAAAAAGTCATTCCAAAGATTCCAGATTGTCTTCAGAATAGCAAATACCTTCCCAAACTTGTAAAAAGTATCAACTTTGCCTTTGTTGTGAAAGACAAAGTGAGGTATAAACAGAAAGGACACAGCAGATGAAGTTGGATCCAGTTCCTATGGTGTCCTATCCCCTCCTGTTGGGGAGCCTTGCTTTGTTTTTAGGACTAGCAGTTCGCCAAATCCACCAAGATAACAGCAGAATATTAAAGTGCAAGAGGCTATGCCATCAAAATGTTAAAATTCTTTCAGAATTTGCTTATAATCAACAGTCACAATAAATTCTTACCTGTACATTGTAGCACAAAGCTCTAGCGACATTCAACAGTGTAAGTAAATGGATTTTAAGACATTGCTTTTGAGCATGAGTTCACCAGAGCCAGATGTTTACTTTGTTCTTTTAGAGCTTAAGTGTCATGAGCAAAAGAAAATTCTGACACTTAAATGTTCATTTTTTCAGCTCAGATTTATTTCTTTTGTCCAATTATTCCAAATGCTCTATTATTTATAACAAAAACAAAACAAACAAAAAAAATTATCCTAACAGACAAAATCTCACCAGCTAAGGAACAATAACATATTAGGGGGAAGAAAGGGGGGGACAAAAAAAATTAAAAACCACAGAAAACAGCTACCACAAATTGGAATGCTAATTGGCTTTAACATAATACAACTTAATGACTTTGAAAAGATCACTGCAGTTAATAGACTTCATGCAAAGAATTAAGTAAATTAGTTGTCTCATCTTTCATGTGCTGGGCACTGGAAACTGAGACCAAATATTCCTACCCTCCCTTCCTCGCCTTGAGAAATTTCTCTAGCAAGAGAAATGAACACAGAGAGATTTGAAAAGAGGTTCCATGTTAGCAATTAAAATCTTTTCTCAAAACCATTTATTTCATAACTGTATTTAGTGAAAGCTGGTAGACAGTAAGACAAGCAAGGAAAAACATGGACCATATTTCTGTGGGCACTACCTGAAGAGACAAAGTCGTCATTGAGTACCTAAAAAGCAGTGAGGAGAGGAAGGAAAATATGTCTCAGATACAAATTTTCCATTTGATTGGTTTTCTGTCAGTTATGAGGAAAAAGACAAAGAACTTATTAGGTGTGAACACACAAGACAGAAATTTCCAAAGGGCCCAGTTGATTCAGGAGCGCACTCGTAGAAGGGCGCTCTGTGAGTATCACTGTCAGAAAGCACCAAGGAAGCATTCCTGGCCAGTTACAACTTTTAAAACCATTAACTACCTCCACTTGCAATGCCCTAGCAATGTGATAGCCCGTTACAGAACCAGTGCACCCTTTTACTCCACTGCAGAAAACCATCTCTCTTCTATGTGAGTGCAGATGCAGAATATAAAATCAACTTGCACAATGAGCACAGAATCTTTAATTACATGGAGAGAGAAAAAGATCCAGTCAAGGCTCACTGATCCTGAATATGTAATACTGCCATTCAGAATTACCCCTTACTGCTGACAAGCCTACTTCCCAAAATATGACAACTACCATCCTCACAGGTCCCATTTGTGGGCATCATAAGGTCAGCACTCAATCTGGATTCTTTCACTACCTCTTAACATCTAATGCCTCATATTTTCTGAACACGGACTGCTTTTGCTCTGGAGGCCCTTGGCTCCCTCTTTCTAATGACTGATTTTATCACGGGCCAGGGGCAGGTGCTTCCAAAAAATCCCTACCCAGGAAGCTTCATTGATCAAACACTGGAGTGTGTCATGCTTCTTCCGGGCCCAAGACCAGTTTTTCCTTTATTCCAACAGAAGCTCCAAAGACAGCCTTTGTGTGTGTCCAGGGCACACTGTAAGCATACACATTCAGCAGCATAAAAATAGGTTAAAATACATTACAATATTTACAGGTACCCTCATGCCCACTTTCTCAGTTTGTGCAGCCAATTCCTCTATCGTGGATAATTTCTTGAAGTTCCACAGATTTCTGAATTTTAACACTTTTCTCCCCATTAAGGATCTGATATTTCCCTGCCCTTGAGATTACGGAAATCAAACCTTTTCAAAAATTTTTAAAATGACACGTTTACCAACATAGTGTTTCTGGTTGAGTTACAGAGAGTATGAAATTGATGGGTAAGCTGCTAGTGGCAGAGCATCATGCAACTTACCTGTGAGTATTGGGGGAGAGACGTACCATTTTATACTGTACTTCTAAATGACAAAGCTTAATCATAGTAAAATAAGTGACTGAGCAATAAGATTAGAATAATTTCTCAATTCAGCTGTTTATGTTTTGATAATTGATTCAGTCATTTTTGACACTTGGCTGACAATCTCCACATCTAAGAGCAAGAGCTGAGCTCTGAGATTATTCCTGAGACTCTGAGACTATAACCTCCCAGCTCCCCAGACACTTCCCATACACTCAGGGAAAGTTCCACCTCCTAGAGCAGTAACAGCCTATGTTCTCTGAAGTGAAATGCTGGTCATACTCCTCCCGTAGGTCATCCTACATCCTCTCTATGAAGGATAGTACCCTCACCAGGATAGAACAAAGTCAAGGAAACAATCTCAATGTTCAATACCTCAAGAGAATGAAGGCATGAGTGACGATACTTAGAGAAAATCTCAGTAGAGTGGAAAACATCTATCTATACACAACCGTGAACGTTACAGCAATTAGATACCTGTATATGCTGTGGCTGTTGCCATGAGCTAAGCTTCTAAAAAGGAGGAGCAGTCTGCAGAGACCAGCAGCCATTTTAATTTCATTTCAGTGAAGGCTGTGAAGAAAATACAAATGCACTCGTTCTCTCTGATGGAGCTTTATTTTTGTTCTAATTTTGTTGTCCTTAATTTAAAATGAGAGTCACTCTAACAGAAATTATCTGGTTGCTCTTTTAATGAAAAGAAAAAAAAAAAAGGAACAGATTAGCAAGGTGATCTGCTGGTACTGAAGTCTGTTGCTGGAATCTTTTGTCACAAAAGTATTTTCAGAAAGCAAGCAGAATCTGTCAAGCCCTCAACATTAGTCTCTTTCTAACAGTATTTCCACGGATTAATTAACTCAAATGTCATTCTCTTATAGCTGCATGCACTCTTCAGAAGAGTACTTGGTAGCTGCTGTGTGTTTTGGATCAAACAAAGCTCTGCAGGGATACAGTCATAACTCCAGTAAATTACTATTGCACTGGAATGCTACAGAATAGCTTTTCAAATATATTCCCGGGAAAAACCTTAGCCTAAATGCATTTTCAGAGCAAAAGATCCACCATGGCCCTTTCTTCACCATTAGAGGCCACCTTAGTTGCCTTTCTACGTACATTCCTAGAACAAAAGATGTTATCTTGCAGTAGACATGGGACACTTACTTGGGCCATTATACCTCAGTGGAAATATTTTATTTCAGAACATTCATAGCTAAGGTACAGCTATATAACATTTATTCAGTAACACAAGGAGTTGTTATGACTAACTCCTCTTTGTCTCTTTAGGCAACCTGTACCATGTAAATAGCATATGCACACACATCCTCATGTGCAAGTTCACTCCTGGCACCAACCCTTGAAAATCAGACCAAACTTTAATCTCTACATTCAAACTATCTGAAAGGCATTCAGTAATTTGTATAAAATTTGTTTCTTACTCTCTTCAGGCAAATCCTCTTATATTTTCAAAAAGCATAGATGTGTCTTCATCTTCAGGGAATAAAACAAAACAGAAATAACATAGCCATGCTGGTCAGTATGACCATAAATCCTGGAGAATAGTTCACCAGGCTTAAACACTGCAAGTGACCACACAAACATTCATTGCCCCTTACTGACTTTGGTAAGTCTGAGTCTTTCTTTGACCTCATCAATGGCTCTTTCCCCCTTAATATCCATCCTCGGTGACAACAGATCACAATCTCTTCTTCAAAGGTTTTTCCTTTTCTTTTTTTTTTTTTTCTTCCCTGTTCATTGCCATTCTTAAAAAAAAAAAAAAACAAACAAGAAAAGGGTGTAGTTCTAATTATCTCCTTCCAGTGTAATGATTTCCCTTTCACAATTTTCCCTGCTATGGTTAGAATGGAAAGCAGTTATCCACTGGCACATGAGGGTAAATGACACCTAGTATAAAACCTGCATAGGTAAATCAGTAAAGATACAAACAGGCTGCAAAAACACATTGAAAAAAAATGGTTTGTCTTTGTACCTCACACAAAGCAAGTCTGAATATCAGATTTATTTAAAAAAAATAAAACCCAACCAGTACAATATAATTACCACAGAAGCCAGAGGGATACAAAAAATCTTCCAAATTCTCGCCATTCTCTGAGCAACTACTAAACTAATAGTTAAAAAGGGCTGAATATTTTCTAGGCTAATATAGGGAAGCATTATGACAATCCTGCTCCTGAGCTTCTCTGAGCTTAAATCAGCATGAGTATATTAAAATAATGTCACATAATTTTCCTCATGAAACCACCATTTTGCTGTTACCTGGAGGGATACCGTAAGATACACTATAGTACTATAAATGTAAATATTCTGTACACCAAGTGTTCCATGAGAATGGAAACTTAATGATGTATATATTACAACATCACTGCTGGAGTTAGGGTTGTATTAGCATTTCTGTGATAACCCACCCCACCATTTCCCAGAGGTTTATAACTCAACTGTAAAAATTTACTACAAGCTGAAATTTAATGTATCAAGTCCACCCCAGGAGCATTTTCTTTTTTTAAAAAAGACAGCCATCTCCATGTTTTGAGATTGAGAATATATATATGTTAAACATACTTTTTAGTGTCCAATTTAATGAAAAAAAAAGCCACTAATAAAATGGTTTTAAGAAAAAAAAATCCATAACCACAATTGGATCTGAAGGAGTCAAGTGGGAAAATATGATGAACAATTAAAATATAACTTTGAAAACAGTTTATGGAGAGTCAAAGTAACTGCTAGGAATAAAACCTGATTAAAAATACCAAGATCCTGAATTTCTTTAATGTGTGTTTATTTTTCTACCTTGTAAAGACCTAATTTTCATCCTGTTCTTTTTGAGGACACAGCATTGATTTTTCTGGTACAGCAACAGATTCAGTCCCTGAGTTATTGATATGCTTTTAAAATACAAGGTACACTGTAATGTAAACTGAGTCATAAAAGAGTTTCTTCTCCTCAAACATACTTCTTCCTCCTCAGAGCTCAGCATTTCCATACTACAGATTTAGCTCACCCTGGTAGCCATCATGTCCAGCGTAAATCCCAAGTAGCTGTATAGTGATCAAAGCCTTCACCTCCTTATTCTAATGCCTATAGTTTCTGAGGTTAGCTCTCAGGAGGCCTTTTGTTTGCTCAGATCATACCTAATATGACTAAAATAGACACAGTTCTTTCCACGTCTGCAGCCATATCACGAAGCTTTGAGACTTGCTTTTATTTCCATTGATTTTTTCTTTGCTATTGCTGCTGTATATGTTTTACTTTCTTGAATATAGATGAGGTTTATTGCTAAGGTCTAGCTTATTGCCGTAAGCTGTTCTAAAGAAATGTAAACTATTCTTTCTTCTGTAAGACCCTGAGAATTATCTGAGCCCAAACTCAACAGATAATTTTTCCTCAGAAGAATAACCACAAAGTTCTGTAGTATAGCCCAAAACTGGAAAATTATGGGTGGCATGGGCGAACACACCACAAATTTGAAACGGAGATTTCAGAACTACCTTAACTCTTTGTTTTCAGTAGATCAAATTACCTCTGTGAAGCTTCATTTTTTGCCTAGAATGTTAAGAAGAATCTTAGTATTTTCCCATCAGCTGAAAGTATTTGTATTAATATGTATTACAATGGAATTTGGACCAGAATTCGAAAGATAAACACTGGAAATGGATCACTAATCAAAATCTTGTTGTTTGGGGAACATTACAGACTTCAAGTGTGAGGACACTCTTTGTTAGCTGTTTGTCATTGACAAGACCACTGCATTGTACAACTGCAGATAGACCACGCTCTGAAGAGTGTTGAGATGCACAGAACACAACAGAATAATACAGAACATAAAAATTTCCATATGGAGTATTTAATTCTTTAACATTCTCTGGTTTTGTTGGAGAAGGATGACTGAGAGGCCAAAGCAGTGCAATACTTGAAACAGAAGTCTTTAGGAGAAATCCAAGTTAGAAGAAGAAATTATTCAACTGCAAAAACCTTCTGATGGCAACAGTATGCACTGAAGTGCATGAAAAAAAATAATCACAAGTTCTTGAGCAGAAATATGAAAATCAGGGCAAGAAGTAGTCACTTGAAACTGACTAAATCCTTTCAAATAAAAACACATACATAGTGATGTAACCATGAAGCTAGGAGCAAGAAAAGCACAACAGCTTTGAGGAACATGATCAGACTGTCAAAGTGTGATGTCTGCTCTCTCAAAGAATTTGCTTGCACTTTGTGATCAGTCACATGTTATTTCTCTCCTTAATAGTTTCTAGTCCTAGCACTCCAACAACATGACAGGGTTTGTTTTTCTTCGAATAAAACCACTGCATATAATCACGTTACAGAAGTGTCAAGGAATGAGTGTCATAGAGTCATTCAAAAGGTAGCCAGAACAAACCTTGAGAAGGCAGGACCTGTGTGTTACAGACAGATTTTTGACAAAAGTGATCTTAGGCAACCTTTTGTGATGTAGATACCATACCCTTCTCCAGCAGTCCTTTCCTGCCCACCAAGCAGCCCCAAGCCCAACAGCTAGCCTCAGCCAGGTGACTAGCCTGGCTGTAGGAGAGAAGGAAGAACAGAGCTCCAAGGGAAGTAAAAATTCAAAATCTGGCCTTCCTACCAGATGCTTTCCAGCTGTGTATCGGCCCTCCAGTCTCGTCTTGCCAGCTTTCATAAAGCTGCTACTTTCAGGTTTTCTCATTTTTCACTCTTACAGCTCCCTTCACAGATGTGCTGAATGATAGTGTTATACAACTCAGCCTGGAGAACTCTCATGGAAATCAATTTGACTAATGCACACACAGCATAAAATGGGATATTTAACTGCAAAGAGGATGTTTTTTCCCCTGGACTGGAGAACAAGAGCAATCATTTGAGCTACTTTCTGTATGGAAGTTGGAGAGAAGTGATGGTTTCCCCATGGATTAACATTTCCTGACTTTGCTCTTCACACAAAGGTTACAACTACTTATGTTATATGCAAGCTATGCATAATAATTAGAAACAGGGCACACTGTCTAAATCATCATACTTGTTAGCATTTCAATGCAGATATCATTTTAATCCTTGAATTTCTAATGTCAACAGTAGCTGCTTAGAGTTGTCATTGAAATCTTTAATTTCTCTCCTCTTCCTACTGCATCTACGTGCACGCATTGTTCATTGATTATGGTTAGACATTTCTTCTAGGTTTTTATAACCTTGCAGTACCATTTATGCACATCAGAACTTATACTGGCAACCTGGTACATGTTACACAAGAGTGGGGTTATATATTTGAATGAAAGGTATCGAAGTTACTTAAGGTCCTATTCAGCAGGATTATATAGCATAATAAAGGTCAGCTGTGATACATACTATTATGTTAACATGCAAAAGGATGTGTAGTAGTAGATGATGTGAAGAGTTTATTTATTATAAAAGCAGGTCATGCATTAGGAGTAAGTTTCAGATAGCAATAGACAGTGACAGTGGATTATTGTAGGCTTATGGGAAAAACCATTTTCATATCAGATGAAACAATCCTTTTAAAACTGGAGTCAGAATCCCAAATCCACACAGAGCAAAGAAAAGTACCTGAGGAGCTTTAGCAAGAAGCTTTCGTAAGGCCTCTGAGCTGGTGGTGGTGTTTCCATCAGCAGGTTTCTTGGTTAAGAAATTATTCTTTCTGATACTGATTGAGTATCAGATATTTGATAATTATTCAGTATCAAAGGATAGTAGATCTATCCATTCATATTAAACTCATACTGAAAAGTCCTCACAGTGATTTTTACACATCATGCATCAAGAATACAAGTATTTCCTGTGATGTGCCATAGTTAGCAACAACTAACTAATTCAGGACACTCCCTGATAATTAAAAATAAGCATTTTGGACATTTTTTGACAAATTATTGTCTCCATCACAATTCTTTTAGGTTTTCTGTGGTTTGGAAAAGAAAGGTGGAAGAATTTCTCTTCTCTGTGGTTTCCTTATGGAAGGTGATGCATGTAACAAGGTACTTAAGGCCCTGCACAAGTCATTTCTGAAACACAGTTCATGCATTACTTATGAGATTTCACTGAAATGTAAATCTGAGTTATTTTCATTTGTTCCCTTGGTCTTAAATGAAAAAAAACATTTACTAAGTCCAAGGAATCATTTTCAGAGTTAAAATTCTAAAGAGAAATGTGCGGTATGGTAAAATTTATTAATAAAAAATAAATACATGTCCTAGCAAATAAAGCTTCTGCACTATAAAACTTCACATTTGTCTGTATTAATGTTTAATGCATTTGTAAAAAGCAGTCCTGCTTTGCAGAGTATAGCCACAAAAGTGTCCTGCAACCTACTAGCACTTACAATCACAGCATGGGTCCAAAGAGGATTGTCAGAAATGCATCATCCATGTTTGATAGATCAGAGGAACTGTACAGAGTATATTAAAGTCATATTATAGTTACTAATAGGAAAGCAAATGCAAAAATATTTCTGGGTTAGCTCTAAAATTAGATATTAACTTATAATTTGACTGGCTTAAGCACACTTAGGAAATTAGCAATCAGTGTTGGATCTTGCTAAGAAAATTTAACTATGACCTACCAAAACCAATTGCATAACAGAGACCTAAAAACATAGTTTAAGAAAAAATAATGTTAGTCATAATGTTTTATAAATTGCATGTCTTTCCATTCTAATAAAAAATGCACCTTGAAGGACTCTGATGTCCTCGACCATAACCAGTTTACATGCAGATTATTGAGAGCAAAGCATGGCCCATAGTTCCTTAGGCATCTTTAAAAAAGGCATAATAATTGATCTGGAATATTTTCTTCCATCTCTAAGTTACTAAGGGCTTAAAACCAATATGAATTTAGAACACAGGCAGGATATATTTCCTCTAACATATATTTAGATGGTTTTGGACAGGGTTATTTGAGTGATATTGCTGCTGTTCCTGCATTTATGTCCAGGTAGGACTATCATGGTCTGCCAATGCAATGAAAAATATTTCCAATTACATTTACAAGATACTTCATTTTCAACTGAAAAAGATATTTAAAAGGATTTTTTATATGTAAAGGTTATACATATCAGTAAAAATTAAAGCACTGAATTGAGTAATTGCACAGAATTTTAAAGAAGCGTTAATATTTGCAATGAATGTGACCCCAAATAAACTTGTTAGATTCAGACACCTTGTAGAAATGTAAGCTCAAGTTATTCTCCCTTGAAAGATAAAAAAGGGCAGGGGATCTGAGCATAGTTTCAAGCTTGTTATACATACACATACGGGACCAGTTACAATCTGAACGTGAGACTTCAATTCTTTGTTATTGAACAAAACCTTAATCTTCCAAACTTCTTGGGGAAAAAGCTTTAAACAGGTGAAAATAAAATATGACTATTGAAGAAATGAAAGGATATGAAGAGCCATTTGAGGCAGGAGTACCAAAAAAAAAAAAAAAGTAAAAATAAAATGTTTTCCAACCTGAATAAATCTTTGTGGGAAATACTGAACAAACAAACAAAAAAAAAAAAAAAAAAGGATAAAAGGAAGAAATTAAATATATCTGAAATTATGAGTGCACTAGAAAACACAGTACAATAAACTTCAAGATGGCCTCTTGGGGAAAGACTAAATATAAGAATTGTAAACTACACAAGAAGTATTTGTAGAAACTATATCTTGTTCAAAAATAAAGCAATCTAACTTATCTCCCCAGATGCAAAATTCTACAGTTTAATATAGTTTACAGTTTAAATTGTTTTTGATCATTTAGCTGATTTCTACTTAACTAGCTTTAATTTTAACATTTACTTTTAATTGACACTCAGCAATTCCATGAGTTATGCCAATAACAGGTCTTCCCTATGTAAAAAGGCTCAAAAATACCTTGAAGTCAGAATAACCAGTTCAAATGCTGTTCAGAAATTCTCAAAACATTAAAGAGGTTCCAAAATGGACACAAACATTTTATTTTAAAGGAGGAATCCAGAATGATTTACAATCCATTCTTGTAGTTAATGGCTTACACACAAGAGAAGCAGAGCATACCACCACCACATCTCCAGAACTGTTTACAATCTAACTAATTTGTAAGGTAAGAAGTTTTCTAAATATATGTCATTTTGATTAGGAATGCACTTTTTTTGCATTGTGCAGTATTCACTTGTGTGCATAATGCAAACTGGTCTTAGAAGGGGATTTCCTAAAGTATGCAGCACAGTGGGACCAAGTAGATGTTGAACATTTGAAAAAAAAAATATGGCAAACCAGTCAGGCCAAGATTTCCCCCTATCACATTCCCTAGGATCATAGTCTCAGTAAGGGTAAATTCCCATTCACAGGACAGAACAGGTGGGAAGCTGAACTACTGGAATATCAGATCCTTTACCATTAATTGGGCAGCAAGGAGAAATGAAACCAAGGACTCCAGTTTCGTAGGATAATTTACATCAGAATGAAATGTGCATGGGTATCTTTGTGCTAACTTCAATATGCACCATAGTACAGTAATAGTGATGCAGTGACAGACTGGCAATCATGTACTTTTAACCCTAGAAAGTTTGATTTTTAGTTATTAGCCCCTGTGTTGTTGCGTATTTAGCTGGAGAGATAAAAGTATATTCATTTTACTCTCAGTATGCTACAGTCACACGTACATTTTACTTGGTATTTAGACCTTTAGAGAGTAGCTCTTAGGCCGATTATGTTGGGAAACTTCCCAGGAAAATGTCGTTCAACCTTTGTATCTTCTATCCCTCTCTGCTGTATTCACCTCTCTCCCTCCTTAAATTGTCTCCTTCACATCAAAAGTTACTGTTATTTCAAAGCAATAGGAATCAAGGACAAGGGAGAGAGCTGGCTCTGTCAGAGACTGTGCTGAAAAGTTCCTGAGGACGTGAGAGAGGGGAAAGAAACATGAATTGTTGCAATCCAAGAAGAAGTTGTTGGAGGCTGGGGTTCAAGGATTTTTGGACGAGTCAGTGGAAAGGAGGGGTGAGGTATACGTATATTTACAAATGCATTTGAAGAGCAGAAGGAAGTAAGATTGCATAAAGTTTCTGACTCCTATCACAACAGGCTATTCATTTAATCCTTGCTTTGCCTCCATTCAGTTAACTTCTTGGTACCGTTTCAAAATGAACCCAGGCTTAAATAAAAGAGTTATAGAAAATAACTGCAAAGCTCTTCAGAGTGAGTACAATAGGCGACAACTTTTTGGAATGACAGAGAGAGAATGTTGATATGTTGAGGCACTTCATCCATTTAAAACCTTTCTTGCTTTTATCAAGTATGCTTTAATTTTTATAACTTTCTAGAGCTAGAAAGAGAGCTCTTTAATTATAAATGTGAAAGAATAAATACACGTCTTTAGCTTGCAACAATTCACTTCAGTTTTAAGAAGAAATGTGATTTAGAATATTCCTTTATTGTATATTATTTTTTAGTAACTAGAAGTCAAAGCTACTGAAGACTGAAAGAACAATGTAACCAGCTTGACTTTGAGAAATTCAGGGCAACTGGAAGGCTCCCCTTAGACAAAGACACAACATACAGGTGTCCTAGAATACATCTGGAAGGAATGCTGTGAGCTCCAATATGTACTTCTGCGGGTAAAAATGCTTTTTTCTCTGCTTATAGTTTGCAAAACCTGCTCATTGCAACCCTATAAATCTTCCTTTAAATCAAAAGGAGGTATAGTTGCTAATATGCAGTCTGATGTCCCATCTTTGAAGACTCCCAAAAGAGGGAAAACTTTCTTCCTTTTCTCTTTATCACTACAGGGATCATTAACAAAGATGAGAAGGCACCACAATAATAATAAAGCCCCAGCTGTGTCTCCTAATACATGCAGTCAACTCAAAAACTGCAAAATCAATAGCCCAGGCTTCACCCAGAAATGAAAGCAGCACAGCAGAGATTACATTTCAGTGACATGAACAGACAAGACTGTAGCTCTGTCAGTCATCTCACCATCTGGGCTTGGATGGAGCAAGGAAATACAGTCTGGAGCACAAGCTATTTTCCCTAGATACAAAAGCAACAGCTTCTTCTAGGCTTGGAACAGTGGTAGATGTTAGGTACCATTGAAACAAAACAAATGTATAAACCATAGCAGAGGACAGGGAGTGGAACTGGCCCCTTTGTGCTAACCCTTCTCTGAGAAGCAGCAGCTCTTGTTTCACTGAACCGCTTAGCTTAGAAATAGGTTGAAAATCAAGAAGATAAACTGAAGATCATCTGCTCAGTGGTATCATTCAAAGTAATTCCACCAGCTTTTCAGCAGACTGAGTATTGAGTCTGCATATCTGCAAGTCAGCGTCAGCAACAGTAGTTAATACTTCAGTGTTTTACTGAGGTATAACAAGGGGAACAGGTGTTCAGTAGTAGGGGTAAGGAAAGCAGAAAGAGTTCAAATTGCACATAATCCTTCATCACGTGTATCATGTATGGATCTTGCACATTTTTACAGCTTTCTTCTAATTCTATGGAATTTCATCTTTGGGGGTGGTCGGGATGGGGGGCGGGCTCAG
>JAVJGJ010000001.1:31241703-31276647 GCA_035590215.1 Microhierax caerulescens
ATTTTCCACTGGGGGGGTGGGGGGGGGGGGGGGCGGGCTCAGAAATCACAGCTATCACAGCTGCAGAGAAATCCTTTAAGTTTGAATCATGTTCAAAAAGCAAGCAAGAAATCCAGAGGTGCATGAAGATCAGAAATGAAAAGTTATGCTACTAATCATTCCTTGCATGAGCAACACATCAGTTTGAGGGTGAGAGTTATTGCCTGCCTCTCCTCACCACAACCTGACACATGAAATAAAAAATGATTAAGGGAGGGACCAGAATACCCAGCTGGGAACTAAACTGAGCAAACGCACCATCAAAAGATGAGAGGTCTAGCCTGACTGGGGCCAAAAAGTGGTATCAATCATCATCTCCTTTGAATTTATCAACTGCACATCTTCCTTCTGGTGGATTCTCTCTACAAACTTCAAACGACATCATTGCATAGATTAAAACAATCAAATGTCCTCTCACAACCAGGAAGGCAAGAAGCATGATACCCAAGGATTTAAGCCTAATTAAATCCATATTACTGCTGGCCTTTTTTAACTGGAAAAAAAAAAAATCCTGAGTCCTGAGCCTTATATATATATATATATATATATATATCTCCTTGCCAAGGAGGATGCTAAGCTTGGAGATTTCATAACAGGAATGATGAACTTTTGAAAGCATGTAGAGCTTATTATGTGAGGATCACAGGATAATTCAGCTTGGAAGGGAGCTCAGGAGGTCTCTGTTCTTACCTCCTGCTCAAAGCAGGCCCAGCTCTGAGGCCAGACTCCTGGAGCCTGGCTCCATCTCCTTGATGACCTCCTCATAGGTGCTGGGAGCTGCTGTTAGGTGTCCCCAAAGCTGTCTCTTTTCCAGCTTGAACAAGCCCAGTTCCCTCAGCCTCTCCTCACAGCACAAGTGCTCCAGCCCCCTTGCCATCTTTAAAGCAGTTGAATATTAGTTTCTAGAAAGATACAGAGTACATCACAAATTCCTTCACTCATCCAGTAACAGTTTACAGAAGGAACACAACAGAAGAGTTAGAAATGAGGTGTGATACAATTTTTGATAGCAGTGCTAAGAGCTATACTGGTACAGTCAAACACCAAATGACTATTTTGAAAAATATTGTTATAACATCTGATATAGGAGATAATTAATAAAATCACAGGAAAATTCAGATTGGAAGGAGGCAATCTAGTCCAACTTCCTTCCCAAAGCAAGGTCAGCTATGAAGTCAGGGTTTTAATTCTTCAGTCGTCCCTTGTCACTAGCAGAAGATAAAGAATTCAACCTTATTTAAAAAGAATCCATTTCTTGCTAACTCATATTTCATTATAGGAGTCTAAGAAATGAAAATATTTCATTACAAACATGGGAGTTATAAGGCAAGAGGGAGGGGTAGCCATCTGTAGTAGAACACACTGCTCCTGTTTACATTCATCTCATCAGTTTGTTTACAGTGAACCCTCCTGAACCTCTCCTTGCTAGATAGGATGCCTTCCCTTTGTGTTAAGCAGGCTTATGCTTAAAGTCAGAATGAGCAGATGGAAAGAAAAGTTTTAACAACAAGAGTGCTCTTCCATTGTACTTATGATGACAAAACAGTACAAAGTGTCAGCAGTAGGCAGTCTGCTGCCATCTACATTATGAGGTATATTGCTGGGGTTTTTAAATCCAGAGTAGGCTGTTTCTGAGCAACATAAAACAAGCAGAAAAAGATTAAAATAAAACAAGTCAACTGAGGAAAAAATTCAAAGGAAGTCTTTCATTCCATGTCCTATCCTTTTGCATATAACAAATATAAAAGAAGCAGGCGACCTACAGCCTTGGTACAGAGGTAGCGCACAACTACAACTCATCTGCCTCTCCACTTGCTGTTTTCAGTCAGGGGCACCTTAGGCACAGGCAGGAGGGGAAACAAATGCCTCAGGCGATTACAACTTGCTTCTAGCTGACCTCCTTGGGATTAAATTCTGATGCAGCACTTTGCACAGCAGCTTCTGGGCTCTGCTTCTAGATCTTCCTGAACTTCTGAGATTGCTGGAGGACTCTGGGAACCCTCTGAGGAGCACCATGGTTCCTCCTGCTGCCAGGAAAGGATAGCTACAGGAAGCTGCAGCTTTTAGCAAGCTCTAGAAGCTTCTAACAAGATCTGGAAGCTGTTCTTGATCAAAAGGTGCCATCAGGAGATTAGAAAGGGTCAAGGACCCTTTCAGCAGGGTGAGAGCAGCTTGGAGTGCAGCAGTTTGTGCATAAGAGGGCCAAAAAATCTTTATCTGTGCCTATGCAGGCAGGGGCAGTGACGTGACATAGGGCACAATCCCCAGCAGTGACTGAAAAAACTAGCCCTGGCATCCTCCTCAATGACTAAGGACCACTTGGAAGAGGCAGGATCCACCCAAGCAAGTGGAGCAAAAGCATTTTTGCCAACAGGCCAGCCATCCTGATGAGGAAAGCTTTAAACCAGAAACAAGGGAGCCAGGATAGACTTCAATACACAACACGGCAAGGAAGTGATGGATGGGGTTGGCAAGTGTGCAGTATGCTGTGGACAGGAGACACCTCAACCAACAGAACAGAGCTGAGGGAGCCATCCCAAGCCTATGCACGCAAATGAAATGCTAAAAGGACAACAGATTGCATGTTTTCTCAGAAATCAGTACACTGATGCCACTCTGAAGAGCCTGTACACCAGTGTTCTCAGTACAGTGAGCAAGCAGGAGTAATTAGAATCTGTGTGCAGTTACAGGGCTACAACCTTATCTGGATCATGGAGACATGGTGGGGTAGCTCACTCAACTTGAATGCTGCAATCGGTGGGTACAGGCTTATTAGGAAGGTGACCCTAGGATCACCATTTGGAAGGCCAGGATGGTGAGGAGAGAGAGTTGCCCTTGATCTGAGAGCAGCAGGTGGGGTGATGAACCAACCAACAGCTTATGGGTCAGAATCACTAGGCAGACCCAAACTAGTAATGTTGTGGTGGGTGTCTGCTGCCAACTACCGAACCAAGAGGAAACATGGATTCTGTGGCCTTCTTCAGACAGCTGGAATAAATCTCACATGCACAGGCCCTGATCCTCATGCAGACTTTAACCACCCCAGTATCTGCTTGATGGGCAATACAGCAGGGCACAAGCAATCAAAGATGTTTCAGGTGTGCATCAAAGATGGCTTCCTAACACCCGTGATCAAGCAGCCAACAAGAGGAGATGCTCTGTTGGACCTTGTACTTAACAAACAAGGAAGAGCTGAATGGGAGCATGAAGGCTTGGCTGCAGTGACCGTGAGATGTGGAGTTCAGGATCTACGGAGAAAGGAACAAGGTAAATAGCAGGATCACAGCCCTCAAATTCAGAAGAGCAGGCTGGCTTGTTTAGAGATCTGCTTGAAACAATCACATGGACTATGATACTGGAAAGACAAGTCCAGGAGAGCAGTTCAGTTTTTCAAGGACCACTTCCTCCAAGCTCAAGAATGGTCCATCCCAACGTGCAGAAATTCAAGCAAAGGCAGCAGGGAGCTCCTGAACGCTCAACTATCAAAAATAATAATGAGAGGTGGCAGCAGGGACAGGTGACCCAGGAGGAATACAGGGACACTGTCCAAGTGTGCAGCGATGGAGTTAGGTATACCAAAACCCATCTGGAGCTGAATTTGGCAGGGAATCTACAGGGTAGGTAGCCTCACCTCAATCCCTGGGAAAGTTATGGAGCAAATAATGGAGCAAATAACCCTGGAAGCTATTTCCAAAAACATGAAAGACAGGAAGGGAGTAGTCAGCATCTATTTATGAAGCAGAAATCAAGTCTGACTAGCCTAATAGCCTTTTATGATGAAATCACTAGCTCAGTGGATGAGGGGAGTGTGGTGGATACTTTTCTCTTGACTTTAGCAAGGCTTTTGATACTTTATCCCTTAACTTTCTCATAGATATATTGATGAAATACAAATTATATTAGTGGACAATAAGGTGGATTGAAAACTAGCTGAATTGCCAAGCTCAAAAGATTGTGATCTGCAGCACAAAGTCCAGCTGAGACCAATCACTAATGGTGTTTGGCTGGGGCTGATACTGGGGCCAGTGTTGGTTAGCATGTTCATTAACAACCTGGAACATGGGCCTGAGTGCATGTAAATGGGGAGGAGTGGCTGGTACACCAGATGGTTGCACTACTGTTCAGAGGGACCCAAACAGCCTGGAGAAACGAGTCAAAAGGTCATGAAAAGGGAAGGGCAGAAGTCCTGCATCCATGGGGAAGAAATAACACCATGCAGCAGCACAGGCTGGCTTGAAAGCAGTTCTGCAGGAACAGACTCTGCAAAGGAAGGAATGGACAAGCTGACCATGCCACAAGGGCACATTGCTGGCTCAAAGGCCGCCAGTAGTCTCCTGATTTATGTTAGGAAGGGTGTTGCCAGCAGGCTAGGAGAGGTGATTCTTCTCCTCCATCAGCACTGGTGAAGCCACTGAGTACTGGGTCCAGTACTGCAATCACCAGTACAAGAGAGACATGGACATACTGAAGCAAGTCCATTTAAGGGCCATGAAGATGATTAAGGACCGGAGCATCTCTCTTATGAGGAAAGGCAGAGAGAGCTGGGACTCTTCAACCCAGAGAAAAAAAGGCTCACATCTCATGGTCTGAGCAAAGAAGGTGGAGACAGACTCTTCTCAGTGGTACCAGCCACAATTTCAAATGCATGAAATACCATTTAACCATCAGAAAAAAAAAGAAGGAATTAAAAGCCTGCATTTTAACTGTGAGGGATAGTAAACATTGGAACAGTTTTTCCAGAGAGGTTGTGGAGTTTTGGTCCTTGGAGGGATTCAAAACAAGTTTTGACACAGCCCTGAGCAACCTGATTTAACTGACCCTGCTTGGAACAAGAGGCTGGACTGGAGAATCTCCAGATGTCCCCTCCCACCTCAATGAGTCTATGGTTCTATGATCAGTTTGGTTGCCTTTCTAAATACGTGACCAAAGTGCAGGAACCTTTCACCATGTCATGTGTACACCTGTGGTCCCTTGATGAGAACACTCATCTGTTTCAGCTATATTACAAGAGTGCATTCACATCCATAACAGAAGAAGATCATGACCTATAAGCCCTGGAGTACTGTAGGAACAAGTGTATGCAGCACTGCACCAGAAACATTGGGAACCACTGATGGAGTAGATTCCTTTAGTTAAAAAGCCTAAGCAATAACAGAGACATTATAATTAGCTATGGATTCACAGCTATATTTGCTGGTAGTGAAACTCACAGGAAGAATTACTCTGATTTACAGTAATTTGCCACTGAAGGTTTCAAACTTCACAAAAAAAAAAAAGAAAAGTATCTATTGATTTCATAATATAACAGCAGCAGAGATGAGGAAACTCCCCAAGAAAGTTTTCTGTGTTGGAATATTTTTGCAGTATTTTTTGCATCCTTTCTCCACTCTGATTAAATACAAGACTGTACTTGCTAGCAAAAGAATTAGGAAGATTAAAAACATATTCACTAGAACCAGGGATGAACAAAAATGGCTGTTTCGTTTACAAAATATTTCCAGTTTTCAGATATTTTTTTATTATTACTTTGCACTGGTTTGAACCAGAAATTATTAAAAAAAAGAAAGCTCCAAAAGAGAAAAATCACACTTCAGACTAACCCATTAACTCTGGCACTTGCAAAGGAAAACAGAAATGGAGGTTGAGTCTCCTGCTCTGAATTAAACAAAGCAGGGACTTGAAGTTCTTATATTAGCAAATTCAGTGGAATATGTTAAGAAAAAAAAAGGTCTATGGGGCTAATACGGCTTTACTATCCCTTTACAATATTAAGCACTAAAACAAATCAGTGTTCTAAGGTTCACACCCTTCTTAGCAGACAATAACCATTATCACTTTTAATGTTTTATGTAAAACAGAAAAAAAGCAAAGAAGTTGAACTCTAAAAGGAGGTATTTCCAGATGGGGGTTGGTTTGGTTTATGAGGGGATTTTTTCTACCACCAAGCACATTGCACAGGATGATTACAATGTTAACAGAAATCCTCTTTAAGAGAGCAAGGCGTAGTATGAGATGAATTAGGTTAATTTTAAGAACAAAAATTAACAAAACGAAATAAGAAACACCTACCAAATCAAAAAGTTAGAACGCATAATACCTGTTTGTGGCTTTCATACCACCACATGTTACAGTTATATAGTGTATATATATACCTGCACACGTGCACAGCGACATACGATATCACTGCTGTTTGCATAGACACCCCAAAGCCAGCTTTAAACTGACTAAATCATTGTTGCTGTCAGCGTAATCACAGCAGCTCAGTGCAGTCTAAAAAACCTACTTGAGAAGCTTATTCAAGGCCCTTTGGTATCCCCTACCAAGACCTACACTTCCAAAGCAATACTAATAACTGTATTTGAAATAGAAAGTTTCAGACTAACCTCATATATTGGCACAAGTTACTCAATACCACTGAAAAATATTCTCTAACACATAAACCATCCATGGACAGACAAAAAAAAGCAGCAGACTGCAGAGCTGCCAAAGAGGCAGCAACCTTGTAAACTTACACCACTTTTACCATCACCTAAGAAGCATCTATTTGCATCTTTGTTCAAAAGTTCACATTAAAATGCTTTAGAAAACATGGTCTTACCTGGCTAAGAAGCGGTCACAGAGGGAGATGGGGAGCATATAAGAGCAAGACAATTCATTCCAGACAACTGAGGCATGTAAACCAAAACATCCTCTAGGCTCCCTTCTTACTCCAGCTGTCTGATCAGTCTCTGTCTCTCTCCCAAATCCAGATTAACCAAAGCCCAGAAGTATCTTGAGGGATCCCAGGATGTGGTAGGAGCTATGAAATTTAAGTTCTTCAGTGTAGCTTTTCTCCAGAGAGAGGCAAATGGACCGACATCTAATTGTTTCAGCCACTGGGTTGTTTAATCACCAATTAGTCCTCATTTCTCATCTGCTAAGTTCAACTGATTGATTTCCAGTCACACACTCGTCTTGTTTACTGTGAAGTTATGCCTCCTCTCTGCTCAGAGGAAGCAGCCACGTGCAGGCCCCACTTGTGCCCCAAGGCCTGCTCCAGCTCAGCACCCAGCAGCCCCACTGACGCGTGGCTCTACCAGTGCCTAGATGTCCACCCGAGCAGCAGGGTGTTTTAATGCAGGCATAGCTGCACACTAACAGGTCTGAAAGCTTCAGGATGAAGCTGGCTTAGAGCAAGCATCTGACTGTGCAGATGCTACAGTCAAAAGCAGCCCTTGGGTTGTGCCTGCAGATCTCTCTGTTCACTATTTTCTGACTTTTTCAGATTTTTCTTAGCATAATTTTATGTAACAGGTTGGGATGCCACTTGAGGTAGGTATAGCTACATACCCCTTTATATAGGGGCCGTATAGAGGCCTCTGTACAGCGTAAGTACCAAATTAAAAGCAACACTCATCCTCAGTGGCTAGCTGTTGGCTGTTCTTGGGTGAACATATTTTTAGCACTATCTCAGTATTCCTGATGATAGACAGAACATGATGATGAAACTCCTTCCTGGCAAAGTTTTATTAAAATCATTGTTTCCACAAAACTTTTCAGCTTCAACAAAACAGTATTTTCTGACAAAAAGTGGTGCACCCAGCAATGCTGAACAATTCTACCAACTTCTTAAAATAAGCAAAAACATTGGTATTGGAAAGAGTGAACTGCAGTCATCTGCATAGCAGAGGCAGGTAAAAAGGAAAGAGTGACAATGTAGCCCACAAATGAAACTTAAGAAAAGGTCTGCATTTCTTGTCTGGCTATTTTATATGTTAAACTACTATAACCCTATTGTTGTTGTAAGACACCAAGCCATCTCAGTTACACACTGTACGCTGCCCTGTTACAGAGAACTGAATGGGTCATTCTTATCTACCTTTTCACAATTTATGAGGCTTACTGATACTACAAAATCAAATTTTTAGCAAAAGGATGGTCTGTCATTTTGTGGAAATAAATGTGTAACAAAGCTATGTTTCTGTTAGTTTATCTGCATTTATCTGATTATTTATAGCTTTCCCAAACCATTCAGAAGGAAAACTCTGTTAGAATTAGGAGTTAGGTATATTATGTCCTTCTAATGTGCTTAACAAGACAAATCATTACAGAATTCAAACACTTTGGCAAGCATATATTCCTGGCAGCGGAATGGACATTAACATGGCAGCAAAAGCAGTTTCTCATGCTCAGGAGACACTCTAGAGGGCTGTCCTGGAACAGAACATTAGTTCTGGACAGGCTTAAGTCAGATAAAACCAGTTGAAAGAAATAAACAAGAATGTTGGAGAACAGAAATTTCAACATTTCCTATGAAGAAACAAAAATAAAATTGCAAACCTACCATCACAGATAGCTGCAGAGACACAGGCTGATTAAAGAAAAAATATAGCATCTGATCCTGTGTTTGCCTAGATGCTGAAAAGCTAAGTGCATTTATTTAGAGGAACAAGATGACAGTGATACAATCTGTTTAGAACAAGAATGTAATTTTCAGTTGCATGTCCACTTTCAGCAAGTGCAGTTGCTGGGGGAAAAACAGGAATCGAATCACACTTGCTGCTAAATACATATTTAATTGCTTATGGTTTTTTTATATTTTGTTTTGCACCAGCCTGTTTACTCTGCTGACGGTGATGTGGAATTGGTGTTGCAGCGTTCTGCGTCCCTTCATCAGTCTTAAAGTGCCCCCTCGTGCACGCGGAGGGAAAGTCCGCAGCCTCGCAGAGCGGAGCCGGAGCTGCACAGAAAATATTCTGGCAGATTTTACTTCACGTGAAAACATTGCATTATCCCCCTTCTAGGCGATTTCATCAGATTTTCGTGGCTGAAGTGGATTCTGCATCTCTGGGAATGTGAATTAGCAAAAGCAACCCCTGTAAGGTCTTGGGCTGGTGTAACATAAGGAGTACAACAAAGTCCTTCCCAGCCTTGTAACCTCCACAGATGTGGTGTTACGGGGGGGGCTGAGCACCCCGGTACCAGCTCTCAGCATGGGCTCCCACCTGCCAGGACACTTGTAGTGCCATCTGCCCGACCCAGCGCGCTGGACCCTACTGCAGGGACCATCACCATCATCAGCCCCACAGAGGACACCAAGACTTCAGCCCTTCCTTCCTCTGCTAAGCAAGAAAGGATGAGACCCTATGACTCTCTTTAGATTTAGGAAAAGAAAACTTAAGGAACGCATTTATCTCATCTGAGGGTTCAGAACAGTGTGTCCGGGCCCGATAGCCATCTGTAGATTTACAGCTGGCTGCGTCAAATTAAGCAGCCACAGCTACAGATATTGCTGAAAACTGCAGTTATTTAAACACACACAGACATAACATTTTACATCATCGTAACAGTTCTTGTTTTCCTCAGGGGTGAACAAATCACCAGTGCTCTGTGACACAGCGAAAGGAAGAGAAAAGAAGGATTATCCCTTTTTTAATCACAAAAATAGAGATTACTTACTCAAAAGCCTGTCAAGAATTACAGGAAAAATCGGAAATTACCTGAGTTTTGCTTGAACCACAGACTTCTCCCTCCCTTCCAGAACAGGGTATGTCTGAAACGAGCTCTGCTTTTTACTCCCTGATTATCTTAACACTGCAGTGGTATGAAAGAGTTTGTTTCTCAGATGCTTGAACACGACTCCTTATGTAGAGGTATCTACCTGTCTTTTGTGATATGTTTTGATAAGCTGATTTCTTCTGCAGAGCTTGCCTGGGAAGAAATTGTACTGAGGTACGGAAGTCAAATGGAAATACACTGTCACAACATTTTCAGCTGCATAATAAAATTAAAAGAAAAATAAGAGAGCCCCTTCAGTCATCACTATCACATATAAACCCCAAAACAATCGAGGATCAATAAATGTATTGAGCTGGCAAATCCTGGAGACAAGATGTCCTTATAATTAGGGCAGCAGCATCCACGGCATGGTTTCTAACTGCTTTCCCCATCTCCCCCCCACAGAAATCACTTCAGTCTTGCCTGTTCAGATATTTAGCATTTACACTGATGAGAAGGATATAAATTCCTAGACAGAAGACACTGCACACATTCCGCAAGGGTATTTTAATTCCTCTCAGATTTCTTTTCTCTTTGGGATTAAATTAGAGTTCATACTATGACTCTATATTTTGTGGGTTTATTAATTTGTATGTAATTACTTAGAGAGCTATTTTGGCTTGACATTATTTCTACTTGGGTTCTGTTACAAGATCCTAAACAGTTGTTCCAGATCAGTGTAAGAATTGATTTCACATCCATTTTATCATCCAAATTAATGATGAGAAAAAAGCATCTGACTTGCTGTGTGATCCATAGCAAATGGTTTTGTCTCTCTCTCTGCTTGAGTTTCTACATCAGTACCACCTTCACAGAGACTTATCAGGAATCACTTTTTTACATTCATACAGTACTAATCACAAAAAAAAAAGAATGCAGAGAAAATAACCAATAGCATTCTTATATGCACCTTTTAGTGGTGTATTTAAAATTTGTTTAGTGCAGATTCCTAATATTTTAAAATTTCATCAGATCATAGATAATAGGACCTAAAAGATCATTAGCCCATCTGGTCAAACCAAGACAATAAGACTTTGCACTACAAGATTTGAAAATACCCTATAATGTCTCAGCAAGAAGTGCTATGCAGTAATGAATTTATTTATTTATATTTGCCACAAGCAGCTTGTTCTCTCATTCTCTTCCCTGTAACCAAATTACATATGCAAATTAGGATCTGGTAGATTGTTTTTCCCCGCATAAATATATACATGCTGCTGTGTGCTTATATTAGAGAAGTCAAGGTCAAAACGGTATACTTTCCATTTGAACCAGCAACTCCCACAGCAATTCCTATAGGAGACTATTAAAAAAACTCTTGCTGAAATAGACCATACATTCATACTGAAGAGCAACAATTACCTGGAGAGCCAAAGTGTCTGTGACTGAAGGCTTTCATCTGAAACTTGTACTTGGTGGAGCTGAACAGACCCAGCTTTTAAATACCTTCAAGGTCTTGAGGGGCTCAAACTGGGTCAAGTAGACTGGGAACAGAACCACTGAGATTTTGTTTGTAAGACACCTCTTGAAGCTCTCCAGTCCAGTATTGCCCTTCAACTGAAACTATCAGCAGAACTGAATCGGGTCATCCACAGAAAACTCCCAAAGGTAGTCCCCTGCCTGCGTGCTGCACTGCACACCTGGGAAGAAAGGATGACTAACCTGACCCTCCTTGTGCAGAAATTGTGGCCATTGCCCTTGTTATATCATCTGCACCTTCCAAGGAATATTTGGTACTTTCATTCTTAGAAATCCCCCTCTTAAAAGTAGTTGTAGACCTCTACTAGATCACTCCTTAGCCTCTACATGCAAGCTCAGCTCCCTTAAAGTCCATGTGCCCTCTACTCTATCTTGGTGGCCCACTGACAGATCCTCTCAATAAGTAAGTTAATGTATTTACTCATGAAAGTTGTCTGCGTTCCGAGTAAAAACTTCCTAAGTCACTGGGTTTCACACTTAAACATGCTGTATTGCTCTAGACTCCACAGCTGCAGCTGAGACATCATTTGCTGGGCAGGATAGCACAGTAAATGGCAGAGGGTCTTATGCAAGAATTCACACAGAGAATTTATCCTCCCCACAGAGGTTACTGTACTATGGCTGCAAATACCTCAAAGCACAGTTTAGGTCTAAAAACCTTGCATGTGTCTTGTTTACATTCCGTATTGTTGTGCTTTCAGCACCTACCCCGGGATCATTTTGACGTGAGTAATATCACCTTACATGACTGAACAAAGCACTATGTCATGCATTAAATTGCTCGGATCTCAGCTCAGCTCTTTCTAGATATTGTCAGGTTGCATAATGTCACAGTCAACTACACCATCCTAATACATCTTCATAACATCTCCATGTAAACTTTAAGTAGGTCTGGAAGAGGATTGATCCTCTTGAGAGGATTGAGTCACATGAGAGATCAGTTAGCAGAAGGCATAATGCTCTTGATACTAATGTTTGTCTTGGAGCAAATATGAGTTCTGGATTTACAACTAAAATCTAAAGTGGACATATCAACAGAATAAACACAGGCACAATTTCATTGTGGTGGCTTACAAACTTAAATGCTAGAAATTAAAACGTGGAATGTATTTTTAATACACCTTCTACTGTTTATACTCTGGCTTAAAGTAAGGGCAGCACTGTCTGGCCTGCAAAGTGGCCCTCAAATACCACCTAAAGCTGAGGACAACATAGGATCTCCTCCTTTCAGCTTTTGTGTCAGTCACTTCCTTTCCAGTCACTGGTCTAAAAATTGCCTTTTTATCCCTGGACATTTTCACTTCAGAAAACTTACTCAAGTAGATTTAGTTTAGAACTGTGTCAGCTCCCCTCTGGCCTGAGCTATATCATGTTTTCCTCAGTCAAACCTGTTTGATCCAACACAACTAGTTCACTGGTTGTTCTGACACCTGCATTTGTGGCAAGAGCTATGCCATTCCAATATGGCAACAAACAAAAAAACACACAGACTCTGACAAGTAACAAACTCCTCAAAACAGAGAGAAGATGAGACAAGATTTATGACAGACAGCACATCTCAAAATTTCACGTGTTGAAAGATGGACTTCTCTTTGTAAGCTGTATGGTCCAATTTACCATTGCTGTTCTGTAAATTCGCACTTGCATGCAAATAAATGAGAAAACAATATTTCACTTTTCTCTTCTGAAAGAAAAACAGTTTTATCCTGGATTTCAAAGTTTTCTGGCTGCCCAGAGGCAGTGATAAAACTTAACATCTACGCTACCTGCCAATATTTGTGTGCAGATAACTCATCTAGAATCACAAAGGTTTTGGCTTTGTTTTAATCTAGCAACTGTTTCTGAGGATTTCCATCACTTTTACACAAATGCTAATGTTTTCCATGTATTGTTGCATACCAGCAACATTTCCCAATGTCTTTCTCCAATAAATTTGCACAGAAGACCATAGCAGGAAATTCTACATGCCCCATTGGGCTAGCAATCATTAAATATACAACAGCCTAACGAAAGGCAGTTTACAGTACAAGCAAAGAAATTTTCACACGTTGACAACCAGTTTCTCAGCTTTTGAAAGCCGCATAAAAAGGCTTCCAGCTGCCATACAATATTTGCAACCAAACAAAAACTAATCCTTGGCAAATGTATTTGCAAAAAATAACTACAGAGAATAATAGAGCAGTTAAAAAATGCAGTCGCACCAACAGGAAAAACAAACATTAAAACAATGGTTTTTAGCCCCCCCTTCCCATTTCAGATGACTCATTCTTCCCCATCATTCTCCCACCCGTGCAAACTTTGAGGCAATATACTAGTTCCCAGTCCCTCAGCACAGACAAATATGATAACAACTGTCCCAGATGCAGCCAAAACTCACATATCTCAGCATTCAATAGTACACAGCTCCCATGCCGTTCAGCAGAAGCCTAGAGCAGGCTGACATAGTCATATTCGAACATTCAGCTATGTTTTTCATAGACCTGTGATCAATTTCTGTGATTGTGGTCAATTTCTGATTACTGCAATCAATAGGAATTCTAATTGCAAAATCCTGACCAAGACAGGGGAGTACAGATTCTCAAGGCTCTTTGCCATCCCTTCCTCCTTGGCAACACGTGGACCCATGACAGCCCTCATTGCAGCAGGACCATGGTTATGATGTGGACATTATCAAGAGAGAGTAGAAACCTTTCAAAAACTCTTGCATTTCACTCCTCTCTAACTGCAGGAGCTAGTCAGCAAGGCAGATGATGGCATTAAGCCCCTCCAGTACAGCTAGAGGAGCAGGCGAGACCTGTGCCCAGAGGAGGAATGCCAAGGGGTGAGAGAGGCCAGTGAGGGTGAACAGGGAGTATTTGGGACAGCTATGAGCTGAGCATCAGCAGGACAGCAGGGGCCATGCCTGGCAACACACCAAGGCACAAATCCAACCTGGCAAGGGTAACAAAAGAGGCAGATGATTTGAATCAACATCAAAGGATTTATCAGAAACCCACCATCCAAATCCTACCCAAAAAGTATCTCGGCATTTGGGAAGGAAGCTCAACATGATACTTACGGAACAAGTCCTTGTGGGAGTGAGACTGTCATGCTACACTCTCTGCAAGAATCAATCCTCCCAGCCAAAGTTTGCATTCCCAGACAGTAAACTGCAACTTTCTCAGAGAAAACAGTGAGTTTGCAGCTATGTGATATGACTTAATACAGAGCCAAAGGGGATGGCACGCAGCTGACCTACTTTGAAACACAAAGTATGGAAACAACTCTCAGCAAGAAAATATGAGCTTTACTTTCAAGCACAGGCAGGCTAAAGTAGCCCAATTATTTACCACCCAATATGCTAAAGAGGAAAATAAGTCTCTCAGCTTCTAGCACTGTTACAGAATCTCAGAAATATTCATAACTAATTACTAGATGATGTTCCTAATATCCTTCACTAATGCTCCTCTCTCTCATTTTTTCCCCTGGTCACCATCAAGCTCAAACTACAAATCTCATGAACTGACCCCATTTATATACAGAAATGTTTTTGTCTAGATTGTGTTACATTCTTTTCTTATTTACTTTGGAAACAAATGATATATTACTTAAATACAAAACTAGTTAGGATGAGAAAAATGTAATGTTAGAAAAAAATAATAAAAGGACAAATGTGTGTTTAAATTTCAACTCTGTTTTAAATTTGTAGTTCCACAAAAGAAAAACACGCTTTTCCTGCCTTCTCCATTCAAAGCAAGTAAAAATATCACTAATGCCAAAACAATTCATTGTAGAGGTACAAAAATTATTTCCCTATTTTTTTAAGCTTGCCTCCAAGAACTCTACATGAAAAGGGAAAAAAAAAAAAAAAGTAAAACCCAAGTAGAGGGACTCCTTTTAAGCATTTTGACTTAAACATCTCTTTTCTTCTTCTATTTTTGAGCATAGGGAACAAAATTGTCACATGGTGCATTTTTAACTTGCACCCTGGGAAAAAAAAAAAAAAAAATCAATGGCAATATGCTTTCTCTTTTCTCTCTTGCAAAGGAACTTTTGCAAGAAACACCTTTCAGCACATCTGCCAAGATTATTGGCCTGGTCCTTAAAAAAAAAAAAAAAAAAAAAAGGTAAAATAAAAGCACAGATGTATAACACTAGAACTATGTAAGGTAGCAAGAGCCAGCCAGGAGCCTGACTCCAGTGACATCTATGAAGCTGTCCTTTCACAAAAAGGAAATGTTTGCTCCCTCTCATTACTGATTTTAATAAGATTCATTGGTTGAGACTGCTATTCATGCAGAGCAGTTATGATCACCTCAGACTTTCACTGACCTTCAGGGAATTATAAAAGAAGGAACCAATTTCAATCCCTGGAAAGGAGGAGGGAGAAAGACAAGCCACCTCTTACAGGGTAAAGGTAAATACTTAACAGAAAGAGCTCTGATGCTATAAAAGAATTCCTAACAGCAGGGAAGAAGGCATCAAATCAACTGCTGTCATATTAAATATTTCCTACAAAGGAGGAAATATGCTTTAGTGCAATGAGATATCCAGCAGCGGATTTTTATGTAGCATGCTCAAGAATTAATCTCTGTGTTCAACGCTGCACTACTACAGCTGAGTCAGCACCACTCTTTTAAATGACCTGATTCTGTAATCGCATTATTAATATCATGAAAATGACTTTCCTCTTTGCTGTTTTGTGCTATCAATGGAAAGCCACAGAACCAAAATGCATTAGCTCTCACAGGTCTTCTCTAGGATTATTTGTATTAATACAAACTGAATTAATATGGAGGCATTTGAATAATCACCACTTGCATGCCAGTGCCAGAGCTATGTCAGGAGCTGTGGTTAACTTCTGTAAAACATCGCACTTTATTTGTGTTATTGTCATCTGAACCATGCATATTTTATCGTTCTCTATCAGGATGATATCTTGCAATCTACATTGTTATTCTTTTCTTATTTCTTGGCATATCATATACACACTGTCTGCTTTATGCTCCCTAATTAGAAAGCCTAAATTTTCAAGTGGCACGTGTTTAAATTTATGCATTTAAAGAGGGGAATTCATTACAAGAAATAAACATAAGAAATAGCAACATAATGGAGACCCTCTTTATTTCTGCAGGACATTGACTCAACCTTTGATTTGTAGGGCTTTATATAGCTACAGCTTTTAACTGCAAAGAGGAGAGAGTCTATTAGGGTACCAGAGGATAGCTTTGATGGCCAGTAAAGTTTAACTCTTATTTCTGAGCAGTGCTATAATTCAAGTGAACTGCAAATGTGAAGAGTAAAGTGTTTTAGAAAATAACACCTATGATAAATTTGACCAGTTCTAATCCAACTGAGTTAATAACCAGTAGGTTCAAGGCAATCTGTGGATCCTGTACAGCAACCTAAACTCTAAAGACTTCAGTGTTTGTAGTAACATATGAGTAACCATTTTAAAACAGCCTCAGATAGCCAGGGTCGGAACTCTGATAAAAGTGCTGTACCATTTGTCAGCATATTTATTCCACAAAATAAATTTTAAAAATAAGATGCTTCATGAAGCAAAAGCAACAAAGGTTCTTGCAAGACAAAGGACATACTAGGAACTCACCAAACATTGTGATATACTGCTGAAAAAAGTTATACCTCCCTCATATGTATTTATGCATTATTTTTGAAAAAGATACAATAGGCACGATAGTGATAACAAGTAGTCTTACACACTTACACACAAAAGTAGGACTCAATCAAATGTCTTGTACTGAAAAGTACCATAGAAAAAGACTTTTATGTCACTATTAAACATGGTTGAAGCAAGTTTTCAGCTGTGAAAGAAAGGTATCATTATCAAAGAGAATTCAAAATAACTGGAGTGCCACACACTTGCCACAGGCTCTGGAAGAAGGATGGAGGTAATAGCCACTGTGCTGTCCATCATGCCCACCACTTTTCTGAGTCCTTCCAACTTCTAGGCCACCTGTTGCAGGGGTATTGCAACACAAGCATGAATTCCCAGAGATGTAAAATTTCATAATACAAACAGCCTCTAAGCAAAACTATGGAAACAATAAAAGAACCACCATACCAGAAATAATAAAACTGGAACAGCAAAAAGCAACAATATATTAGAAACTTTGAACCAAAACAAACATTGACTTTCAGTGAAGTAAATATATTTATCTCCGCCTGAAAGGAGGTAAGACCTATCATTTATGAGGGGCAAGGCCTCTCATGAACGTACAACAGCCAATTTACACAAACATTCAGCTGGGCTATTTCCTCATTAATTTTCTTGTGAAATATTTTTTCTTCTTTGTATGTGGAAAATAATGCTTCACAAAAGTCCACACAGGGAAAAAAAATCAAGTGTTTAATCCTACCCTGTTACTGTACAGCTCCAGTTACCATAACAACTTGCTGTAGCTTTTCTCATAATAGGCTTAGGGTAGCTTGTCCACAAAACCATTTTGTGACTGGAGCTACCATTAGTATACTATTTCACATACATGCAGCCTCTCTGTTACCAAGAGTCAAATCTATTTCATTTTAGGTGTAAATATAACTCACAATAATTTGAGATTTCACGGCTAGAAAAGCCAAACTACAGGAAATGTTCATAATCACATCACTTATCAAAGTGGTACTGGGTTCATCATTTAAAAAAAAAACAACATTAAAAAATATCAACCTTTACCCTCCTAGTGTTCATCAAATGCTTCAGTATTTCACTGTGCTTATAACAGTAAGTAGTATTTTAATACACATGTGAATTTGTAGCTGTATTTTCAGTCATCTCATCAGTTCATTTACACCAAATCTGTAAATTCTTTCATTTCTATAATTATAAATTAAATATTATTTAACTGTGCACTACTTAACAACTCATTCTCAGGTATCTTTATTCCTGTTCTTTGGGTAAGTATTGCAGCTCTGGAGAATGATTGCCAAAATCCTGTAGGTAAAGTTGGAAACCCAGTGCTCAGTTTGGGGCTCAAATGTTTCTTTGAGCTCCATTTCACAATGCAGGCATTCTTTCATGTAATGTATTATTAAATATCAATTTATCTCAGTCTAATTTTGGTAGTACGTGTTTGTACAAAAGCTAAGATGGAACTTGATGTCAAAGCAGTAGGTCTGAAAGGAGGATTCGCAAAACATCTTTTAGATGTTTTGAGCTCTTATAATTCTTTAATGAAAGTATGCTGTCTTTTCAAGATAATTATTCACAGTGCCTCAGTGTAAGGGAAAAGGTGTACATTCAACCTAGTCTGCTATTTGGTGTTTCCAGTGGAGCACACTGGAGCAAAGTGCTGGAAAAATGGAACTCTCAAATATTCCAGGTCTTCTAGACACCTTCTACTGGCAGGGAACATAAAAGATTAAATTAAAAGCTCCAGAATTGTCTTTCCTTCATCAGAGAAAAAATGCTTTTCTCACAGGAGAAATCTAAACGCAGACAACTCCAATTTTTTTCTTCTGCAGAAAGTCTTAAAGTCTCCTTTTAAGTAGGCCATGAACAGGAACTCAAAAATTTGCACCTATAGCTGATGCTCAAGATCCTCCATTCACACTCCAAATAAAATTTTCTTCCTCTGGCTTAGCCCCTTGAAGCAGGCTATGCTGCAATCCTGCACCTGGTTTTGGTACAGCAAGGCTAACTAACCCTTACTGATAACAGGCATCTGCCCGTTAGATACAAGACCCAATAGTATCTCCAAGTAGCAAAGGAGTGGTGCCATCTCTAATTCTATAGGATAAATAACACAAGGTCTGTGTGAAAGTCTGTGCCCTGGATGGTCCCTACTTCCCCATGCGAGGGAACTCTCAAACGCCCACCAAAATGCATGTGCATGTGGGAACCAGGACGAAGGTGGGCAGTGGTCCTGACTTACAGAGATGGAAAATCCCCACAGTTCCTCTGGTTTTCTGTGCAATTTTCTGTACTCTTTGTGTGACATTTTAACCACCTTGTCAACTGATACAACAAAATTAGAGTCCATTTTCAGGGGTGTTGTAATTACTTTATTTCCTTGTTAAAGGCATTGCTTAATTAAATTCTCCCCCTCTTAAGTTTATTTCTATCTAAATAATTTGTTTCTGTGAAGTTCTTTGAGGTCTTCGGATTTTAATTGTGTTATTTTACGAAGCTTGGTGTTTAAAGTATTCTTAAATCAAAGCAAACAACATGACATATTTGGACTTAATTTGATGTGCAAAGATCATTATTATCTAGTTAGCAATTCTCCTCTCAATTGTAAGTATTTTAAAAAGATCACTAAGAGAAAAATTCTGGAGTGTTACAGTCAACACATGCACGTCATTAGCTAACAGAGTATCTACTCTTACCTATAGATAGAATTTTGTCTCTTAACAAGTGATGAAGAGCAGCAAGAATTTTTCATGTAGGCATCCTAAGTGGTTCTAGTCTAATTGATTAGAATTTCCTGAGCAGAAGTGGCAGGGTAACAAACACTACTTTGCTGATGTCAGCTCAGCTCTGACATCAGTACAGTCCCTACTGCAAACTTTAAAAGGACGTGTAAGTAATATGAGCAGATTTTTATTTTGGACCCATTAAAATGTTAGAGATTTCACTGTCAAATAAAACCAGCAAAATAGAAATGAAAAGCAGATATTTCCAACTTCAACTATTACAATGAATAGACATAAACTAAAGTAAAAGTGTACTTGAAGCTTTCTTGGAAAAACAGCAATATCAAATTCTTGGGAGTTCATTAATCTGTACAACATGGTCCAGCTTAATATTGCAAATTCCTCAGCTTTCATAACTAAGCAGCCTTCTGTTGAGGGAAATGCAATGAAAAAAAAACAAAGAAGAGGTGATGAAATAAAATCAGTACAAACTGAAGGTTACTAGAGCCTTACAATTCCAGTTACTTCCATGGTCAAGTTAACAGGCTTTTACTGTATACAAACTAATGCCTTGTTTCTATTAAAAGACAGATGTGTGATCCATGGCAATCATTACCCACTAGACAGTTCATTTAGACAAGGGAACAAATAAACGAACAAATAAACACTCCTTTAGGAACACATTGGAAGAAAACAAACAAACAAACAAGCCGTTGTCCAAGACACTGCCCGCTGCCTTGTAAGAGACAGCCGGAGCTCAACTCACAGGCAGGGTGAGAAGGAACTCTGAGACTCTAGTGCTCTAGTGCAAGTGCACTATTTGGAAAAATAAATGGGATCTGTGAGGCTCTGGCACAAGGAATGGTGGAAGCTGAAGAGAATTTTTGTGAGCAATAGTCTTAGAAGGTTTGGAAATATGCAAACACAGAAACTGTTTCCTGTCTGGTGGAACTAAATTTTGATACATCTTCTTCATGTATCTGTTATACATATCAACAGGACCATGCCAGAGAAATGCATGTCTCATCTTAACCCTCCTCAGAACAACCTGCAGTGTCGTCAATTATTTCAAAGAGCAAGAATGCTAAATGCAATCATATCTTGAGATTCTGTAACAGCTGTACATCTACAAAAGACATGAAGAACCAGGTGCAAAGCCACATTCAAGGATACATGTAAAGCCTGCTCTATTGTCATAACATGAAAAGCATGTTTGACCAAGTGAGCTTATCCTTTATGCTCTTCTAAACACATGCTTCATGCTGTATCTTTTAACAAGCAGCTGGCTGTTGCACCACTTCATGATACCCTGAGTAGCACCACTTGCAAATTACTTCCAAAGAAATGAGTACTTAGGAATTTGTCAGAGACCTGATTAGATGGTGAAATGAATCAGTGTTAGAACCGCAATAGACTTTGATCAGTTTAAAAATGGCTTGTTTGAACATTTGAAATCATTAGCAGGGTGCAAATGGGAGTGATATAATTTAGTGTTGAGAGCAATTAGATTGGAGTTCATTTTGTAGTGTCTATTGAGTATGTTATTTTTATCTGGTTTATAAACATTATAATACTTGCATAATAGATGCGACACCCATTCTCCTTGAACATTATTATAGATGTCTTTTCAGTAATATTCATACACATGAAAGCAGTGGTAAAAATAGTATTTACTCATAACTTGATCTCTCTCTGAAAGAAAGCTGAAGATTTTGGTGGATCAAATGCTTACTCTGCCTTCCAAGATCTTTAGACATTTATCCAAAGATCTACTAAAGCAATCAATACAGATGCAAGTAAAGCTTAAAGACCTAGATCTACAAGATACTGAGATCGGTTTAGAAAAATCCAACTACACATATTAAATAGAAAGCAACTTCCTTACAAAATAGCATTAATCTGGAAATTATACTTCCAGTTTCTCCCAAAATTTACAGTATTACTTCTAAAATAAAGCCATGAAAAATGAACATGCCCCAGAGAGATTTCATTCAGAAGATACAGTGATCAAAGTCCAGAGTTCTCTGTTATTTATCAAATTTATTTCGTATTTTCTATGTGAAATTCTGATGGTTGCCTCCCTGCCCTGTTCTCAGCAGTCCTCCCTCCGTCTCCAGTAACAAAAATTTAAAGCTTTCATATCACTTTGCAGTAAAGAATAGTTCAGAAATACAGGTTTTTTAATGGTAGCCTGTAGGAAAATAAACACATTGATTGTAGGGGTCTGAAACTCAAGATACATAGCCCAAGAAGCAACCTACTGACAGACAACAGGGGTTTCAAAATCTCATTATTCCACATAGTTCACTATCTTATTGCATTAGAGTAGATCACATTAAGGGCCTGATCCAAACCATTTCAAACTCAACAACAGTCTTTCCATTGCTATCAGTAAGCTCTGAATCAGATACCTAAGCATGGAAGTTGATAGACATGGAATAAAAGTGCCATTTAGAAACCAGTAGCAGGACCACCTCCACGTGATTCATGTGCAAAAGCCAAAAACACTCAGAAACAGACTAGTAAATGGGTTGGCTGGTTAGGTTTGTTGTTTTTTTTTTCCTAATGGCAGTGTTCACTATGAGTCATTTCTAATAACACTGTTAAATGGACCACTTTAGTCCTTCGAGTAGTTTTCTTCACAGTACCCATATGTGAGGTATGGAAATAATTTTATCTTTATTTATAGACAAAAATTTGAGGCATTTAAATATGCTCATAAAAAGAAATTCTGTGGCAGTGAAGGAAGTTACGAAGCCGAAACACAAAGTTCATACAACCAACTTTTTCTTCCCCAGCTTGAGTCTCTTGCTTACTCAGGCACTGCTGCAATATTTGTCTCTGCACCATTTCTAGTCAAAAAATTAGTTTCTTTCAGGGTAGCATCAGGAGTTCAGACCTGTGGCACCAGCATGTTCCACAGTGGCTCTGGTTGGGGATTCATCCCAAATAAGAGGATAATTGCTTGTTCCTCAAAGCCCTGTTCTAGGTTCCACAAGCACGTTTTGCCGTTTCTAAAGGCAGCACTGACAGGGGAATCTGCTTTGACACATTAACCAGAGCACCCATAGGGGCTCTGCTAACAGGTCAGAGGAAAGCAGCGTATAGACATTAACTGTCACTATTTATTGCTACAAAAGCTCCTCATCTGCCACGTAATTTATTCCTTTTGCTGAAGCTAAACCCTCAGAGTAAACATAACTACATACAGAATCAGTTTCAAATAAATGATGACTTCTGCCCCATTGCCAAGTTTTCACTCAGGAGCTTAAAATTTGTTGTCAAGCAAATCAGAAACTGCTGTTCCTCTTATTAGCACTCCACAGCTACCAAACCATTACTTCTCATTCAAATCCTTCATAAAAACTTACTCACTTAAACATGTGGTTGTGGGGGACTAAGTCTGAGAACTTCTATTAAGCTTCATTTTCATTCATCCTGCTTTTTCAGTCAGATATTTTAAAAGAGCCACACAGCATGGTCTTTGTCATATGCTGTAAAGCACAAAGTACACAAATAATCATAAATTTAGTAATAAAAGATTAAGAAACAGAGTCAAGCTAATCAGAAAAAGGGATTTTCCCAGCATCATATGCATTTCAAATATTTTTTCTTATTCTTTTTCCTTCCTGAAGGACATGTCAACATGGAGGGCAGAGCAAAGCAAAGTAATCCAGCTCATGAGCTACCTCTAGTTCCCACGAGGCAGCTGAGAACAAGATTAAGCGGAATCATCCCCAAACACTTCACCTATGAATTATTTTTCTGAAGCAAAATGTTTCATTTGGCCTATGCAAAATACAGAATTGTATAAATTAAAAACTGTAGAAAACTGACCGTGTTCAAAAAGTAACAAGAAATATATTTTTCTTCTGCAGACGGCCAGATGGAAAATAAACCAACAAGCTTGTAAATGCAATTTGTCCATCTAAGTAGTTTCATTGTTTTGGGCAGGGAAGGTTTTTTAGTATTATTTTATTCTAAACAATCAGTCCTTCAAGAACATCAAGTCACTTAGAACAGAACCAGTAAAATAATAAAAAAAAAAAATATATTTCTGCCTTTTTGGAAGATGTGTGATCAAATAAAAGCCAAAAATGGTGAAAGCAAGATGATTTCAGAGAGACATAGATAGAGATATGAGACATTAAATAGAAAGGCTCCCAGATGACCTTACTAACAGATGTGGATAGTATATTACGTCATTGTTACGAGGCAAAACTATTCTTTTTGCTTGTAAGTTAACATGGTAATATCAGTAATTAGGGATTCGAATAATAAAACAGATTTCAAACACCAGCATGTTTCTACACCCGGTGAGGATCAAGTCAATTGTATCAAGATGCATCCTGCGGAGTATTAGCTAGGTACAAGTGATCTCCCTGTTCACCTACCTCCAAAGCTTGCAGGATAGCAAAACTGGAGCAGGAGAAGGAAGGGAAGCCAGCGTGGGTGGCAGCCACGCTGCTTCTGACAGGCCCCTTAACTGAGCCCCCATGTAGGCTCCCAACACCACCCACCCACGCCACAGGGATAAAAGACAAGCAAAATTAGGGCAGGCCTTGCAGCAGTCAATACAGAAATATCTCTAGGACCGATCTGAATAGACATTGCAGAACTAAGAGCTATAACCTGTACACAAATGGTGGGAAGGAGCACTCAAGCCCAACCCAGTCAAGACAGAGGGAATCAAAATGCTTCCTCACGTCACTTGCTGCAGCCTCACCACTCATTTGTATTCTCCGGTTTGACCCTCCTGGGGGCCTTGCCAGTGATATCTCTCTATATTTGGGCAAGGACCCCTACCCTTCACATCCATCTTCCCTCGAGCAGCTCCACAGAGAACTTCCCTGTGCCAGATCCAAGTGATGCACCCCAGGTCAGGAGGCTCCTCGGTAGGACAAGGAGAGCTTTCCTCCCACCTCTACAGTGAGAAACAGGAAACTTGCATAATCAGTTAATTTAGACACTGTAATGAACGTTGTTTTATGTTCTGACATTAAAGGATATAAAAATCATTTAAAACCTGGAAGGCAAATTCACTGTTGGTGCAAACAGCTGACTTCAGTGACATTCAGCTTGTTTATGCAAGCAGCGAATTTGGCCTGCATGTACTTTTTGCTCAATGTTTCTGTCAGACAATGCAGAGCTAACAATATTTGGCTTCATCTCACTCTGGGCAGATCAGCTGTTTGCACCCAGGACTTTTTTCTTTGCCCGCCAGTTTGAATTTTCCCCCAGCCCAGGCTTTGATGTACCTTTATAACAGCTGCAAAACACATTTCATGCCAAGGAGCAATTTGCAGGCACAGCACTAGACATTTCAGAGCATTGCTAGTTATTCATACAGTATTTTTTTGGCAGCTTTTTGAAATATAATACCATAGAACTGTCGCCTCTCACAGTAACAAGTATTTTCATGCATTTGTCTTTTCTGTGAAAATAATTCATAATTTTTTGCCACAACAGAGAACTCATCTAGCAACACAGAAATTTTAAATCAAATAGTTTGCTTTTAATAGTGCTAATTCCAAAGCAGTCTTGACACATGTGTACAAAATATCTCTCGCAGGTAACAGAAAGGAGACACAAAAAAACCCCAAAACCGTACCAACCTTACATTCCCCACTGCATGCTTCAGCTGACCTACCTTCCCCCAGGGAAAGAACGCAATGCCTGGTAAATCATATGCATGCTGTGAAAGCAAAGGCTCATCTCTCTTTTTCCTGCTTTGTCTGTACAAAATGCACAAAGTCATCCTTTTAATTTGGATAATAATTCCACATAAGAAAAGATTTCTGTTAAGCAGGTATTGGTTATATGTACTTCATCTACTTGAAATTCCTAAAACCAGGCTAGGAAGGCTCTGAACTTTGTAATTTATGAGTGATTTCATCATAAAGATATGATAAATGATAAAAAAACCAAAACAAACCCAGACAAACTATACCTTGCACTCATCCTTTACTATCAGTAGCATTACCAGCAAAACCCAAAGCTGTTCATAGTATCTTTCCTCCATGAAAAGAGTTTCCACCACAGGCTAGCTTCCGGAGTATGAGAGGTTTAGTTGCCTTCTAAGACCCAAATGTATTTCCTACAAAGCTCTCCAAGGACAGTTTCATCACAGAATTTAAATTTCATTGATCTTCAACTATTAATAAGTCCTTCCTACAGGCCAACAGCCACAGGGCACCATTTCTAGCCTTCTGTGTTTCCTCAGTTCAGCAGGTGCACCACTGTTTTCTTACCTTTTGTTTCACATCACAGGTAGACTTAGCCATCATCCTGACCTAAATTTTCAATGTATAAATTGGACATCCAAATCTCATGTGCTGGAAGACATCCTTCTCTATTCATCACCACGCCCCCCCACGTCATTTACCTTATCAAAAACTCATCTCATCAGACTTAAAGGCATCCTGATATTCTGGCTTTTAGGAAAGTACTAATTCATCTCCGAGGGCTGGGCTGGAGGCATTTCCAGGAGAACCTCCTGAGAAAAGCTGCCTGCAGCAAGTTTCAGCCCACCGGCGCAGGTCCCCCCTGTCCTGGAAGGCAGGTCAGCCCTGCTTGTCCAGGAAAGGATGTCCTCCTTCCATCTTCTCCAGCCCCAGAACCCTTTGGGAAACAGAGAAAAGGATAACCACTGCCAATTCACCACTCTGCTCCTGCCCCCTTATGTCCCATCCTCAGCTGCCAAGCAATTTGATATTCAGTTGGCAGCAAGCATCTTGTTCTCTCAGAGAAAGTAAACTAATTGCCTTCATTATTACTGTTGTTTCTCATCCCATTTGTGCTTTCTGCCACTTGGCTCTTTTGATCATTCATTTTAAATATACACAGACTTCAATCCATTTAGATTTATCAGTGTTGTATTCTGCAGGTTATTACTCTTTCCAGAAAGTAAGTTTTCTTGTAGTTTGATAGTGTTTGGATAAGTATGGAGTCAGTGTCTCCCTTTGCACCTTATTTACTTTTCCCCTTCTTCCACATATCAGTTAATAAAAAAATATGGATGTAAAGAGTAAGAAAATCTTACTAGATAAGAGCGACTGCAGAAACATACAGAGAAGTTAAACACCATCACCTAGCAAATCAATAGCAAAGTCAGAAAAACTTCCAATCTCTTGATCTAAATCCTAGACAGTCTCAAAAAAGTACTTTATTTCTAACATCACCTTGGCTTCGTTTATGACATATTTCTCATTTCAGTTGCTCGAAATACTTTCAACAGTGAAAGAAAAAAATACGTGATAAGCTCTCCTTAATTTAAAACTAACCCAGGAAAATAAAAAAGAAGAAACTAGCATCACCCCTAAAACCTGTATTTCAAAATTTAGGTTTGATTAAAAAAGGAGAGATTGAATGGACAACAGAAAGCATGGATGTTTTTTGTCTAAAATGAGGCAATTTTTATTAAAAGCAGGAGGAAAAATCTCTACAAGTATTTCTCAACTGTAACTTGCTAAAGATAGATATAAAATACAAATGTTTGAGTCCAATTTGGTGTACAGAATAATAACTACATAACAACAATAGTCAAAACCTTAAGATTCGGTTCTCAGGATCTTCTAATATTGAAAACTTTACTTAGAAGCATTTTTGGCTAATATTTGATAGATTAAAAAGATACATATACCCAAAATGATCAGAGCAAATAGCACAGCAACTAGCCTTCAAGTTGTCATTTAAGAAGCTCGGAGAGCAAAAAATACAGCCAGCAAGGCAGCTGGATGAACAATTTATTTCCAGTCTCTTTTCTCATATTAAAGACTATTTCTCTGTCATAGCAGCAACATTCATTATATTTGGAGCAGTGAAACAATGAAAACATCATCACACCGTAATTGGCCTGGGAGATGCTGGCATTAGGGCATGTCAGTTCTTTAGTCAGAGGAAGATTGTGGCTCATTCCTCCACTGATCCCCACCCAGAAACAGAAACAGCTCTGCAGCCAAGAGCTTCTACACCTATCTTAGAGCTATTCGTCTATCCTGTCAGGCTTAGATGCCCTAAAACAAAGTGAGCAAACTCAAAACGAGCAGTCAGTCATCCCTACTGGATTCCACTCTGGCTTGTAACAAATTGTGGGTTTTATGAGCAATTACAATTAAATCATTTTGTGATGAAACTGTTGTTGAGAGGCACCATAGGAACAAAACCAGCAGCATAATTCAATTTGTTTTCTCACTAAAGATACATTGTTGATCCGTATTTTTCAAATCAAGGCCTTCTACCCTTGTGTCTTGTAAAAGACAGAGGACATTTCTCTAACCTCATTAAGTTCATTACAAAGACCAGAAGGAATACTGTCTTCAGTTTTCAAAAGATGACATATGGTGTGTTCCACAGGATTGTCAGAACTAATTTCTGAAATCTTCACCTTAAATTGGCTGACAACTGTGCTAAGCTAAATTTATTTTTGTATTAACCCTTAGGAATACAAGCACTTTCCAGATTGCCAGCAAATAGCAATACTAGCAACCTTTGCAATTCCATTCTGTTGTTCATCTGAAAGCTTCAAGGCATACACGTGCCAATCTTCAGAACACCTAGTAGGAGAGATACTAAAGCCCCTTTAAAGATAGAAACATAGAGTAACAAATACAATAAATTAGTTGCAAAATAAGATTGCAATTCAAGGACAAAGCCAAGGAGCTAATTCCCCAAGACCTAGCTCGTAGCTGCTGACAATCTTACTGTTAAAGGCAGAATTTCCTAAATGTTTACCAGACTCACTACAGTATCAGCACCAGCCAGTTTGAAAACTTCTGAAAACTATCATTTTCACATTCACAGAAAACCATCCACGTGAGGCACTCACTCCAGTCCTGTTGACTTTGTAAAAGCTGTTCTAGGTGGGACCCAGAAACATGTTAATTTCAGCACTTCCATTCATGTACATCAAGAGTTTGATGAAAACTGGGAGACCTCTGCCTCACTAGAGAGTCAAATTGCTATTGTCCTGAGCAAGGACCTTAAAGTGAGATGCTCAAAACTATTAAGCGACTTGTTTCCCCTGCCCACCCCTCCAAAATCTATAAATGGATAAAACATTGTTCTGTACTTCACAGAATCTATGAGGAAAGCTGATTAAATACTAAGATACTCAGTTATTACAGCCAGTAATCACGTAGACAGGATGTTAGTAAAAGGAAAGTTTTTCCAATAAGTGCAGTGTCACCAGGTAAAACTTCTTCCATCATTTCAGAAGGGCTTTTCTAGCTTTTGCTGAAGGTTGTTTCTAGCATTACTCTGTACAGCTGTAAGGCTACCTAAAAAGATCAATAAGATCAGTGAACACTAGAAAAATCAGCTTTAACAACACATCCAGACTTACATTTCTCAGAAACTAGACAATGTAGGCATTCTTTGGCTTAGCAGCAGAGAAAAGGAAAGCTTACATCTCCAGAAATCATTTCCCATTGATCATTTCTTGACCAGATACAACAGCTTCCCTCAACTCCATCTAGAGAAGTTGCCTTAACCCTTCCTAGATTTTCATTGCACTAAGGCATATTGCAACATACTACGGTTCCAAGTGAGGTATTTTTCTCACAAAACATTTGACCAGAAGAAAAGAAAAGCCTTTTTGGAAGCAAGGAATAACTGTTGTCCCCAAGATATTTTTGTTCCTTCTACTGTAAGTTAGAAATTCCTGCACATTATTATCTCTAAATCTAGCTACTCTCAGATTCTTCCTACCTATATTTCCATAATCAGCTACAACCCATACTTATTTTTGGTCTGCATGTTCATTGTGCCTGACTGCAGTGTTAGAAATCACAACCCATCTGGGTACGGTTTTTTTTCTTTATCTGACTACTGTTTATTATGGCTAACAAGAATTTGCCTCTGCATTTTCCCCAAGCCATGAATGTGGTTATTCAATCATGATACGTTAAGATCATTTCAGAGGTAATCTTGGATTCAACAAAAAGTATAGGCAAAAAGTATAGGCATTCATTTAATGAGCAAAAAGTACTTCAGCTGGTGTTGTTCAGGCAACAACAACTTACATGCAGTATTTGGGAGACATCACTCTGATTGTCTGTGAATAAAGAGTCTTCAGAGCCAAAGACTCTCTGTGTCATGCATCAAAAATTAAGCTCACAAGCTCCTCTAGGCAGAGAGGAAGAAACAAAGAAACATTCAAGTCACTTTTATATCACATACACATAATATGCAAGTGAATGAACAAAAATAACACCAGTATAAATCCTTCATCTAGCAGCTCATCACCTCCGTTGGAACTGCTGAAGCAAAGACTTTGTCAGCTTCGTATTGATCATAGATGGAAATCGGTTAACCATTTTCCCCTCACAAAGATTCTCACCGTGAAACTGCAAGTATCTTTGTGATATAAAAGTTGCCTGCTCAACAACAGAAAAGAAGCTTTAGCTTCAACAGTCCTGAAAATTAGGCCGCTAACTCTACTGTGCTGCGGCCTATATTCAAAACTTGATGTATTCAAACGAATTAGAGATGTCTATCTACTGTTCAGAATGAGACCTGTTGATCTGGGAAGGGGGAGGGGGCGGTAGCAGGATCATAATAGCATCAATATGTCTGGATTTTTGTAAATATTTTTTCAATTGTTCTCTAAAAATTAACAATGACTTTTTTTCATTAAGCTAGTATAAGCTCAGGATCTATAGAGTTTCTTACAGAGTTGTGCAGAGGCATCCTGGAAAGGAATACAGACATTATTGCCAAAATTCACATCATTAGAATACATGAAGTGCTACACCTGAGAATACGGTAAGGTTGTAAGATCAGACAGGCACAGTTGGCCTGTAATTAATATAATTGCATTGACAAGTATATGCATGTGTGCATATATAGAAAATCAGTTATAGCATAAAATTTTTGTCTTGCATAATATTAATTTACATAAAAAGTAATATTTAATATAATTATTTCCTGCAACGATCATGTTTTCCAGTTACACTTCATATACAGTAAGAGCTTATGTGTGTGCCAAAGCGTATAAAGGATTTTTATGCTAAGTCAATGCTACAACATTGTATTAGCAAAACATTTGGAAGCCAGCAGGCCCTAGGTTCTCAAATATCTTTGAGTCCAAGCTTGTTTTACACCAGCTACATTGGCAAAAGTGTTTCGCTTTTAAACCAATGTCTTGACCTTTCCAGGGCAACAAATCTTTCTACTGTACGTTGCCATTTCCAAATATAGGCAGAAATAGTCCTCTCTGTATGTTCACAGGAAGGTACTCCAGTTCATTTTCAAGTGGAATACAAACCTATTTTCTCAAGCAAAGCGGCGAAACAACAAGGACAGGGGAAATGGTTACTGCGGGCCTTCAGTAGGATGATGTCTACTACGTGAAGCTGTGTAGCTGGCCAGGATCTAGGTGTCCCAGGACATGCTCAGGAAAGTCTCTAAAAAGTACAAAAAGCACTAAGATACTGTTTCAACAGCATATGTAGGCCCTAGTTTGCACAGTCTTTCATACTGGTTTCAGTGGTCCAATCGGTTTTACAACACAAGTCTGAACACACTTTAGTAGGCTCAGACTCCCAAAATGTGCTCAGCCTTATTGCTTGAGGAGGTGAAGCAGCTCTCTAAAATAACAGTACACTCTTGTACAAATACGTAACCGCTGAAAACAGAGACATCCCAGCAAAAAGGGACACTCTTGCACCTCCAGCACCACATTTCCACACATTTCTGGTTTAGAAAAAGGTTCATCTTCATGACCCTAACATATTCAGAATTCTCCTTGATGACTGCAGAAGAACAGAATTCCACACACACCTGCTGCCTTCTCTTAACTTTTGATGTAGCAAAACTTTAACTGAATGTTATCAGTTAAATAATCATGACATTAACATGAACACTTGCACTGCTATGTTGCTTACTCTTCTTGTATCCCCATCAGGTCCATTTAACTTATAGCATCTCTGAGATGAGGACTAATTACTGCTTTGTGTTTGCACTCCAATATGATTGAACCCTACTTAGAAGCATTTAAGATAATAATTGCATACTTGTATAAATTGCCACAGAGACAATTCAGGCATAACTACTTTTCTTCAGTGCATGTAAAAATCTCACTTGACTTTGCTGTTATTTGGAAAACAAGATATAGCAGAGACAATAAGAATTAGCAAAAAAAAAACCCCAACCTCTGTGTGTGTGTCTGTGTGTCCATCCATCCGTCTATCCCCCTGTCTAAAAACTTCAGGACCTAGGATCAAATTTTCATGCCTAAATCTGTTCCTATCTGAACCAACTCTCTAGTGAAGGCAGAAAACAATGAAGTGAAGCTCATGAAGTAGCCACCCTTGAATTTTCGGTTGAAGATGCAACGCCTTGTAATTTTTATTATTTATTTTCCACTATATGAGGTTGAAATAGCTTAACATTTGCAAGACATAAGCATCATTGAGCCTAATCTAGAAACTACGTCTGATCTGGCCTCAAATATCACAAACATTTTCAAGTTCCTAATTTTTTTCTCATGGAGAAGATTTTTGCATGGAAAATAAGCAAAAATGTTAGTACCTCCAGCTTCACCCAATACTTCATATAAATGATGGCATACATTAATGGGATGCAAGCTTTCCAACAAATTCATGATATAAACATTTCAACATTATGCATCAGTTTTTCAAGCTCATTTCCAGTAGCATCACAACTGTTTGTTATGCTCTCCACCAAACTATGTTGAGTTGTGCTGGCTTAGGTTTTGGGTTTTCTAAAGCAAATAACCTGAGAAAAAGTGGATATTTTAATCTATGTAAATATAAAACTATACAAAATGATGATGAAACAGTTAAAGTGATACAGATTATTAAATTAACCTGCCTCAAGATCCCATGAGGAAGGAAAGCTGGGCTATCAAAATCAGCTGTAATTGCTTAATGTGGATGAAAACCAACAATTCAGAACTGATCATATAACTCACAGTTAGTGTGCGAGTGTTAATGTGCAATACCTACGTGAAATAGACTCTATTGATACATTTTGAAGATCCAAAATCTATTTTTTGTAGAAATTGTTTAGAGAAATGGAATCTAAACTACAGGTTAGCATCTTAGAAACACCAATTCAGAATTTAAACAGCTTAATATATTACTGTACTAAACGCCCCACTATTTTTAGAGAACAGGAGTCTATTTGCTTAATTTCCTGGTATATTACAGATTAAGACATTAAAATTGCATGGGAAAGCATAACTGTGCCCCCTTGTGTGCATTAGTAACATCATCATATGACGGGTCCTGAACACACTACACGCTTTTCTGCCAACTTAGTTTTCAGTTTATGAAACTTTTTGTAGAATTTAGTTAACGCTGGGAATAATCCTGTAATGAGTAGTACAAATGTGACCGATAACAGGCAGCAAAGGGAGATGCACCGTAGGCCAGCCCTCCATCCCAACCACTCATGAGCGCCGTTTGCCCGTGATACCCTTCAACACCGCTCACAGGCAAACAAAATTAAAAAGTTGAATTTAAGCTGAAGGAAAGAACAAAGTACAATACGCCTGCAGTACATGACTCATTCAATATCACTACCCCCAGGCCAGCAGTGTTGGGGAACATTGCCACAGGCAGTGTTTAATGCTGTCTTTCATATGCTTAGCATAAGCATTTTTATTTTTAAAAAATTTGCTATACTGAGGATTTCTTTTTTTTTAATTACAATAATGGAGCACAGTCTCCAGAACTCCAATGAGTCTTTCTAAATAACAATGAGTAGTTGCAGTGACAGCCTCTGAGCTTTTCTAACACAGTGAAATAAAGTAACTTGGGTGTCATTGGAAAATTACATTTGGCTGCAGTATTCTGCTCTGTCCACGGGCCAACGTACTCTCAGAAGGGAACTACTGAAGATCTCCAGGAAAATTTGTTCCCTGTTCAGTCATGTGACTAAACACCACTTAGGTTAATTCAAAACCAAAAGTTATTGATTCTCTCTGCTTTTAAACAAGTTAATTTTGAGGTACCACATGGACGAACAGAGTACACAGAAGTCTGGCTGGGTACAGCACTGGAGTTCTCTCTGTAGACAAGCTAGATTCCCTTCCTTCTCAAAAATCATTAAAAAAAACCCAAAGCATTCCCAATTTAGACAATAAAGTTTAATTGCATAAAAATCATGTATCCAATACTAAGCAAAAGAAGAAAAAAACCCACCACCACCACCAAATTTTAGGGAGGTTTCAGTGTGTAAAGCAGGAAATGGTTTGCTTTGTTCCCTCCCTCTCCCACCAGAGAGACAGTTATTTATACTCTTGGCACAATGTGACAGACCTTAAAACAGTAAGTAGGATATAATTGCTTTAAAATCTATTTTAGTACAGACTAGGTGTGACTAGGGTACAACCTCACCACAAGTGTTGGTGTTCAAAATTATTTGTCTACAGGAGTAGGGAGTCTTTACAGATGATTGCTTGACCTTTGTAGGAGGTTGAAGAACATGTTAGACCTTTTTCCTACCCACATGTTCTGTTCTCCCTATTGCTGTTTTTCTGGTTATCATAACTGATAAAAACAAGGAACTGCAGGTTAAACAGCATTTTCAGTTATAGATGTAACATTGCAAATAGTGGGATTAAGGCAATGAATACAGGCTTGCAGCCCCCAAAATTTTCAAAGACAGACCTAGAAATTATGAGAACATACATATTTAGATTCTCATACACAGACATATACATGCAAATTGTGAAGGTGATGCCTAAAACACCACCTGACTTTCAAAAGTAATACAATCCAACCCTTAAAAAGGAAGAAAAAAAATCTGAAAAGACATGCATAACATGGAAAATACATTACCAAGCTACCCTCACAGTAAAGAATTTCTTCCTAATATCTAGACTAAATCTACCCTCTTTCTGTTTCAAGCCATTACCCCTTGTTCTATGACTACATGCCCTTGTAAAAAGTCCCTCTCCAGATTCCTGGTAGGCCCCATTTAGGTACTGGCAGGCTGCTATAAGGTGTCCCTGGACCCTTCTCTTCTCCAGGCTGAACAACCCCAGCTCTCTCAGCCTGTCTTCATGGGAGTGGTGCTCTCTGATCATCTTTGTGGCCCTGGACCCAAAGGACTTTTTCCAACAGGTCCATGTCCTTCTTATATTGGGGGCTGTAGACCCAAACACAGGTCAAATACTTTTTACCAAGTTTTTTCCAGGTTTTCTCAGTGAAACTACAGTAGCCCCACGAGGCAGTGAGCCTTAGCTTCTGGAAAGAGCCCTCACTAGAATTCCCCTGACAGGGTCCACAGCAGCAAGGTGGCTCACTGTCATGGTTTAACACCAGCCAGCAACTAAGCATCACACAACTGCTCACTTGTTCCTCCTCAGTGGATAGGGGAGACAATGAGAAAAACAAGAAAACTTGTGGGTTGAGACAGAGTTTAACAGGTAAAGCAAAAGCTACTTCACACAAGCAAAGCAAACCAGGGGGTTCATTCCCCCTCCCCACCAGCGGGCAGGCCCAGCCACCCCCAGGAGAGCAGGGCTCCAGCACAGTAACCGTGACTGGGGAAGACAAAGGCCATCAC
>JAVJGJ010000001.1:31286648-31323336 GCA_035590215.1 Microhierax caerulescens
GCCTTCCACAATATAGTGATGAGTTCAGCAGGTGAGGAGAGAGAAGTGGATATGGTTCACCCTGACTTTAGCAAGGCTTTTGATGGTCCCGTCACTTTCTCATAGGCATACTGACAAAATACAAATGAGGTAAATGGACAATAAAGTGGACTGAAAACCAGCTGAACTGCCAAGCTCAAACTGGTGGTCGTGACCAGCAGCACAAAGCCTAGCTGCAGGCCCATCGCTAATCTTGTAGCCCTGAGGTTGATACTGGGGCCAGTACTGTTTAACCTCTTCACTAACGAGCTGGAAGATGGGACAGAGCACAACAGCAGCAAGTTCGCAGATTATAAATGATGGGGAAGAGTGGCTCATACACCAGATGGGTGTGTTGCTGTTCCAAGGGACCTCAACAGCCTGGAGAGCTGACCCAACAAGGAAGCTTGTGAAGTTCAGAAAAGGGAAATGCCTCCACTGTTGATACACACTGCAAGTGCTGTGATCAGTCCTGCACTCCCCAGTACAAGAAAGATGGACAAACTGGAGCAGTTCTAGCATACAGGGCCATGAAAATGATTGCAGGACAGGAACATCTGAAGTGTGGCTCAGAGAGCTCAGATCGTTTAGGCTGGAGAAAAGGCTCAGGGGGACCTTATCAATGTGCAGCAATACCTGCGAGCACAAGACTAAGCCAGACTCTTCACAGTGACACACAGCAGAGGAACACAAGGTAATAGCCATAAATTCAAATGGGATTTTCCATTCAAAGAAAATACTGGTTTTAACACCAAGGCTGGTCACACATTGCTACAGGTTTCGCAGCGGCACACCGTGGAATCTCCATCTGTGGAGATATCCAAAACCAAACTGAACACAGACCTGAGCAACCTACCATAGCTGACCCAGTTTTCAGTAGGGCTATTACACAGTCTCCAGTGATTCCTTCTGATCCTAAAAGTTTCATGATTCTGTGGTCTGTGTTCTGATGATAGAATAAGGTGAAAATAAAAAAATAAATAAAAAAGAAACTGACTGTTCCCCAATATGTTTCAAAATCAACCTACCAAAAGAGATCAGAGACTGTTAGACATTCCCAAGAAACATACACTAAGTGCAAACCCACCTGCAGGTTAAGCCATCAATCATCTCACCCAGAATAAGATCTCAGAATACCTTTGAAACACCAGGTGGACTTACATCACCATGTTGAGTTCCAACGAAGTCAAGCTGCAAGAGCTTTACAGAAAAGCAAACTCCAGAAACAAAATTAAAAAAAAAAAAAAGAAAAGAAAGAAAAACAGATTCCAGAAACTATGCTTTAGCAGAGTACACTTGGTAATCTCTGCAGATAACTAGCAGCAATTGGATAAGCTTGAACACTCCTTTCTCGTATTTGTGTTATTTATTATTATATTATTATAGAGGCTTTTAGAATAACTAGCCACACAGATGTGAAATACATATACAGCACTGCTGAAAGTCTTTGCGATTGTTCCGTACCACTTACGCTTTACAGTCTCAGTACTTTTGTGTCTTTTCTTTCCCCCCATCATGTCACTTTATAAAATTCCCTGCTTAAGATGAAGAAAGGCCAAATACGTTTTTTATATTATGCTCTTTCCTGGCTTCCCATTTTACTTGCCATTCACTTCCCACCCACCCCCAAAAAATTAATTGGTTTGTGCGTATCCTGAAAGAGAGAGCAGAGTTTAACGTAGCTTTGAAAATCAACACTTCTCTTTGCAACAGAAAACGCTTAGCTCTCAGAACAGTTTTACTCCTTAATCTGATGAATTACTAATAACATCTAGAATTCAGAAGAGTACATCCAATGTTCAATTAACAGAATCTTAACATCCATTCAACCCCTTACAGGAAGCCAGTCGCTATTGTCTTTCACAGAACAACTGAACTGTGTAATTAAAAGTCCCAAAGCAAGTGACAATAAGAACTAGATTTCACCTTCCTCTCTGAAGCTTTGCTAAATGTATTATCTTATCTATTTGTATTTGTTAATGCAAAGATCCAAAGTTACTACCCTTTGTTGATACTCACACTTTTGAAGGGCCCAAAAACAACAGAAATCTTTCAGTGGCAATAGACAAAACAGTTTTCCACTTGAAAGATTCATTGCTTTAAGGTGTTAGTGGAAATTTATATGGATCCTTAGCCATACATTTATTTTATACATACATATGTATATAGAAAAACACATACACACATCTGAAGTTGAGTTTGAAGCAATGTCAATTTTCTTTTAAGGAAGTTGGTTGGGGATTTTTCCTGTCTTGTTACTGTGCAGATAGCTGTGCTAGGTACTAGCTACTTTCTTTAAAACTGAATGTGGCTGAGCTGCTCTCTGGTAAGGCCCCCAAAACATACAAAGCTCAATCAGTAGGAGTCTAGGCAGAGCAATCAAATACTAACTTGGAGTGCACTGGGAAAGCTCAGCTGGGGCTGCCCTATCTGGCTGCTGAAATAGGAAAGAACAAAGTCCTACTGGTTCACTAAAAGCAGCTTTGAAAGACCTGTAGTTTTTAGAGTATTGCCAGAGCAGCCATCACCAGGTAAGTTTAAAAGAGCTGCGTAAACGGTTCACGAAGCAACTTCTTCACAGTTGTGAGCAAGACATTACTGCTACGTTTTATCACTGATAAACACACATGAAGAACACCACACTACCTTGTTTTCACTAAGGACAGGTCAATGATTTGCAATGGTGCAGAGTATATGTAATAGCACGTTATATTCTCGCACCATAAACACACGAAGTGCAGTCTCATACACAACAACCATTTCCCATGTGCTTCTACAATCCAGTTCTACAGTGCTGTGGAGGGGAAGTGTAAATAAAAATTCAGTAATTAAAGTTTTGGTTGCACTTCCAGCACGACTTAGCAAGAATCTGCTAGTTTCAGCTGAACATATCATACTACCAGAGATGGAGGCAGAAGTGTAATAGAAACATTAGCAATAATCTTACTGGAAGACACTTGATTTGGAAGAAATGCCCAAGGTAACTTGCATGAGCTAGAATTTCAAGTTGGCAAGTTGATGGAGCATTATTTAAGTGCTTCAAATTTATATGATACTATTTTAAATCAACTTAAAAAGCACAAGTGTTGGTAAATCTTTCTGGTGTCCGCAACAGCAAGCTATAAAAATTCAAGGTGGCTTCCAATTAGAGATACACAACCCAACAGTATTTTCACGAAAAGTAGTATCGATGCAATATTTGAATTCATAACTTTTCTATTATTCTCTCCCCCCCACCCTAAATTCTTCATTGCTCCAACTACACCCTAAAGCACAGTACTGATCAAAGCAGATGTCCTTTGCTGTTACAATCCCCTCTTTTCTTGCATGCAAAAGAATCCACTAGCAGGACACACAGATTTCCTTGGTCTTCAGTAGGCAAGTTGTGAATGTGATATATCACGAATGCAGCACTAAAACAGTGATTCACCAGTGTAAGACCCTCAAGAAAAAAATAGAACAAAGAAAAAATAAAAAAGAGGAAAGAACTAGCGTTTCAACAGAGTTCAGGGTGCTTTTAAAGCGAGGGAGCTATTCGTTTAATTTCCAAGCCTTCAAATGAATGTTTGACTTCTCCCAGACAGGGAATACAGTAAGAAATAAAAGTCTTTTTTCGCAAACAGCTAAGAAATTGAGCCGCCTGCCTCGTTTATATAATTCTTTGTAGAGAAGTCATCCTGTAATGTGCATACTAATTTTCCCTTGTGAAAAGGAGCAGCGATAATAACCAACAAGTTGAACGTTAGCATATTTGTGACCTAGCCATCAAATCAAAATGTGTGAATTACAGTGCTGCTTTCTCCATTGATGTTCAGAATTTAACATGCCAGCTCACACAGTGCTTGGAGATGAAGAGCATCTTTAAAGGCATGGAAAGCATACGCCCCCTTCTCCCTCTGGAAGAAAAGAAGAAAATTAATATTTGGTTGTAATGCAACAAAATCAATCACAGCTCTTTGATAGTAGGTTTGTCTGAGCTTCCCTGGAAAATAGGACACTTGAGAATTCCTAACTACAGTAGATACAAATCCAAAATAACCTTTGCAGTTGTGGCGAATCAGCGCCAAGGAAGGCTGAATTATTTCCACACAAATCTCTGAACAGTTTGGTTCCACAGGAATACTGAAAGATATGGCAGAAACCAAAAAGACAAGATGATCATCTGAACCAAAATACATCACCTTTTACCTATAGATCTGTATGACAGGTAGGTAACATGGGGCAACTATTCTCCCCGAGTCCAGCAAACGGGTATATATAAGAGAATCTAGAGAAAGGAATGAATGAGTACATGTTACTGGGGATCTTGCACTTAATTTCAATAGCTCTGGATAAGCAGCAGAACTGTATTCTCTGCTACACGCTCAGGAGCAAGGCATGGGAAAGTATATGGTGTTCAGCTGTGTTTAGAGAAAATGCCAGCAGGAGTTTCTGCTTTTGTGCAGCTCCCCTTCACAGGGCTCCTGCAGGACCTTTATTTTTAAATTACAGGATCTCCAGATAATCCTCAAATTATTACCACTCAATGTTACAACGGAGGGTCTGAACAGCAGGAGTCTTTTCAGACACGTGGAGGAACCCAGTTTGGTTTTCTCTTTAGCTGGCTCTAATGTTGAAGAGTACACTACACCTCTCAATTTGATTGATTCAAAAAAAAAGAAAAGTCAGCTCTTGTAAGAGAAATTACCATCCTGGCAGCCAATGATTACCTTGCACAACTGATTTAAAGAAGACTTTAAATGTCTTCTACTCACCCAATTCCAACCCTGACATCGTGCATGTTCAAGTTGATTAGCAGCTCAACGCCCAGTTCTACACTGAGCTGCCAAGTCTCTTTCCCGACTTCTAAATTACACCTAGAGCATTCCAGGGATAAAGTAGTTGACATTTCAAACATACATTTATCAAAACTGATCACCTTATCACTCTTCCACACTTGTTCACACACATTCTGCCTTTCCCGTCTTCAGTGAAGTTAATTACTGGTAAAGCTAACGAGGTGCCTTCACTGTTCCCATAAGCAGTGCAGTTCTATTACTCCTTTTAGTTTCTTAACTCTTGGGCAGCTGTGTCACAAGCATTCTTCTGTGGCCCTTTGCAAGAGAACTACTGGGTTTTCTTTTATTCACACTACTTCGTGATGCTGAAGGGTAAAAGTAACACTAATCTTTTCAAGAAAACAACCTGATTCAAGACTGCAGAAACTACAGCTCCTTCAAGGCTTTTTCTTAATTTTGACATGGTTTAGATAGAAAAAGCCTCAGTGTTTTGGTGAATGAGAATTTTCTCCACTCCCTGCAGAGCCTCAGCTAGTATACTTGTCCATGACTAATATTAGCAATGGCACTTACTAGCTGCAGCAGTTGCCTCAGACACATGATCCCCAGCAATGCCCAGTAGCTCTGGCCAGACCTGCCAGCAATTAAGTATTCCAGGCCTGACAAAACAAAATTCCAATAAAAGACTTGGAAAAAACTTGCAAAAAACCTTCAGTTTGTCTGTAACATGAGGAGACACATTGGCAACAGCAAAGCAGCAGAGATATCCCCTGCCTGGTTTGTACGAGGGAGGCTGCAGAGGTACACTTCAGGGCACAAACTGCAGCACAGAAACTTTTCTTGGCATTACACAAGACAAAAAGAAGTCAGATTTACCACAAAACATAACTTCATGTTGAGGTAGATGCTGGCTGGAACTGATGGGTTGAGCTGCTTTTCAAAAGAAATCAAGATCACGTACACAAATAATTGTTGCATTTAGATATTTTACACTAGAAAGCTTGTCTTAAATGGATGTATTCTCTCCTATTTGAAGTTTATCATCTGAGGTTTTTGGGCTTGGGGTTGCTTTTAGGTATTTTTTTGTTTTCTAGATATTAAATTTGGAGGTTTTGCTGGTAAACAAATCTGAAGACATACATCAAAGCAGAAACTAATGGTTAAAGCACACCTTTGGCCGAACAATTCCGCCATGACTAGACTATGAATGCAAGGACTTTATTTTAAAGGGTCACGCACCTTTACAGAAAAAGACCACATTCAGAAGCCCTTTCTTGTTTGGTACTGGTGATAGATTAACTTTATAAACTTTCATCAAAACTCAGTGTCTCTCTCTTATGTCTCTGCTGCTGCTTCAACCCTGGACAGAAATTAAGTAAGGTCTCTGGCAACATAACCTACAGTTATCCAGTCTATTATATGCTCTAACTAGGCGACAGCATACCAAAAATAGAAAAAACACTTTAAACACCACAGTGTTTGGTGGTTGGGGTCTGGGTTTTGTTTGGGGTTTTTTGTTTGGTTTTGGTTGGTGGGTTTTTTTAGAGCTTTAGGGTAGCCATCTATCTTGGAGCATTCCTGGCAGACAGTATCAGATACACCATTGGAGATAAAACATCAGAAATAACATTCTATTTATTTTTCTCAAACTGTTTTATCTAGAATTGCTAGATTAGCACATTCTATAGGTTGAGCAGAAAGCAGAATGGATTCCTCCTGCCAAAGCAGTATTTTTATTCACAGCCCTCTCTACACCTTAAAAACAGAGTATCTTTCATCAGAACAGAATTAAAGGCAGGGGGGAGTTCCTTCAGCAATTCCATAGCCAGTGTTAGATTTCCTTCATATATACCTCATCTTTTCAATCATTTTTCCGGAGTCCTGCATTTCAGAATACAAGTAACTGTGTGCTTTTCCTCCCGTGCCCCTGTCACCAGCCTCTTCCTTCGTGCACATGTGTATTCACATGCCTTCACCCACATGCTGTAATTGTGACTAACAATTTCTGTAATATTCTCCTATTGCTAAGCCTCCTCTGTATAAAACCAATGAGGAAAACCAAAAGATGAGGAATTTGACAAGATTTAAGTAGTACACAGAACAAATGGGAATCCACCCTGAGGTTCAGAAATTACTTCCAGAATATTATCAGTCTAAAAGGTAAGACCTCTTGGAACACAGACAAACCCTGGCCTCCAGAAGTTAACTATTTAATTTCCTCCTGGAAACAATGGAGGAAAAGTGGTAATTTTAAGTACAGAAATAGGAGAGAAAAAGGACTGAACCATACAGGTATTGCAGCTCATAGGGAACTCAAACTTTACTTAGAATAGATAAATTCCTTGAATAAAATAATACTTTCTACTGTATAGGTATGCTAGCAGCTACTTAGCACATCCTTACAAGGCACACAAAAAGAACAGGGAGTATGGGAGACCTTTATCAAACTGACCTAGAACCAGCTTAACTAGGAGCACTCTATCCCTAGGAACAGCTCAATGCTCAACGGACCTTGCAAGAGATTTCTTGTCCCATTTCAGCTTTGTTCCACATGCTCCATCTCACCAAGGGCAAGCAGGATGCTATAGAAATTCACAAGCAATGCCATCATCACTCAGTGGAACTGGTAAAACTGTCACTTTAAAAGCCTAAATTTGGCAGGGTAAGGAAATGGACTTTGATTCAACAGTAATCAAAAGCAGTTAATCTAGAAAAAAACCCACCTGACTTCAGTGACTGAATACCAGTTTGCTGAAGTGTTACTTAACTGAAGCTCAGTAATATCCCATGGGGATTAGAATGCTCTATGTTCCACTTGCTTGGGTGCCAAGTCTCGCAGTAAAATATTTCCTAGCAACTATGCTATAACAATCAAAATTTGCAGGAGAAATTAATAGTAGCCCCCCCCCCCCCCCCAACAGAAAGGTATTTAGCTCTCTGAAGATGCAAAGCTGATTTAGGCTTTGCCAGCCCCTATGCTTTTCCCACTGATAAGCAGTTAGCACTGTTTAGCCAAGAACACTAAGGACACATTGATGTGAAACCAGCGACCAACTCACACCAAAGTCATGCTTCTCAAGAGGGCTGCATCTGAAAACTACAACTGAAATTAATTTATATACAGATTCTACTAGCAATATCCTATTTTTATCCAGGGAAAAACTAATTTATTTTGCACTCTAAGTTCTCTAAACATGATTCTCATCGACCCCCTGGTCCACACCTGTATTGTCACTTATTTATCTCACTGTGATCTTGTCAACTCTGCGTAGGTGGCACTTCTGGTTCCAAGAGAAGCCACTTCTAAACAGCTCTTCTTGATGTACAGCTAGTGCTTTTTCTTTCTCAGAGTTGCTATAGTTAAAAAGAATATTAAATAACAGCAAGGATTTTCGGTTTTTTGCTTTTGGTAGAGCGCCACATGTTCTCAAACTAATCCTCAGACTCAAAATCACAAGGCTATGCATTATTCCAGTAGTCATTTGGAAAGGCTTTTCACCTTGTTCAGAAGATAAAAACAAAAAATCCCAAATCTTTAAAATATGATGCAACTTAAACTTAACAAGGCTCTTTCAAAGCAAAAGCAGTAAGAGCTCAGGATCTCCAGGCCTAACTCTGGCACCCTGGCTGCCGAACAAAACTGTCTCCACCTTTCCCTTCCCGGTAATATTGCCGCCAAGCTTTAATAATAGCATGAAACAAAGAAATATTACCAGACTCCTAAGCAGAACAAAGAAAATTTATCTCAAGTTTTAAAAAAGGCTTATATACTCTGGCAACAGACTAAGATCAATCAACATTACATAACATTCTCACTAACACAGTTTCACTTTTCAAAATGGAAGTCAAATTTATTCAACGTTAAGTGTAACAACACATCAGAAATCAATATCCACTTATAAAATAAAGCAAAGTAACATGAATAAACACAGGAAAATACTGTCTGAGACTCTCCAAGCAGGACATTTCTCATAAGACTCACAGAAAAAAAAATGATTTTATATGCAAACAGACTCAATTCCCAAAAACTCAGGTTTTTCCAGTTGTAAAGCAATATATAGCTAATGGGAGATAAAACTAGAAAAGGGAATGAAATGCATCATGCTGTACAACACCAAAGAAATACTCCAACTGCATTTGTGTACAGCATTAACAACATGCAGTAGATGAGGTTAAAAGCAAGTACAGTGTGTATATATTAGAGACAGAAACTAGCCAGTCTGAGGGCTCTGTTTCTTATTTTAGTTCAACTAATGAAAACAAACAGATGCTAAGAGCAAACAGAGGAAGAGCAGAATCTGCACTGAGAATAACATCTCTTCCCAGAACAGTAAAGCATCTTGAGTAAGATTTAAATTGTGCGCATTTTAACTCGCCTTGGTCCTCTTCTTGCTATGTTATTCACTCATACCTAGCTCCAATGACGGGCTTTATGCAAGCATCTACGTTTCTATAAAGCTGTAATTAAATGAATAAATGCAAGTCATTCAAATTCTGCTAATCCTTTAAGTCAGGCATTAATATGCTGAACACTCACTACAATTCAATGCTATTTAAATTAAAAATAAAAACAGGGCAAGACATCTGGCAAACAGCCGTGCTAAAATGTAGGTTATTTTAATTATTTTTGTTGCTTGGATGAAAGCAGTGTGAAAAAACACATGCTACCCATTTCATTAAGAACTATTTAAACAATCATTTTCAACAAAAAGTTGGGATCTTTGTTGGTTCTAGCCAGTTCACAGCCTGACAGATTTCTCTTGCCAGTCTTTTTCTTTAAACGGCAATTTTTTTAAACAAACCCCCAAGATCTCCTATAGCTCGTCAGCTATTGAAAAGCAAGCAAGCAAAGCGCACATGCAAGTTATTAGATTTAGATAGCCAAATATAATTAACTACAAAGTTCCAAGCAGTAAGTACATCTACATTCCCCTGGGGAGACTCAGTCTTACTAGGAGATGGATTTGAAAGCTGATAAAGAATGCCAGTTACCTGGTTCGCTTCAGAAGTTCTCTGCTTTCCACCTGAGGACTTCCAAGAGCCCATTCTACCACCCTAGCAAGCTAATAAACTATACAAATATTCATTTCAGTAAGAATGGACTGACGGCTTAACTGAAGACTGACTTTTGTAGGGCTGGACATACTGACCTTAATTTTAAATGAATTCAAGTTTGAAAATAATTGTGCAGCATCAAGATACAAATAAAAAACAAAGGAAAAATTAAGAAAGATAAATTTACCACTCACACAAATTGCACAAGTCAATGCTCTACCTTGTTCAACTGAAGTACAGCAGAGTTCTTACAACAATATCCAAACAAAAATTAACTTATCTAGCACTTATCTATTGGCAATTCTCAGCTGAAAAAAATGTTGTATTCTAAAAATGAAAACCAGTCAACTGTCAGTACCTGGTTAGTTAACAGTAGAGGGATCACATCAAACTAAGATTAATTAAAAGGAATGCAAAGGAGAAAGTTTTAATTCAGATGTCTTTAGTGCATATTAAACCAAAACTGACTTTAAGACATGCTACTGAAATCATTATCTGAAACTGGCCTGAGGTCCAGCAATCACATAAGCTAACTATGAAATTTAATGCTGAGTCAAAAATGGAATAGAAATATGAAGGTAATGTCCTGCAGAGTATGTCTAAAGAAGAAAGGGTTTTTTCCTTGGGTAAAGAGTTACTGATCTGAAAGCTTTGGGACTGAATGTACCTCTCATCTCCAGCAATGTAAGTTGTGAGTATTCCTTAGTCTTCTGATGTAGGAGCAGATGAAACACCTCTGAACTCTTTTCATCCTCTATAATGAGCGAGAGGAATTTCTTTCTACCTTGCTCAAATGTACTTTCCTTAACGACTAAGCAGAGACCAACCTTCCACTTCCATTTCAGTGAAGAATTAAATACACAGAACACACATAATTTGGTATACTTGAGATTCAAAGTTGTAAAGGAAAAAAGATAACAAAAATAATTTTATTTCTGAAAGACTGAAGTGGACTGGTAAGTACTGCCATCTTGCTTAAGTAATGTCAGATGCAAGAGCAACTGGGAATAACAATTCAAAGGTTAATATTGTTATAATTTATATGAATCAGTGCATTCTGTTTGTGCAAGACAGGACTAAGTGGAAATTCAGATCAGCACCATCTCTACAGGGCTGGAAGGGAAAGCTATCTGTTGAAAATGCTACTGAAGCCTCAAAGAATGATTACCTAAACATTTACATGCCATCAGGCAGTCAGACTCTACTAGCAAAAGCCTTTTTTGGTTATTGGTTATACCAACATCTGTGTTTAAGTCACTAGTAGCACAGTTTACCAGCACTTCAAATCAAACAGCCTTAGTAGGTTTAACCATTACTCAGTGAAGATGCAACATCCAGGATTAAAATGCCTACAGCAATTCAGAGCAAGCAGTGTTTCAGACATGAAACAGTAATGCATCCTTTGAGTCAGTGGAACTGGAACAGATTAGAAAACAACGTGCACCCTACTTCATATTGTATAAGGAGATAAGCAAATCGTAAAAGAGGTCCAAGAATCAGTAATTCCTCTATTTGGCTTAAAAAAAAAATAAAATTTAAGTTAAGCATTCTGTTTATTTACATTCTTCTCCCCTGCTTGCAAATGAAAAATAAATGCTTCTTTGCATATGTTATAAAATTAAGGTAATAATCCCTCTCCAGCAACATATCTTAGAAATGGAATGAAACTATCCTGAAGCTCTAAACTGGCAGTATGAGAAATGCTAACTAAAGCTCACCTCCCTCCTGTACATGCTCTTTTCCCATAGATTCGGAAGCAAAAGGGCAAAAATCTCAAAAGCTTCAATTTCTAATATACTTTATATTGTTAGGCTTTCGATCAGTCATAAGTTAATGACCAATTCAAGCTGGCATCCATAAGCATAAGAAAACTGAAGTCAAGTATCCTTGGCTTCACAATCTTCAAGGCTTCCAAATGAGGAACCATATTATAACATTACTACCTGAACTATGATGAAGAATCTTCCCTCTTTCAGTAAACTGCCCACCAGAAAGCGGAGGGTAACCTGCTACCTACGTACCAGTGAGGTGGGGAAAGAGATGTTGACATATGCATGGAACTGCCTACGAGAAATTTTAGATTCCATCCCTGAGCAGGGAAAAAGAATCAACTTCCTTGTCCACTCTAAGCTGGTCAAAAGTATTCCCCATGGCAACCAGAAATCCTTTCCTAAAAATTTTACACTATTAGGAAAGAAGTATCACATAGCTCTAGTAAGAATTGTGGAAAGTTTTGGGTTTGTTCAGTTTTGGAAGTACTGGGTTTTTCTTCTTCATGCAGAACCACCTGACAGCTTCTTTTACAGGTGAAAGACTCAAATGGTAACCTCTTCAGGGAGAAGCCTTTTAGGCAGTTTCCACAAAGGGCTGCTCTCCTGACAAAGTACTCTTAAAATATTTCAAGAAAGCAAAGATCCTCATCTTCTGAAAAATACTGGAGAATTTAAGATAGAACGTGGATTTTAGCTACAGAAACTCAAAAAACCCCCACCCACCTCTGATCATAACCATTCTGAGTTTAGACCTTAGGAATTCCCCAGTCCTTTAAGGATGGTGACACTAGATGATTGTCTTGAACGACTGACATGTCTTATAGAAATCCCAGTGGATGGAACCCTGGCTGGATTCACTGACTGCAAGCCGGTTCACGTTACACCATTAAGCAAGCGGAGGAAAAACAGAGGACCTTTGAATGCATATCATCTCACTCCGAGATGTTGACATATGCCAGATACTTCAACATTAAGACTGGATTTGACGTTTGCCAGTGAGGATCTGTCTACCTGACAATCGGTGCTCCCAATGGGATGCTAACGGAAGATGAGCATCCCTATAGTAGCCACAGTATGAGCAATGCAAGTCACTTTGTGGACAAATTTAAGTGGCAAGATGCACAAGGGGTCTACTAAAATGATTTAACCCCCCCCCTCCGTCAACTCTATGAAATTAAAATTGCAGTCTGTGCTCCAACATACAATCCTCACCACTTCTGATCATATTAACTTAAGCTTTTAGTTCTATAATATTAATTATTAACTATAATATTATTAGCAGCTATAAAGTTACAGGACAGCTGGTAATAAACCGAGTGTCGAGAGTAGTCTGTGCTCCAAAGGTTTGCCATTTTGAAGCCAAAAGTCTGTTATCACCGTGATAATCTTATTGATTTGTTTGTACAAAGCCATAGCATTTTTTTTCCAGAAGACATTTAAATTGTGTATTTTAAAAAGATACTTAACACTTAAACTCACAGCCAATGAACAAAGAGTACACCATCTCTTCTATTTCAATTTCTAGTTATACTTAGTACAGAAAACTGAATTTGTCTGTTTTGGCTTCTCAGTATTTGAGCTTGCCTGACTTAGATCAGGGTTAAGAAGTGCTGTCCTCCCACTCCTCAGTACCAGGTAATTTCTTCCATGTGTAAATATTTACTCTCCATTATCAAAATGCTGTTTCATCATCTTTGGTAATGATAGACACACAGTTCCTCAAACCTCACACAGCAATATCTACTATCCAGCCCCAGATCTAACTTTAGACGCTGTTATTGCTATAACCTTCTCAAGTGCAGACATCAAAATTGAACTATCTGGTAGTAGTCTTCTCCACGCTGCTTGGGAGGCAAGGTAAGTTCCCTACTTTTACGTATGTTTTTTTCCCTTTGTACGTGTTCAAGTACTTCAACAGGTTTTTAACTACAACTCTGAATGCTCAGCATCGAAGTGGATCTCGGGCACAAGTTGGGGGTTTTTTTTTTGTTTTTTGGTTTTTTTTTTTTTTTGTTTTTTTTTTTTTTTTGCATTGCTGGGTGGGGTTTTTTTATCTACCATGCACAGAGTGTAGAATCTTTGTTCAAAGAGACCACTGTTACCTTCTGACATTAATACCCCGGATTCCTTCTGCTCTCTTAAGGAATTAATCAATGGACCAGGACATTTAAGGTAATGTACATGTAAGGTCTCCATCCCGTTTTCTAAGCCTCCTCTTCAAACCATTTCACTAGCCATAAGAAATGCTTCTGTTAACATCACCACCACTTCCTGAGGACAGACCTTACACATTGGTTATGTACAGTGGAACCTAAATAGAAAATGATAGAAAAGACATGTATCACTTGATTTCAGTTAGCTACAGGTTTCTGAAGGCTTCTTACTACAAAAACAATTTAGGCAGTCAGTGAATTAATTCTTTCATACAGTACAGCATGTACATATTGGCAAAAAGCCCCTAATCACAGGTCGCTGGCAGTGGCACCTGTTACTGAGGCAACTAGAATACTCCTATGGAAGAGCTGAAACTATTTAGTCATCACTGGGTAAATTGCTTGTGATCACTAGAGCAAGAAGTATTTCTTTGGAATATACCTCAAAAGAAATTCCTGCTCAGTATTAATATTTTCAAACTGAATAAAAGGCACTGTTGCTCAAGCAGTACATTTGTTGTCTCCAACTGTTTAAAAAAAAACTAAAATATGTTGTTGAATAACTAGCTACTGTTGCTCTAAGAAGGCTTCCTTGTTACCTCATAGTGATTTCATCTCTCCCTATAAAAGCTTAACATAAAAAGTGCTTTTATCTAAAGCATGTAGAGTCTCACCTTTATATCTATCTTTGTATCTAAAATTATGAATTAGTATAACAGTATGCATTATAAAATTATACCATTTACTTCAGACATGGCTGAACAGCTAAATCTTCAAACTATACAAAAATAAAGTGTATGAAATCTTACAAAAGGAGGACATTAAGACATTAATAGCTAGTCCAAAAAATATAACTTATACACAGCAGTAATAAGCATAAGCAATGTAGCCTACAACAGCTTTCAATCAACAGGACCTCTGAAACAAGCATCAGCTAAAATTAGAACATTCCCAACACAATAATATTTCCATTTTATTGTCTTTACCACAGTACAAACTTTTACAAACCAAATGTCCATTGTCTGTCAGTCTGTAAACAAAAGCTACTATCTCCCTCCTCATTTTAAGAGGGCGAATGTTTTCAGTCCTCGGTCAAGTTTCATATCCATCACTTGCATAAGGAATTAAAAGCCTCTTCTCTTGTTAAGTTTTTTTTTTTCTTTTTTTTTTTTTTAATCATACAGCCTGCAGTGAAGTAAAATCACAGTGAAAGTCCTGGAAAAAACATGATCTTTACAGCAGGACTCGAATCATTCTAATAATAAAAGCATGGCATTTCCATTTCCAGAAATCAAGTCAATTAGAAATCCTAAGTTCTACTTAAAAACCCCAAAAGATCTAAAAGTGAAAAGATTTATCTTCTCAGTCAAATACAAGTCTTTCAGTTTCACTTGCAGAGACTTTTCCAGTCTGTAAAACAGTAGTGCAATTCAATTAGTTCTACTTTTATTTTTCTTAAAGTCCAGTAGATAAATGTCCTAGCTCTATGGAAAGATAGGAAGATGCTCCAGTAAACAAGAAACTTTGGCAAGCCCAGGAAGGCTTACTAGTCCATTAAAGCTTAGAAGTCCAAAGTGGCTTAAAAATAGTTTATGAATAAACTAAAACCCAAAAAAACCCAACAAAACAGAATTTAAAACAAAACCACTAAAAAAGACAAACTAAAAAAAAAAAGAAATAAATAGGCAGAAATTAATGTAAACTGTCTGAACTTTTAATGATTTCTCATTAACAGCTGGCACAACCTTTGACAGTACAGTCAGTTAAATATAGTTGACCTACAGAGCATTCCACTAGGGCAACCAGTCTGGAACGCTCAAATGGAATTACATTCCTAAGACTTAAAAAATAGAGTTCTTTTAACACTACTATAGGTTTCTTCTGCCCACCTCACTTACACTTCTTCTTGAAGAGGCTTTTTATTTTTGATGGCTTTTTGTTTTTTTCACCATTTTGACACAGGTCCTGCGGGATGCTGCTTATCCTAGGGACAGCAGCAGCTTCATGGTTGGGTTTACTATCACTGCTGGCTGAAGAACATGAGGTGTGTCGAGGCTTTGGGACTGGGACCCCAGTTGAAAGCTGGTTCATGCTGCAGGACTTCTCCAGGATTCCATTATAAACTTTGCTTGCAGGGCTAAAGATCATGCTCTTAGTTTCTGCCATGCCTACACAGTCAGGAGAGCCCCTAGAGATATCTGCAGTTAGAGAGGAGGAGTCTCCTGTAGATGATTCCTCCAGTGAGAATTCTTCGGGGGATATTTTCTGAGGAGAAAGCGTCTGGTAGATCTCAAGACTTGCTGGAGGAGACTGCTTCCTTCCGGTGGATGAATTTAAGGAGTCACATTCCGAACCTGTTTCCTGTACTTCCCTGAGTTAGAGCAAAGACAGGAGAAAAAATAATGAAACTACTATCTCCTTCATGTAATTAAAAAGGAAATTAATTCAGAATCAATAACATTAGTCTAAAAGCACCACCCACACTTTTCCTTAGTAGTTAATTAACAATAAACATTAAGTTAAACATTTTAAGTCACAACTTGTGTTACATTATTATCTAAACTTAAGATAATTAACTTGTGTGATCTTGGTTTTGTGAGCAGCACCATCTGCCCAGAATCAGTCATTTGTATCTCACTTCAAAGAACAAAAACTATCTCTGAGAAAAGTTATGAAATGAAAGAAGGAGAATTAAGCCTATCATACACAAAAAGTTTCTTCAGGACAAGTGTCCCTACCTTTCAACAAGCTCATTTGCTCCTTCCAAAAGGAATTTAACCTTTTCCTATGAGGCCATGTAACAAGAGTAGGTACACGCTCAACATGCTGTAAGAATTGTGTTACCATCCATCTTCTCTTCGCCCAGTAGCTGACATTGCTTTTGATCCTAGTTTCAGATGTAAAAGCCAGTAACATATTGTAATGGAGAATCAGGGTTAGTTCAGTGCACCCTGGACTGTAACATTACTTAACTGTATATGACATGCTAGCTATTTACATACATACACCAGACAAGAACTCTCTCTGTTCAATGAGGACTATATTTATATTATCCTACAGATTGCTTTTGGCTTGGTTCCACCTCTAATTCTAAACTGCTAGTCTCGAATAATCCTATCAGAGTTCCAAGTGCTGTTTGCTAATCTCCGTACCATTGTTTATCAGCAGAGAAGTAAATGGCTTCCTCCTCCTCTTCAGTTCGATAAAGAGCTGGGCAGCTCGACACAGAAAGGATGTCAGGGTCAGGGGACTGCAAAGCATGCTGAGACTGCGGAGATGATGGCACAACATTGCGTCTCGATCGACACAAGCTACTGCTTCTTGCCAGTGTGCTGGGAGGTTTTACAATGGACCCTGAGGCAAAGAAAAAGCAAACCAAAACCCTCCAAGTGACATTGATGGTAACAATATCTACTCTGAAGACTAAATAGCAGCTACCTGCTTCAGCCACAGTGATTCTTAAAAAACTTTGACATTGCTCAGCTGTTTCGGGAGAAGAAAGACTGGCATCACCTTACACATTCTACAGTTAGATGAAGCAACTAGCCAAGATGCAACTGCAGCAGTCTTGTGACTGCCAAATATTACTCTGACCATGTGCACCAAAGCTCTGGCTCGTTATGCTCTCTTGAGAACAAAGAGAAAGATTCTACTGGAACTCCCAACCCTTTATAAACTAAAAATAGCCATGCTGAAATTAGTATGTTACACAACATCCTGTACTTTACTTGTATGGTGGATTTGGAGCTTAAAAGAATATGTAAAAGTTCTGCAATGCAGGTATACCTAACCGAACAACCAACTGAAATAGAACACACTGCATTAGTTTCAAAGTTATGTTAGCCATGGAAGACCAATTTACCTAACATGATAGAAAATATGTAACTCAACCTCATTTTCAGTGCAAGTATTTCCTATTTGACAACACTTTCTTTTGCCAGGCTAACTATGAATTTCTAGAAGCAAAAAATAGTACGAATAGGGGAGACAGCAACACAAAACTTGCCCAGGAAAGTATCTAACAGGAAGCAACAAACTAAAATGTTCCTAATTAATTCCTCCTTCAAAGGAGGAGTAGGCAGCAATAATCCTATGGAAATAAATCTACAGACCTCTTTTCAGGCTAGCAGTTATGAGTCTCAGGATTTCTCATACCCCTCCTCAAGCTGTCCCACAGAATGCATTGCTGCTTAAGACAGGCAGACCATACCCTTCACTGATGTTCAAAACCGGCACCAAACAAAACACACTAAAAAAAAAAAATCAATTATTTTTGTAGACAAGGATGTCTAGTCTGACAAAATGTGTTTTATTTTTTGAGATGCCAGTTTACCATCAGGTAAATTAAAGTTTCCCTTCCTGGAATCTCAGAAAAGGTTGAGTTGTCATTCTGTTTTAGTGCAGGAAATCACAACTTCCACAAAACAAGTAACTGAACCGTTGCCAGCGCTCAGACTTTGTTTCCTGCTGGGCTGAGCAGAAAAGAAAGGTATACAAGTCCCAACATGACAGCTGTCATGTAACTCAAACTTTTGATTTTACTTTTCATGAACTCCCTACTGACCTGAAAAGCAGGTGCTGGCAGCTCAAAAATAAGCCTCTGTCATTACAAATATATTTCTAATAAAAACCAAACACGAACTGAGATAAGAGTAAGAATCCCTTCAGAAAATTTACTCTGTATCCAGGTAAATCAGATGTCATCCTACTTGCTGAAGTAAAAACAAAGATTGCACTATGGGTGAATTTTGAGAGAAGTCACAAGCATTTTGGTTCCTTGTAGGTGTACTTACACAGCACTATGAAGGATTCATCTGTGACAATTTAAGGTCTAGAATTTTCTAGTACAAACGAAGCTCTATAAATCAAGGAATCAGCTGAATCCTAATCAGTCAATGGAAAAGTAGAAATTTCACTATTATTTTCCTGTAATGACTTTGTTCCAGTCTCCTACGTCTATTTCTTTATCCCCTTTTTTCTTCAGCCAGGATGATTAAACAGATCTATTTCACACCATTTTAGCCTATCGGCCCAATTGCTGACTTCAAATGTTTCAACCTTAAGAGACCAAAGGATGCTGGGGCAAGGTAACAGCCCAGATAGTTCAGTTTAGGTCCAGACTGAAACAGTCTTGCTCATAACTGACCTGTCTGTGCAGTGTATTTTGTCTGGAGCCTCCTGAGTGGGACAAGCTATTTTGATTCTGTCCCTTCCAGTGTGTATTTGTCATTTTTGTCTAAAGAATGGGAACAATTTAGCAGTTACCAAACTAACCTACAATAACTTGACTCCTGAAGCAGTTTCAAATACAGATAATTTAGCATATTTTCCCTTTACTTCCCCACCTCCAAGTGTTTCCAGGTTTGGTTTTGTTTTTGTTGTTTTTTTTTTTACTGAGTAGAAATTTTAAAACCTAGTAAGTTAAGGAGAAGATACTTCCTTTATGTAATCACTCACAAAATCAGGCTCTCGTGCCTTACCACCATTCAGGAAAACACATTTGAAGTTTCTGTAGCATTACTAAGACTCAGATAACTTTCATCGCTGAGACAACATCCATTACCTAAATACTTCCAAATGAACTGACCTTTAAAAACAATGAAAAAAAACCCACCATAATCGCAAAATCCCACAAAAGCAAAAGTAACAACTAAGTATTCTCTTAAAACTGTACAGTCTTCCTCAAATCACAGTTCCTCTGAAACAACTGCACTTTGCTCTCTGGCTTCACTTCTATGCAAGACCTGAATGAGAAGAGTTACTGAAAAAAAAAAAAAAATTACTCAAGTCTTATATACATATTTAAGTGTTTTGTCATTTTTGACCCATTTTAGACCACCTGGGAAGTTGGATAACAAATGGAGCTCTTCATTTTGAAATCAGACCACAGGTTTCTCCATACAGACTTGGAAGTTTAAACTCTAGACATCTGTATTTTACTGGGCCATCCAAGAATTTTGGTGCTAAGGTTTAAATCAAAGTGTTCACAGTGAAGACAACTAGAGACACAACATTCTTTAAAAGCGATCAAAGCTTGCAGTAAGTATTGTTGCATGGGTATTAACGAACTTTGCAATGTGGCCTATAAAAAAAAAGTGGTTACATTCAGACAGACAGGCATGTGACCAAGGCACACTAAATGAAGCCGGCAAAGTGGCAACCACTCTCCTTATGCTATTTTAAAATACGCTTTTAATTTTTTCTGAGAATCCCAGCCCTGGAAGAAAAACGTACACATAAGATCAAGTTTCCTTCCCTACTCATTTCTCAGCTTGATCTTACTTGTTTGAATACCTCCATGGGATCTTTCTGATTTGTCTCTAGAGTCCAGTTAACCACAACTTCCACGAAACAGGCTCTGGTATTGACGCAATGACTCAATATACAAGGGTGGTCTGAATCCCCAGTGTATCTCTCTTGATCATAGTTTAACCAAATCTGGATTTTCCCTCCCTCCAGCACTTGGCCTCTCTGCCTCACAGCCAAACAATCCACTGTATCCAAACACAAACATTCTGCCTGAAAGCTTCCCTTGGACAACAGGATTTTGTTCCAGCCACTGAAGAATGTTTAAAAAGCTATGTAGCACATGGCCTCTTAAAGGGTGTGATCTTCCTATTAGCTCAAGGGACCCTAGACAAACTCCACCCCTTCCATCTGAAAGAATAAGTGTGCTAACAAATTCATTATAATGCATTACTCGTTACAAATTTTTTGTCTACGTGGCAATCCAAGCATGACAAGCAGACTTTCAAAACCTTAGCTGGATATCACCCCCCCGCCCCCCCAGTCTCCCACTGGAACAGAATAAAGGTTTTTTCTACAAATTATTTTTATTGTAAAAACCCGCTTCCAGTTTAAGCAAATCCTAACAGATACATCTAAAATGCTAGATAGAATTTTGTTTCTTATTTTCACTTTGATCCAGTCCTGTTTGATTTCAGCACTAATCTCCCACCTGACTTGAAAAATCCCATGCCTCCCCAACTTTCCCCCTTTCTTTTTACTGAGTATACTACTTACCATGAAACTGTGAAACTATTGGAGGAGTATCTTCATCCAAGTCATCAACTCCCCCTGCAATTGGGTAAGGAGGAATGGAAACTCGAGGCATAACTACCCAGCTGTGATCAGAGTAGAGAGAGGAGGTCAAGCTTGGTAGCCCAGAATTGTGTGCTATTTGAAAACCACAGATCTTCTCAATCTGTTGCCATCGATAAAGACGCTCTCTCAAACATGTTGTCAGCTCAGAGAGGGCTTTCCTGAAGAAAAGCAGACATTAAAATCACAGGCACTGCTCTTAATGATAAAGCAAAGCAATGCAAGCGCAATCATCCCAGCATAACAGAAGATCCATTACGACTGTCCAAATATTTGTCATTTAATATCTTTTAAACTGTTTTACTTAAGCGCAATAGCGCTAAGACACTAAATCCCATCACTCTCACAAAATTCCAGTGTTCCAGGAATAAACAGTCACAAAAGAACATGCATCCTGTTAATACTCTTACTTTGCTTCAAGGATTTTATGGTCCACTTCATCCAGGGAGGAGCTGTGTGCAACATGTAATGTTCCAAACACAGTGCTTCGCTTCTTTTTTATCTTCTCTGCCTAAAAGCAAGGTCACATGAAATGCATAAAACTGAGAGTTACACGCTTAACACAGATATCAATCTTAACAATAGCAACAGGTAGCAAAAAAAATAACCCTGAGGGAGAAAAAAAAATAATATCTCCAAATGCTTATCTGAACACTTTGTATTTACTATTTCATGTGTCTGTAGGTCCAAAAAGTTTTTAAGCAAGTGTAGAGTAAGAGTTAGTACCTCATCTTTGGCGATTGCTAATTGCATTTCTGCATGCTGTCTTTTGATATTGTAATATTGTACTTCAACTTCATGTGTTAACTGAAGCCACTTCTGCAAAGCTTCAGGAACAGACCAATTACTTCTCAGCTCAAACTCCTTCTCAGCCTTTTTTAAAGCCATGCGAACCTAGCAATCAAGAAGAAATAAAAGCATTAACAAGAGTATCAGAACAGAAGAAAGTGAAATATAAGCACCTTTATAGGCTGCAGCAACATACTAAGGCTTTACAGAGCTTTGGTGTGTGTCAATTGCTGTCTGGAAGACAGATCTAGCATTTCTGAAATACAGCATAGGAATTTCCATATATTGTATTATACTCAGATTTTTTTCCTATGGTATACAACCCCTAACTTGAAGCTTAAATATTTTTATAAGGCAGCATTTTTATTTAGTACAATAAATGTAATCTATTGCCACTGAGAAGAATGAGACAAAGTTACTATCTCTCATCTGATAACAAGGTGGAAAAAATCTTTTGTATATATTTTGTTCCATGAATCCAACATTATCATAAGCTGACATACAAAGTGTATGTCTTTTTAGTTTCAGGATTATTTTACTAGCTAATGGCATGATTGACAGCCAGTCATAAAGTTATCTTTGAATTTTTCCATTCAAATCCATCATTAGAGAAATAAATGCTGCTTTAAACACTCCTAAGAATCTAATAAAACCGGGACCAATTTAAAGTCAAACCTGAAATTATACACAGTTTGCAGATACCTGTACTAGCTCTTCTTCTGCATACTTGAGCCTGCTGAGCTCACATTCAGCTCCCTCCCTCAACTCCCTTAGGCGATGAGCTTCTCGTTTTGCATCATTGATCTCATCCATCATTTTGCGCTCCAGATTTTGCTTTTCTACAGCAACATTTCTATTCTCTTCTTGTGCCTTCTCAAGCCTTCACAATTGAACAAAAAATATGAGAAAATACACAGCATACTTGTTAAAAGTTGCAGTCAGAGGAGAAGAAAATGCGTCCAGCAACAGGGCAAGAGGCAATGGGCACAAATAAAACCACAAGAGGTTCTATCTGAACATCAAGGAACAGTTTTTCACCATGAGGGTTACTGAGCACTGGCACAGGTTGCCCAGGGAGGTGGTAAGTCTCCATCCTTGGATATATTCAGCAGCTGCCTGGACATGGTCCTGGGCAACTTGTTTTAGATGATCCTGCTGGAGCAGGTGGGGCTGGACAAGATGACCCATGGAAGTCCCTTCCAACCTCAACCATTCTGTGATAATAAAGACTATGCAAGTTTCATGAATCAACAGCAATTACGTCACAGAATGTGATGTCCGCATCAGACAAAATATGTGAGATTTAAGCTGAACCATCACTAAAGGTGTAATAAGATCAAAATACAAGTCGTTATAGACAATTGAGTTACAGGTGCATCAGAGAAGACTATCAACTCTCACACTGCTAAATAAGCAATAGAAAGCAATCAGTCCAGGTCTGTTTCAATCTGAGGAGCTTAAAAACCAGAGAAATGTTCTAATTCCCATATATGTAAGTATCCCAAAGTAAACTGTAATTATATGAAAATAACAGCATATACTTTACATCTCCAGGTAAAAAAGGTTGAACCTCTGTTCTCTTTATATTTACCCCAAATTGATATTGCCTGCTAAAACACTCAGGAGCAATATCAACCCCAAAACCCATCATCACTGAAATCACCATTTCCATGCAAAATGATGATGAACAAAACCCAAAGGCAGCATAATGCAAATAACGTATGACTGTAAGTGATCAGGATCTGTATTTGTATTAAACCTCAAAACAAAAGGACAACTAAACATTAACTTTTTTTTTTTTTTTTTTATTTTTAGCTTTTATACCTTTCCTGCAAGTCAAGAAGACTTTGCTCTGCTGTTTGGAGACTTTCTAAGTCCTTCATCATCTTCGTGATATGTTCTCTTGAGGTTCTGTTCTGTGTATATGCAAACCAGCAGCCTCCAAAACCAATAACTATAGAAACTGTTAATATAAAATCCTTCATCCAGTTGTGAGGGGGACCTGTGCAGAGAATAATACCATAATTAACTAGTTCATTGACAAAGACAATAGACCATGGACTTTCCCCACAGCCTAAAAGGTTACAGAACCTGATGCTAAACAGAATTCCAGCTGATTTATCTACAACCACTTCCAACAACTTTTCAACCTTTCAAACGGACTCCAGAGCATTTCCATACAACTTAAGCAACTCTGCTCTGACACAATCCACTTAATCTACACTAAAACATACATTACATTGAGGAAAGCCTACTAAACTTTTACAGTACATAGTGTGTTATCTTTATTTAAATGAATTGAGTTTCCCCAATTACACTTTGATCAGGCCAGTAGGAACTTCAGTTATATTTGAGTAAACTCTCCCCAGTCTGCGCCTCTGGAATACCCTGTGCTAAGTTAAAAGTGCCCTTGTAGAAAATAAAGTAGATTTTGAAAGGATAAGTAGCTAGTAGCAGCACTTTTTAAAAGCAAGACCTGAACCATCAAAATATCATATCCCAGATTCACATACACTTTGTTAGTACAACTTTTATAGTCACTCGCACCTTTATAAAAAAAAAAATTTCAAAAGACAGTTTCTGTTAGCATTAAAAGGTACAATGCAGACGCAAAGTGCTTTTTTTCCCTGAAAATCTCCAGCTCTGATCTGTCAGGCTAATTCATATCAGTCAGGCCAACTCCAATCTGGCCTGACTTTTGGGCAGTCACTCACTACTCTCCAAACTGACCGCTAAGCTCAGGAATACCCGATATGCACAGTACCCCAACAGATCTGTAACTGTGTACAAGCAAGCATGCAGATCGCTGGTGATGTGGTAAAGAAATCTCTGCACATGCTAAGATGGGTCAGATATGGAAATGCTGAATTTAACTGCACTAAAGGCTGAGTCAGCACAAAAGACAGTGGTATTAGATTTGCACCACCAGCTCCTTTTTTCTTCCTTGGGAAAGGTCATTCCCCCTCATTTCACCATCCCATCTTACACTGTCCAAGCTAATTGGGAAGCGAAAGTAACACTAGCTGCAAGTACAATTTAAATAGTCAAAAAACATTGAAGACACTTCTTGTGACACAAAAGCCAACACCCTTCTGTCAAGTAGGGTTATACTAAAATATCTATATAATCTTATACATAGAAGTGAACCTTTGTCCTGATCCCAGCAACCTGACAACTTTTTAATTTATCACCTGGTTCCAGAATGCATGCCAAGCAATCCATCAGTACAACCAGAAAATAGATAACCTGTCCTACCTACAGTATCAAGTGTCACTGAAAATACTCTGTTAAATTCTTACAAATAGAAGATAAAAAAACTACAAAAAGTTACTAACGGGTGAGAGGTCCAAATAAAACAACATCCAAGGCTTTAAGCTGAAGCTTCTGTCTATGGCTCCGGTCAATTATTTTCAAGTGAGAGATCATGAAAGCATGTTCATTTACTGCTATCCTGTTAATGATAAGACAAAACGTTACCTATTCCACAAGCTATATTTGAAACCAGTCTATGGAAAAAAATACATCAATAGCATTTTCAACAATTATAAAGATTATAGTTATACATTGAGAGTGAGAGACATAGTACCGTGACGGTAGTGCTACAAAAAAACATATCAGCATGTGGCAAAGGAAAAACATCTAAGCATTTCCCTATTCTTTTCTTTCTGGAATAATCGTGACATAAATCCATTTGGCAGAGTTAAAGGTAATGGTATGTTTCCAGACTTGCGACACCAACTCTCCGAAATACATACAATACTCAAAACTAGTTGTTACGCTCAAGAAATGGGGTTCTGCTGACAGTTTTTTATGTATACCCATACAATAATCTGAAGTTGTTCAAAAGAAAGTTCACTGCTATACAGAATTATATGATCAATGATAAAAGCTTCAACAGTAAGAAGCAAAACTAAAACAAAAGGAGTGGCAAGAAGCATTTATATTTTGAAATAATTTGACACACAAAAAAAAAATACACCAGCTCTTCAAAACCACAAGGACGCTTCTCTTTTCTTGCATTTGACTGTATCTTGTCAGACTTTAGGTTCACATAGCTGTTCCCACATACAGACTAAAGCAGTAAGCTACAGAAAATTATCTGAAACTAATCCAGAAGAAATGTTCACCTGGGAAGTGTTGTTCCATTGACATTGCTGTCTCTAAAATTCTTTTCATACTGAGGCAGTTCAACAAATTCTGACAGCCATTGAAGGGTGTCCTCTTGGGTCCAGTTATGGACTGGAAGAAAAAGTCAGTTTAATTACCTTTAATTTTCATAAAAATCAATAGCAAGACATAGAAAATAAGCAGTTAGAGAAGACAACAGATTACAGTGAACAAGAGGGTTTAGCCAAATATGATTGCAGAAAAATTATCATTAACATTCACCAAGGTGTTTCTGGCATTTCATCTTTCTCATTGTGTGCTTCTCAGAGGAAGCTCAGGCAAACTGTAAACGAACAGGCATGGAACCAACAGAAACATTTCTTTATTAAAAATTCCACAGAATAATTTAGTGGTTTGCTTTAGTTTAAATCAGGACAGTCTCTTGTGACTTTTATCTGCTTAAACTGATCTCAGCCTCAATCCTTTTGTCCTTGCTACCCTTGCAGAACTAAAGACATGTCACCAGGTGCTGTAGCCATTTAAGGCAATACACCAAGGTCTTTCCCAGGATGATGGCTTAAGAACTTGTTTTCACAAGAATCTCCATAGAGGCTCATGCCTACTAACCATAAAAGATGAGCATAGAAGAGAAGAAATTGAAAGGAAATACTGGAAGCAGAAGAAATATAGCAGGAGAACAATTAAACCTATGCCCAAAACAGCTGTATTACATACTACAATATTCCCACTAAGAAAAATTATTTAAATATGTAGACAATCAACAACTTGCCTGTATAGCAGAACAGTGTACATAACCTTTTATAGCTACATATGCTCTAAGAAAATACCTCCCACCAATTTTACTATGGAAAAAAAAAAAAAAAAAAAAAACACCGAAACAAAACCAAATTCACATTTCTGACCCTTACAGGCCTGCTACTACAGCTTATAGCTTACACCTTCGCGCTGGCAAGGCTGAAGGGAAACTGTCCTCTACATTTATCCAGTTCGCAATAGTCTGTCTGCACATGAAAGAAATGGTGACAGCCTCCTTCTGAACAGATGTATCTTTGCATGAACAAGTATGTTTAAAAAACCCTCAAACCAAAATTTCTCAATTGAAAACTAATTCCGTGTGACAATGCTGGGCAGACATTTGTTTAGAAACCTTATCATAAGGACACAATCTCAGTGGTGAATTTTGACAATGATCCTTTAGAAAAAGCTGCTGAAAACTTGACAGGTAAGCTGCAAGCAACAGAATTTTTTCTGAGTTCAAATTCATATTTCAGTCCACAAACTAAAATAAGGACTTCTAGGTCTCCTGTCTGCACTAACATAGCTGAAAAATAAGCTTAAACATTTCAGATTTTCATCACTCCAGATAAGCAGAGACAGAATATATTTCACAGACCCACTTACAGCTTAAAAACAATAAACTTGCTGTACAAACCACTTGCATCCTAGACATATGAATAGCTACACCTCTTTCCCAGAAAGCTGTCCCATTTCTTCCTCTGTTTTTGAGCCACAAGCTGTTTTCCAGGTGTTGATCTTGCACCAGATTCAGTTTTGCCATATTACTCTAAGCTTTTATGGTAAATGGGCTTAATTTGTAAACAGATCATTTTCACATTGCAAAGATTCTTAACTGTTTTGTGAATAAGTGATCAGATTTTCTAATCATTCTAAGCATCTCAATAGGGTGGTAAGATCATCCAGAAACATATCACCTTAACTGCATTCTGGAAATATGTTCATAAAATGATCCAAAGCAAAATCATTTTAATGTGACAGGAAAAAAAAAAAAGATAAATCACCTAAAATAGCTACTATACGCTACAAACTATCACTGACAGTACAGAACATGCCACTTCAGAAGCCACATGCTGACTTTATAAATTGACAGGGAGGAAAAAGAAAGTAACAAGAAGTTTCACTTCTGCTGAAAGCATTCTGTGGTCCCTCTCAAAATTTATGTAAATTTGTAAATTGTTTATAATTCACTAGTGATTTTAAACCTATCATGTAAGAAATGAGATACATATTTAAGTTGATTACAGCAGAGCCTATCATATCTGTTCTACTGCTTAGACTGGTGTGATGTTTCCTCCATAGAACATCAAGGAAATTTCCCCAAACGAACCAATTACATCTAGGAAAAAACATTTTGCTATTCATTATCTATCACTGTATCAAATACCTCCATTATTACAGAAATAACAAAAAGTAGTGACCAAACTCTATCCTGAACTAGAATCGGAACTTGTAAACTCTATCTTGAACTAGAATCAGAACTTGTACTTTCTGTATTCTTCTTAAACTGTTACCTGGTTACATAAGTTAGTACCAGTTACTCTGAAATATGTTGTGTCCTTTTAAATTGCCACTCGCCATTTAAGCTAACCATAATCAGTACGTACAGTCAACTCTTATTCTGTGATTTCGCTGTCTGCATCTCTGCCCATACACACATTTTGTGAGAAATTTAGATTTATTATGTAACCTAATTCTGTATTAGCAGAATTCCAGTATCAGTGCCTGCAAATCCCTAACTTTTCCATGTGGAACTGAATTCTAAACTACCCTGTCCTCTGTTTCCTACAGCACCACAGTGAAGCCCTGGGAGATTGATTTACATCAGTGAAAACAATCAGACTGTTTCTTTTTGTGGGTATCTTTTATATATTAGTAAGAAGTATTGCTGGTCTCCAGTAAGACCTTACAACCAACATGTATGTTTATTCTACAACAATATACAGTACTGATAAGCAAACTGGCCTTTCTTCAGTAAAGCAGTTATAGCCTAATGAAACATGACACAAGACAAGTGATATGCGTCAAGCACACTGAAAAGTAAGCAGGCCAGTTGAAACTCATCTCAACCAGCATTACCAGTTAGAATGTGCCAGCTCCCACTAATTAACTAAGGTTTCCTTATTTTAATTGCCCAGAAAGAATACAGTGCTTTGGACAGGGGAGTAGCCACCGACAACTACTCTAAGTTAAATGCATATACCATTCAGGAGTAAGCAAAACAACCTTCCCTCTCACACCTGTTTTCACAAATAGGTATCTTGAGAGAGGATGTCAGCAACATGCTTTGGGCAGGCAGGTGTAGAAGCTACAGTGTTTACAGTGCAGCAGTCAGTCTCTAGATGTGCATCAGCTGTTCTATTTCTGGTCACAAGTTTGAGGGTTTTATGGTTGTTTCCGTCTTGGTGCTTTTGGGTTGTTTGTTTTTGGTTGTTTTTTGGGGTTTTTTTTCTATTTTTTTCCCCTCCTTTTAAACTGCTATAACATGCCTGAAGGTGAAGAAGCAAAAATAGCTTCAAACTGGCCCTGTATGAAAACTGCTCCTTGCTAACTCATGTTAATGGCCAATTAGATCAGGCTGTGTCATTTCTTCATGTTGAATTTATCAAGTAGCACACTGCTTCAGGGCAGGGAGGCATGAAGTAAAACAATATTACAGTGTCAGCCTCACTACTCCTATGAGCCTCCTACTCTTTCAGAAATCACATTCCATTCAATAAGTGTATTTTGTGGCAAGGAATGGATGACAGCCATGTATTAGGCTTAAAGTTGAGAAAAGGCTGACCAGACAGTATAGAAAAACAGAAAATTGTTCTGTATCAAGCAGACACAAAGTTTTAAAAGTTAGTTATGTTTTAGCAGGACCTTCAGCAACAACATCAGCAAGAAATTTGCTGCCACCAGAAGGTTTTTAAACTAACAAACCAAATAGCATGAAAAAGCAGAGGAGAAGAACAACCCTGACTATCTTTTCAACAGAACTCATTTCACACAGAAGGACCAGCCTGCAGTACCGTACTGGTCCTGCCTGGAACACTACACAGCATTATGTAACTCACCCTTGGCCAAGCCCTGCTGACATGCGTTTCCAATCTCCAGATATTTAAAACCTGAGACAGCAAACCATTAAGAAACTGAGAGGCAACAGTAACACATTTGTGGTATGCAGTTTAGTCCCAGCTGCTGCAAGAACACTTGTGCAACATTACCTCAGTGTAAAACAGATGACCACACAAAGTAAGCCATTTTTTAATCTTTTTTCCCCTAATAAAGAAGGTACCAGACTTTACGTCACCTTCTACTTTCCACAGGGGAAAAAAAAAAAAAAAAAAGTTAAAAATTACACAAGGCGGGGAGAAGCTTTTTTTTGGTTGTATTATAGGGCAGTATGCACTATAGGACATACTCTACATTAAAGGCCAAATAATATGTCATAACTGTAAAGAAAACCTAGGTTGTTGGTGTGGGGTTTTTTAAGGCAGTTTGTAAAAACTAATTTTGGGTAGTACTCAGATTAGTCTAACAACAGCAAATCATTCATGAACTCCAGGTCTGGCCACTACAGTCTTACTTTGCTACAAAATCAAGTGCCAAGGGACAACGCTCCAACACCAAGAATGCAGAATCCTACCTATTCCCCAAGGCAGGTCAGAGAACTACCCAGCTGAAGGCCCCTGCACTGATTTTGCAGACTCCCTTACTATTGAGGATAAATGCCTTCACATCTCTCTTCAGATGGCAAACTTATATGATTTCAGCCTATTATGGGGCAAAAAAAAAAGAGAAGGCAGACACCTTTGAGACAAAGAATTTTCAAATATAATTGTGCGGTCTGGCATTCAGACATCAAAACATTCTTCTGTCCCCTCTGCTGCACTCACAACTACCACCTTTTCAAGGCCCTCGTTGAAAAAATACTGAATGCACCTTCAATATTAACCCAACAGTAATTACTAAGCTTGATATTTTAGAATAGCAGAAAGGCTCTGTACATGCATAAATACTGCTTAGTCAGAAAGAAAAGGGCACAGTCAAAGCAAATACCATACAACAAGCATATACAGGCATTTACATTAAAGGAACAGACATACACAACAATAGAAGTCAGAGTACTTTCAGAAAGCAGTGTTTTCTATGCTTTAAACAGCTACGTATGCTAACTCCTAGGCATTCCTCTAAATGAAGTGCTCTCTGTAGAATTAGATTATGAGATTAAAAAATTTAAATGGTCACAAAAAGCAGAAGTAATTTCAGCTAAACTAAATTAAGTGACAGCCTTTTTTTTTTTCCCCATACTGAATGACTCATTGAAACTGCATGGCAACACAGCAAGAATAGCCTAAATGTTGATTTAAGTTATGATTCCTTTCATGCAGGTAAAACCTATAGAAGCCTTGAAATTCCTTTAATTTGCACCAGTGCAGACTATGCCCTAAGGATTCTGCACCAGGTAGGAATACCCAAAGCCTGCCCCCAATTCCAGAAATATCAAAAAGCAATATTCTGAAGTTGCTTTTATTATTAGGCAATTTTTAAAGCTTTGAATGGAGCCAGTTCTTAGGGTTCCATTCACTGTTTAAGATCCTTCTCAAGCAATTACTTAAAAAGAACCTCTGTTTTTGTTAATTCTAAAAGGAGACTCCAAACAGCAATAGTGCACTTACTGTATCATAAACCGTGTTTTCACTTTCTTCCCTCAAATCCTACCTATCTCACATCACCCTATATCTTAAAGAGAAAGGAACTTAAACTATTTGACAAATACTTCAGACAAACATTCACATAAAGCAAGCTTTTATGGGAACAAATGAACAATTCCACTCCGCATAAACTAAGCAGAAACAGAACCAGAAGATGTTTCTGTATAAGTACTGAAGTGCAATGTCAACAGCACTATTCAGAGCTTGTAATTCTCACACAGATACCTCAACAGACTACTTAGGGAAGTTTCAAATTACCGATACCATCATTTATACTACCTTCCACCCTCTTGTTTAATGCTGTCAAATTGCATTATAATGGCACTATAAACCAGCAGCATTTTAAGACAAAAATAAATAAAAATTGCTAAATATCTAGAAAGGAAAAACTGTGTTTTCCATGTTACCTAATATTAAATGAAAGTAGTTTATTATTTGAGGGGCTTCATGCTTCCTAACAGTCAGCAGCCCACTGTTAACACTGCTTGGGAGTCTCATTCTAGGGGCCTCCCTACAGTGCAACTTCAGTTTCCTCAAGAGCATGCACAGTAAAGCCATTATAAGCAGACACAGCAAGACCAGGCATTCCTCTCAAAGTTTTTTGAGTCTTACGCTGCTTACACTACATTCAAGAAACCTGGAATAAAGATTACATAACAGACAAATAGATGCTTCTGACACCACTATAGCCCAGATTTTGGATGAGTTAACTCATAAGTTAGACAAACAATTGTAGGGAGGTAATTTTTCTCTGATACTTCAGTTGCAATACTTTCATTGAACAAGATCTTTAGTGAATTTACAGAATATTTGAAGAGGCAAAAATTTGCTGGTTAAAGCATAGCCATTCACCATGCAACAAAACACCTGACCAATATATTGCCTCGGACTGAACTTCCTACACCAGCAGAACGAACCAACGGCATGTTTTCAATTTCATTTCTCTTTTGTTTCTACTTTAGCTGTTTGACTAAACTTTTAGATCTCTGCTGACCATTAGCACAACACCTTCTGAACAGTGTGAAAAAAGTAGTATCTTTCTCCTAACATTCCAGACCTCTGGAAGTTTCACTACATCCTGGAACATATTTGGCAGTGAACACTATACTACCTGTTAAGTAGTGTCTTATGATATTTGAAATGTTTGGCTCAACTTACTTATTTCGTTCAAATCAAAGTGAGGGAGGGATGGTGGTATTAGGTTGCCAGTCCATTTTCCTGTATTCCAAGTTTAAAGATATTTTCCAAAATGCTTTCAACTAAGAATTCCAGCTCTTTGTAGCCCAAAGTTCTATATTCCAGTGGAAGCACATTGGACTTCTCACTTAATACAACATATAAAAAAATGTATGTTCAAAAAATAGCTTGACAGCAACCCTTAGGGCTTACTGAATTAAAAACATGCTTATCTGTAATTCAACACTTTCAATTGTCACCTTCATAAATTACAACCTCACATAGATGCATGTGTAAACTAGCTTAGATTACTTAGAATACACCCAGCACATCAACAGGAAATTAACACTAGTTCGACAAAGAGTTTTTAGTCAGGTTTAGGTATGCCTATAAAGAACAGTACCAAAACAGATTAATGAAGATCATTTTAAGAGTGTGGGTTTTTTTTAACATTTACTACTCCAAACTACTTGGTGGAAAAATAGTTGAATTACATCTATTTTCAGTAATGACCATCACTTTCAGCTATTCTTCTTTACCTACCTTCAGAAGTTTTCCAGCGTTTCCACAGATCCTCAATAGTGATGTGTTTGTCTTCTCTGTGTAAATGACTATGTTTATTAGAGGCATCCTTATATTGCATGTCTTCCCTTAGAAACTGAAGAAAAAGGAAAACATCATCTTAAACGCTAAAGTAACATTATCTAAACAGAAACTACAAGGAAATCAGGCAGAAGAGAATCTTTACTATCTCTTCCCCATGCAAGCAGCACACAATTTCTATAAGTTGACTACATGAAAGACTAAGAAAGCAAGTTAAACACTCTTACAGGATTTGATTTTCACGATGATTAATACCTAGAAAAACTGAAGGTGCAGTTGCTAGTATACTAGGTTTAACATTACTAGTATGCCTTGGATTTACAGTGATTACAGAATGCACCACACAAGTCATACCGCATACTTCTTTATTCTGAAGACATTTTAACCAACTTCACCTAGCTGAAGATAAGACCATGTAAGATCTGAGAACGTGCCATATGGATGAGTAATAACTGCGTGCTGCTATACCAGTTAAATGCAAGTGCTTGAGGGATGACAGAAAGGTGTTGACTAAGTACTACTAAAGCCTTTTGATTAGACAACAAAAGTTTTACTTCTGTTTCAAATTAAAAAATAGAGGTCATCTTAGGGACAGTTTTCTTCTTGCTAATGATTCCTCAGTGGTTATACTACAAGTACAGAACCATTACACAAAGCTGTTTCATTCTCAGTAATTAACAGGAAGCCTATGTCAAAATAACCACGCTTTGCCTTTTAGTAAACAGGATAAAAAGGAAGATCTTGCAATCATGGCATATACAACAGTGTTGTATCACTATTTCAGAAGTCATTACAAATGGATTTTCCAAACACATACAAATAAAAAAAGCATGGAACTGTAAAACCCGTTCTATTTTTATTTCACACAGACCTAGAAAAGTTGAGCTACTGGTTTGCAAACTACCCTCATTAATAGTGGAAACCTTCCACAAATATCGGTCCCTAAAAGCACAGCATAAGCAGTGTCTGTGAGTGGAGACCTTAGTATTAGCACCAGAAAATTAACCTAAGAGCTAAGAAATCTTCCACAGTAGACAGCTTGCTTTCTTCAGTTCTTGAAGGATAAAGCTGTTCAAACAAAACCACCTACAGACAGTCACAACAGCTAATGCAAAAAAAATCACCTTTTTATGTGACGGGTCAGACGTCATCACCACTTCAAGCAGAGGGGAGGAAGGCTAAGCTAGCAATGCACTGCAGAAGGCCCCACTTCTTTGAATTTAGCCCTGGTAATAATTTATCTGCAGAGCTTCCCATACAGGCCCCGTTTCTAACAAATCTAGAAATTATGTCATTCAAGAAACTGCAGGAGAGACTGAAAAGTAGTTGATGTTAAACCGTAACACTAACTCTTAATAAAAAGAGATAGTGTGTGATAGCTGAAATATGCAAGAAAGGACTAACACTTAACAATTTCCTCTTATTAAAGACTTCATTCTTATCAATAAGGGAATCTAAAAATATGGGAAAGGATACAAGTTTTCTCCTCTAACTGATAAACTTGGGATAAAATACTAGTCACCTTCCCTAATCCAATCATAAAGCTATGCATGTCGTTTGGTTTCAAATACAGATTGGATGCAAATCCTCTTTCATTCATCTACCACTTCAAAACTTTTTTTGATTATCAGACATTACCTTTCTAAAGCCTTTTGATTGCTAAAATAATTCTATTTAGCACATACAAACTGCACAAGCATTTTACCTCTTCTTTCCTATGTTTATAACACAAAAATACGGATATATACACACACACATATATACATGAGACATAAAGCAGAAATCTATGAAGTATGTAAGAACAATTGAAAACAGCAGCCTGCTGGGGCAGAGGCAATTAGGCAAGTTCTGAAACACGACAGACCAGCAACTGTAAAAGAGTACAGTAAGCACAGGGAAGGACTGATTGCTGTAACTATATGCAAATGTAAAAATATCTGTAGCATACTCCATAGCCCAAGTGCAAACTGAGGTCTTCCCAAACTGGCACAACTACCATGAAGCTGGCAATTTCCACGGCTAACATCAAGTGCAATCAAAGGATGATTATCTTATTTGTTCCTCCTCCATGTTTATTAAAGGGTAAACTGAAGAAACCAAACAATAAGAAAACAAACCAAAAAAATCTTCTTATTCACTAACGTCTCTATGCTTTCCAGATTAAAGTACAGTATCACAGCTGGAGGTGGAAAGAACTGATGTTTGCCCACCTCATCTTTTCCCTTCAGACTGCAAGTACCTACCATCAACTACCATCCCCAGCATGTCTTTTGGAAACTTGTAAAAAACTTACTAAAAAGTTACAGCTCCTTCCCTGTAAAAACTACCTCCCTTCATACGGCAGTTAAGGTACACACTAACACTCTTCAGCTTTCTAGTGACTGGTGATGCACTGCCCTTGGAGCCTCAAATGTCAGGCATGGAAAATTGTTGCAAAAACAAACGTTGTAGGCCAATCAAGTTTCTCAAGAGGAACAATGGAATATAAGCTGTATGTAAAGGTTTAAGCATATTTGCATCTCCTCAGCAAAAATCATACATCAGATCAGTTTTGTTCATGGAAAACTTGTCAGCAGAGGTTGTAAAACACCTCAGGACAAGAACATTTGAACAGTTACAGGTGCCATCAAAGGAAGTCTGAATTGCTGTTAATAATACCTACATGCAGGGTTAGGAATACAGAAGAGAAGGAAGATGCCAGCTGATAAACAGAAAAGCTACATCTCACCCCAAAGTACTCTAAGAAAGCATTCCGATTTAAGAAATGGGACAGCCAGGTTGCCCTGGCACCCAGGATAAGCAATGCAAACAACAGTTTATGGCAAACTTGCAGAATTTCATGTCATTCTACTATGCAGCCGGCAGAGGGAGCAAGAGTCAGTGTATGGATTTACATCCCCAACGCCCCGCCGGAACACAAACGGCTGCGCTAACTAGCGGAGAGGAAAAAACCGAAAAGCCTGGTCTCAAATCTCGTCACAAACACAGAAAACAAATCCAAGCTTGAAGGACAAGATTTCCCAGGAGATGAGGACGACAGTGGAAAAGGATCTGGTTTATAATGAGAAAATGTTTAGAATATTTGACTAAGTCCCTCTTTAAAAAAAGGGATTATCAACACACAAACTTGTAAGCAGATCACATTTAGCAATCAGTTTGCAGTTACTCCTTTAAGGGGAAGGATTACACATTTATGATAATTTCTTCAAGAAAAGTGCCACTCTTCTGTTCAATCCCAGCTATATCACTCCCATACCCTGTAAGCATAACCACAATGACTCCCTCCCTCAACAAGGTTCTCTAACATCAGATGGTCACAATGGTAAAGTTAGAGCTGGAAAGAGGCCATCATGTTTCAAAGAATGAATGCATTTACCAATTAAGAGATATATGATATAATCAAACATCTTTCTTCCGCTTAAAAGATCTTTGTTTCAAAACTGGCCTAAAATGGAAATTCTCCTTTAAGTAATTGCATCTTAAATTAAAGAAAGCCATAAAAACAGAACAAGTCTGGTAAAAAGAGAGGATTTTTCTGTTCCTTGTGGTAGCAGCTAATCTCTCTTCTGTTGCCCTGGTCATTAAGTACACAAAGAAAAGGTTAGAAAAATAACTTTGAC
>JAVJGJ010000001.1:31323436-31348899 GCA_035590215.1 Microhierax caerulescens
GCTAATCTATCTTCTTTTGCCCTGGTAATTAAGTAAAAAAATAAAAGTTTACAAAAATAACTTTTAATAGGGAGTTTAAAATAATAAGCTCTTAAAAAAAAAAAAAAACCAAAAAAAAAACCCCACACATCTAAGGATTATCTTAGCCAACATAATTAATCAAAAGGGAGATGGCTTTATAAGACTACAAAGTTGAAACAAAGAAAGCAGTAGATAAGTTACCTAAAAAAATCTGTGTGAAATAAGGAGGGGGGGGGAAAAAAATAAATCATTTGTCAAAGCAGCCTTTTAGTACATTCCAGCCCATCCACTGCTATGGGACTTGTTGCAGTATTACAATGTCATACTTACAAGTTACGGTGGCACCTATTTTTTTAAAAGTCAAGGTCCTAGGATTCAGGTACTCAGCGCACACAACTGCCTACCCTACAGAGGCAGTTTCTAAAGATGTGACACAGTAAAATAAGAAAATATAGTTAAGCACAATAAAAACATCACTGGGAAAACACAGGCTATAGCCATGAAAGTGTTACCAAGTGTATCTTAAGTAACCTCCCAACAGTTTTGAAAAAAAAAGACTACTGGAAAAAGCTCAAAACAATATTGTAGCTATTCCACTGCAAAGTAAACTGCAATCTCTTCATGGCCAAACTAGAATTTCTAAGGGGGCATTTCACTGTAGCAGAACTAAATGCCTGCAGTGCTACATAAGCAGGTGCAGACAGCTACATATTAGCTTAAATACCTCCAAGGAGGCAAGGCATGAGGTAGGTCCGATCCAAATCACGCTGGAATAGGTTTCTACGCATTGGTGCCCATGATGACACACGCTGCCTCCCTACAGGACTTCTCTGGACAGGCACAGCCATAGACTAACACGGTCGTAAGGTCTTCAGACAAGACAGGGCTCCTACCTATCCTGCTCTGAAAACACCGACTACGTAGACATGTTCAGAGTTGCTTACAAAACTTGAGAAGGCTAGAACGCACACTGCCTGGGGGCAAATACATTAGCAGTTAAAATGATAAAATCCCATGCAAAAAAGACTTCTATTAACAGATCTAGACAAACCATGGGGATCCAATAAACCAAATAGCTTTGGAAAAGGTTTGCTATGTTGGTTAGAAAGCTCAAAACATGTCTTTGAAAGATCAACGTTTGTAACAGAATGCTCTTGCACAGGTGAGGTACAAAACACACTGAGGAGCCATCCCAGTACTACAGAAAACAGTTGTAATGTTTTCCATTTCTGAACCAAGTGCAGCAGGTATTTCTCAACCATGCAGATTTTTGCCTAACCAGCTGTCAACGAAGTATTACGTAGTCTACACAAATATGAACACCAGTTTAAGGACCTTTATGATATAAAATAAGGACTAAACCAGAATACTAAGGGAACTTTAAAGGACATCTAACACCTTGCTGAGTGTATATTTCCAGACAACAAAATCAAGCAAGAGCTCAGCCTATAGTAGAACCAACTAAAAATCTAACAGCTGGGGTAGGCTCCTGAAGTTTAATGAGGTTCCAAGATGCACAAAAGAAGGGAGATTAAGCTTTTGAACTGTCATCTGTTATTTTTTAACATCTGTTCCATACACAGCTGTACTTCCCCCCTCCCCAAAAATCTTCACTCCCTCCAAGATACAACAATTGAAAGCAAGAGAAATTCTGGCATAAATTTGCTTTTGTCCCAAGAACACAGAAGGGTACTTCACTTAAGCCATCTCAAGTTTAAATTCTGAAAGTGTTTTTTCACCTCACACTTCAGGCTTCTAATATCCAAAATACACATACTTAAAGTGGCAGCACCACACTATCTTGGCATCTAGTTCTTCAGGATATCCTGTCATGGAGTTTCTTGTGATTTTGCCCAAAGTATTTTGTACTCACCACTGTCCCGAACAGATTACTGAAAGGAATAGGTCTCTGGTCCAAACTGGTAAATCATGTTTTATTGATTTATTAAATACCCCTTAAGGAATTAAAGAACAAAGATAACCACCGACTTCTTTCACCAACTCATCTTACACAAATCAAAGTTAGCTCTATTTCATCAGTACTACAGAAAATAATTTCACATTGAAAAGTTATGTTAAATTTTCTCTCTCCAGATTATCCCAAAATAGAAATATTAGTGTGTAATATTTTACTTTAGCAAACTTGTAAAATAGATTGTGATGTGTAGATGCATGTACCATTGCAAATGCTCAAAGAAAGGAAGCATAAACAACCAAGAATATGATTAGCAAACCACATAATAAAAATAAGTAATAAGAGCATGAACTGGTTCTCCTTTATTATGAAACCTTTAATCACAAATTAGCACTAAAGGGAGGGTATACTGAAGCATACATTTCTGAATTCACCTCAGTTCTATAAATTATTTTTAACTGAGTTGTTTACATTTGACCTCTATCTTCTCCATTTTTATTTCCTTCTGGATTCAACTTTTTTTTTTTCCCTATTTTAGACTCCACTCCTCCCTCTTCTCTCAAAAAACACAGTATACTCTCTCAAGACGTAGGTTTGTTTTACCTCTGTCAGTTTATTTGCATCCAAGATGCAAATAACAACCTCAAGCCCTCAAACAACAGCTTCAGAGAGCCCATCCATCCAGAAACAGTCACTTCGGAGGAAGATCTTGGGCTGTCAGATATTCTGCCCATCAAACTTACCATAGCCAAAGTGCTATATTACTACTGTTATTCCTGATTGGATCATACTCGCTACTTTTTCTGCTTTAAACACTGTACAGAAGACAATCACACTCCCTGGTTTAGGCCACTAGATTGTTTTTGATTCTTGCCTCCAGACAACATTTTAAGTCAGGCACTTCTGCATTATCACCCCTGATTTTCCAGCTTCTTTCACTACACACTGTTAAAAACCATTCTCTGATCATTTCGTACTTTTGATGCTGCACACTCTTCCTCTCCACAGTGTTTTTTGCCTTCTTTGGTGGTTTGGCGTGAGGGTTTCTTGAGTTGGGACTTTCATTAAGTAATTATTTAAGTGCACTTACAAACTCAAACAAAACATCAAGATTATTAAGTTGATCTATCCAAAGATCCCACACAAAGCTGTAATTGTGCCATTAGCTTTGTGTGACATTAGACACACGGTTAAGATACTAGTATTTCAAAAACATCAACTTATTCTATTTCTACAGAGAGATTACTTGAGGAAATGACTTGATATAGGATCTACACATACAGGTTCTTTGGAAACAGGAAAAACCTATGTTAATGGTGAACATATGATGTCTGTCACACTGATTGTGTCTTTTCATCATTGAAATACTATCATGTACACGTGCAACAGATGCCTCCTGAGGCACATAGCCCCTCACAACACATAACTAAAACCTCAATCAGTAATGCATTCTCCCTTTACCCTTTTACAGCCTACCTCTTTAAACCAGTTTAAACAATTCCAATCTCTCATATGTTAATAATAAAGTAATAATAGCAAGAACTATATTTGATAGGAAAAAAAAAATCGTATTAGCCTGCCCCAACGATAAGTATAATCTTTTTCCACATCCATCCTTTTTCTTCTTGTCTGATGTACCATATTCTCTGGTTTTGACATCATGATAGCCTACTTTACAGAAATCAGTAACTGCACAGTAAAACATACTCTGAGCTAAGAGACAAATTTATTATCTTAACCATTTTTTTTTAAAGTTACACTTCTTGTTTTGAAATGCATAATTCTACACTGAAAATTCAGGGCAAGTATTAGAAAGTTATGCGAATCCTGAATGCAAAAAAAAAAACCTAACATGAGTAGCTAAAGCTCTTCTTTTCGAAGTATTTTGTAATAACTAGAACTAGAAGTATATTGTAGTGAATTTAAAAGTTCAAGTTTTTTCATCTTTATACATCTCTTAAGTTATACCATCTAGTCTAAATTAGGTAACAGGCGAAAGAATACGGAAAAAACCATCTAACCAGTCCATGCTCAAACTAGACCCCCTCTATCATCCTTAGAAGACTTCAACAAATCCCTCATGTGTCTTAACGACTAATAAATCCCATGCTAAAAATTCAGATCAGGTTTCCCTACATCTATTTCATCAAGGTCAAATAGAAGCTTCCTTCCAGTCCACACAAGGTATATCAAAACTGTTTCCAGTATCAGACAATTTATAGGAAATAAAGTTTCTTAAAACAGTTCAGATTTTCTTATATCCTAAAGAAATCCTTCTCTACAGAAGGATCTTATGTGAGACTTCATTTTACAGAGGAAAAACAAACTACAACATAAAACAGGGCATGAGTAACATTAGGAAAAATAAAAGCATGCAGATGAAATGTCTGGAATCGCTGTTGAAAGTTCTCAACTGGATTAGCAAATTAGAATAGTTAAAATAAATACTTCAACATCTTCAGCTCTTGTTACCTTCCCCTCTCAAAATAACTTATTTACAAGAACTTACTTCCTTGGTGTAAATATACACTTGGAATTTGTAACACTGTTCTAGTGGTGGTAAAACAGCAGGAAGTTATTGTACTTCGGCACATTTTTCCTGCCAAATAAAAAGCCAATGAATATCTAATCAACATACCTAATACACTGCTCTTCCAGGAGTCTTGCAAGCAAAAACCATGCAGCATGAAACAGGAAATCCATTACCCTGCTGTTAAGTAAAAACCCTGTATTTCATTAAAAGCTTTATTTCTCAAGCTTTTTTAATTATCAGTCCTCATTCTTATTCAAAACAAGCACTACTACCCACTGTGACAGAACAAAAAAACGAAGTGTGTTTTTTAAATAGTGCATATTAGAACATTTTTAGCATATATTCAGACCTACTGTAATCAGTTAACTATGTTGTTATGTCAGATCTATCAAGATTATAGTAAAGATCCAGTAAGCGCTACAAGAGCATAAAAATTACTAGTTGAACTTGCAATTAAACTGCATTTCTCATTAATTTTGGGTTTGCTTTTAATGTCTTAAGAGAAAGCATTCTATGCAAATAGATATTCATCATTGATTTGCATGCAAACTGTATGTAGAAAAGAGCTAATTTAGGGGGTATTAAATATTTTTTCAATAGTTAAAAATTAGATAGCAGAAAAAAGAGCTACATTTCATTCACCTTATTTTATGTACAGTGAGTAGTTTGAATATACAATTTCATTCACCTCATTACCCCAGCTATAACAACCACCCTCATGAATAGTGTTCTTATTTCAGTCATTTTAACAAGAGTTTAAAAGTAGCTTCTGTTGCTTGAGTTTATCTTGACATTCCTCTGGAATAGGAAGAAACTTAAGGTCAGACATAAAAATGGTCCACTGGAAGCCAAGACAGATCTTCTGAACACTAATGAAAAGCTTCCAATGTATAAATATTTCAGTATTTTATTTTAACTTTCTTAACTTTCAGGTATAACAAATGCAGCACAATGTCAAGAGTACCACACAGTGCTGAGAAGCTCCTCAGGCAGCTCACACTCATACTCCTGTTTCAGTTTGAAGACTGGATTGTACGCTCCCAAACATCAGTGACAATAACCAAACATTCTGCAGCAACAGAGCTAGACTATTTCCAGTGCCTGAACTACCTCGTCGTGACACTGCCTAAGGTACAGAGCAGATAACTTCTTTATCCTCCAAAGTTAAAAGGTACATTATTTTATTCTGGAGCATTCCCTCCATTGTACTGTATTATTTCAGAAAAATTGCATCAATCAAGCCATCGATCACTGTTGATGCTACTTGTTCACAGTCACACAGAAAAAGTAAACAACATCAAATTAAGCTTGACTATGGTAATTCACAACTTAACTCATTCAGGGAGAACAATCTTCCCTGAAATGTTACCAAAAAAGGGAAGAAAAATCAGGGCTAGATTCCTCTCCCACTCACCACCTCTAGTGAGAATGGGCTTCAGAACCACATGGCAATACCCTCATTTTTAGGGGACAGGAGATGAAGGGACATCTTCACTCCCCCCTTCCTTTCTCAAGTCTGCACCTGACAACTGCCAGAAAGCAAAAGCTGCAATAAACTACATGGATATTCATTCCTACCCACTGATTTGAGAATCCTGATAGTAAAGTTGAAGAAGTGTAAGGGCAAACCCTTTGCCAGGACCCCCAGAAGCCTGCCTACCAAACCCATTTGAGCACACTCACCAAAAACTTCAGGCAAATCTGAATAATTTGCCTTACATCATAGGACTTAATGTACCATTAACCTACAGCAGATGTTTACTACTTGCCTATAAAATGTAAGCAAAAACACTCAAGAAAACATTCTAGACTGCTGTCTGTAACAGGTATTGTTTTCCACTGTGAAGTGCCTGGAACAGATCTAAGGTATATAGAAAAGGTCAGTGACACCTTAAAGCAAGAAAAGCTTGGAGCAAAGAAACTAATGTGCCAGGTGGCAGATCACACCAACTCTTAAGTCACCTCAATGCAAGCTAAACCAACACCATTTGCCTACCTCTTACACTAATCACAAAAATAACAGCTTTTATACAGTCATATAAACCTTTCCTTTAGGCTAGAACAATGGACAATAATATCCCATTTCAGACAATTCTAGAAGTTGGACTTTCCTTCCACATTTGGCTGTAGGAAAGGCTGAATTAAAAAAAACAGCAACAACTACTCAACTGCTGGAACATAAAAAGCAGCTATATAAAACAGGGAGAAAAAAGAAAAGACAGATTTACATATGCACAAGTGAAGGCTTTTTACTCCTACCTCGTCACTTTCATCTACTTCAATACCACCATCTTTGTCATCATCCATTTGCTTATGGATCATGCGGAGAGCTTCTAGGCTGAATCGGTCCTCCTCAGTAAAGCACGGTGGGCTGAGTGAACTGCAGGGATCTAAAGGCAGGGGAGAACACAAAAAAAAGCCCAGAAACATTAGCTACCATCACTCTAAAATATAAAGCTTTCAACCAAGAGAAAGGGCTTGAATTTCTGTATGCGTACATATATTTCACTGCACACAGTCACCTGGTCATAGTTGTCAAATTTGGCTGTAAAATAGTAAGTCTTGTCAAGAAAAAAGTGCAGGGTGGGGTGGGGAGTGTCATCAGCTCTTTATCCAGAAAGGAGGCCCTGATTGAAATAGTTTGACTCATGAGGGGTTTTTTTGCACCCCTGTAACTGCTATCTCCACCTCTTCATCTATCACCCACCCTTAGTAATGTATCACTGCAATAGCAAATAAAGCCACTGCATTCTCCAACCTCCTTTCTGAAAGCCTGGGCTAAACAGAGAGCAGAGCAGGAAGAGAAAAAAAGAATTTTCATATCCCACAATCACAGTTTCATACACAGATAACAAAGGGATGGTAACAACATTGCAAATCAAATATAAAGTAGACAGTATTGCTGGATGCAAAATATTCATGGAGGACTGAAAAAGAAAGCACACAACTAAGAAAATTCAACTGGTAATAATACATGATCTCTCAGTCCTGTATGCTCTGATCAAAATCAGCAGAGTCACTGTGAAACAAGATTTCAGATCAAAAATAGCAGTTTAATTTGCATTCATCACTGAAGGCTCACGATATGTGTTTATCTAATGGCTCTGCTTCCACCACATCACATTGTGATAGCTCTGTTTTTTCCCTTCCACAAGGCACATGCCAAACGCTCCAAAATTCTACAATGCATGATGACCAAACGTCATTAAAGACCTGTCTTTCACAGACTTCAGCACTAATAGCTAGGTATTTCATTAATTCTCATCTACCAAACACCATCAAAGAATAGAAGGTGGAGAAGAACACACAAGTAATTTTTTGGATGTTCAGCTTTAATGAGACTGTAAATTCCCTTTGTAATAGCCATTATAAAAACAAAATACATTGACTAAATCCCATAAAGTGGTACACTCCACTTTAATCACATCAATGCAAATATAAATTGAGGCAGCATATGAGTAATTTTTACTTCTAGTCTATCAAAGGATTAAGCTTTCACATTACTACAGAACTTAAAGGCTCATTTATATAAGTAAAAAGCACATATAGAAACTGATAGGAACAAGCATTTGAACAGAAAAATAAAATTGATTCAGTATTTCCATACCAATTGAGTTGGCATGATTCTGCTTTTCTGTGTATTATAAATTTTTAAATAATCAGCGGAGGATAAGACTCAGTTTGCATAAGGCTACAAAACAGAAGTACAAAGGTAGCAACCACAACATAGCCAGAATGTCAAATGCACGTTAACAGGACCGAAACGTACAGCTAAACACGTGTCAAAGCATTCTTATTTATCCACCAGTTTTATTAACAGAAGTTAACAGTTACCTGTTATCTATGCCCATGTATCAATTAAAAAAATAAAAAGCAAACAAAAAAACACCACAAAAAACCCAGACACCTCACTGACACTGTCTCAGAACAGAGAAAGGTTGGGTTTAGAACTACTTCATATAGATCAGTGACAAATTACTAAACATTAAATCAGGCCGCAACAAACAACTTTCAGTTTTGGAATGCAACTAATATTTCATTAAAAAAGTGAAGCTACATAATTTTTTTTTACATTTTAAAAAATATCCATTTAATTTGCCCATCTTTGTTTCATTAGAAAAAGATTTAATTTTCACAATACACAGCTTTTATATTTTTGCCTTGCAAGGAAAAAAAAATCACTATCATTGGAGGGGGTAAAAGGACTTATCCTTGTAAAACAGTGTGTTTGGTGTAGAATGGCTTCTCTTGCAATGTAATCAATCACCTAAAAATTTTACTAATAATTAAATTCCAACAACCATAAACAATGAATGTGGCACTAAAATACAATCATATATCAGAAGAACCATCTTTGTACTGCCAGATCTATATTTAAGTTAGAAGAAAGCATAATTGTCAGAACAGATAAACAGGCCCCTCAAACACACCCAACTTCTTCAATTTATACTTAGTTCTGTTCTTACATAGAAGAAAATATCAGAGAAATGTTCAGTTTGCAAGCACCCCCTCAAAGGTTTTTCCATTTTATTTAGCTGAAAGCCCAGTTTTTCAAATCAAAAAGGTTTTTTCAGAGCACGCTTTCTCAAAACCGTGGTTGATCAGTTTCTTAATCACAGTATTTATTTATCTTAAAAATATAACCTTTTGGTTATTTTAGCATGAGGGCACTTTAAAGAGCTATGGCTTTTCTTGAGAGAAACAACAGGCTGCTTGTGCTTCAAATGTCCCGTGCACTGACTCCAGGAACACTTGATGTCTCTCAGAAGATGATAAAAAGAGTTTCAATTGCTTGTTTGGGGACTGAGAAGTAACATAGAGTAGCACCACATCTCAACTGTAATAAAAATTAACCCACTATAAACAGAATCCAGATTTTGAAGCTTATTTTCATATGGTAAAATTAAACATTCCCAGACTAACGACACTTGTCAACCCCTCTTTAGAGAACATTCTCAACACAAAACCAAATCACAAAGCCACAGCATAAAAATAAATGAAAAGCATTTCCCAAGGATACCTATGAAGCCCTACCTAAATTAAAAAAAAAAACAAACAAAAAACAAAACAGCTGATGGAAATTTAATCACCTGCACCTCCACAGGAGATTCTACCATGCAGTATCTTGTCTTACTTGCATGGCAGAAACAATTCAAATTAATACTGTATGAAGTATGGTTACAAACTCCTCAAGCATCCAGTTAAGTAAGAAAAAAGCCAAGAGGAAAAGCCTCTAGAGACTGTAAGCACCACAACTATGGGCCTGAGGCCCTGCAACAAATCATAAGACTAGTTGATAATTTATTTTTCACTTGGAGTCCACCCTATTGAAGGTGTTCTGGGATTCCAAACCTCCTACTGTACCTTAAGGACAGACAATTTCATGTCTGGACCAATTTCTCTGTCCTAGCCTGGTGTGTTGTCGTGAATGCACTTAGTTCGAAATCCTCATCAGGGGAAAGAGTACAGAGATGAAACCAAAAAGGATAGCTTAGAGTTTGACCCTTTCTTTAACAAAAAGCACAGAAGAATTAGGAAAGCAAATGAGAGATACAGTTTGGATGAGGTAGACAAGGGGCATACAAGCACACCATATGTCACTCTAGGCAGAAGTTATTTTATAGCCCTGTTTTTAATGTTGCTTAGAAGAGAGGAAGTTTCAGAACTTCTGGTCATCATAAGGAAGAAATCTGTTACTAAAAAAAATTGGATGTCAAATTTATGGCTTAAACTTGGCAGAGCCTTTGACCAAACTTTGACCTCCTGCCTTGAGCAGCTCAGTAACTCCTCCTGGCCCTGAGGCAAGAGGAGTAAGTAATTAGCCTTCATCAGCCCAGGAAGCTGCACAAAGCCATAGGTACAAACCAGTCATATAGGAGACTTTGATAACAAACCAAGTACAGAGTTATCCAATCCAGATTACAGGAAACTTTCTATTTACAGATAAGGGGAAAATTGCACTTACTATTACTTAGGGGCTTTTTTGCCCCCTTCCTCCCCTCCCTCTGACCTCTCTTTTTCAGTGAGGCTAAAACAAGGCAAGACTACAAGAAAAACTTCATTTTGAAATTCTCCTAAACTTTAGAATCGCACCTTTTCCATCTCATTTCCTGAAGGTAACACAATTAAACATACAAACCAACAATGTCAACATAGGCTAGTAAGGAAAATTAATTACACCCATACCTTCAAGAATTCATGTCAGCCAAGCCCTTGAAATGTATTTTAGGGATACACCATTAGAAATTATTCCAAAGCAAAAGCGTATATGCACCTCACAGTCTTTCATCCATCCTGCATTTACTTTTCCCTAAACTGTTGTGAGTGCAACAGTGAAAAGGACTGACAGACCGAGTAACTGCAGGATTATTAGCCATCCCCCACACACACACACACAGCTTTTTCCATACGACACTGCAGCATAAAAGCTATGACTGTGCCAAAGCCTGTGACAGAGGGACCTTAGCCAGCTGTCTGCGGTCTCCGAAGCACCCAAGCCCTTAAGTCTTTTTGATGTCTCCAAGATCCCTTATAAGAGTATAGCAACAGAAAAAACCTTTATGATTTTCAGAGGTACCTGGAACCAGATACACACCTCCAAACTTAAAATTTAAATGCCTTCAAGCTTCCCGATTAGTTCACTCAGAGCAACTTGGTGGCTGGGAGTTATTTGGGGAGACTGACTACTACACATCGTTTTTGTTCTGTGAGGATGTTCAGTGTTCACAGAGAAGGAAAAGCACTTTTTTGTGCTAACATATGGCAGTCCTATTGAAGCCCACAGTGTTGCCGTGACTGCCTTTTTCTGACAAATTCAGGAGTGTACCACGTTCTACTAGTTTTATGATTCCTCATTCCTAAGAAGCCATCTGAGATAAAGGGAAACCTCACAGAAAAGGCAAGCACTATACAACTGTCAGCTTCCTAAGCACATACTCTCAGCTTAAAACTGTATAAGCAAGCCAAGAGGACAGAAGTAGGATTTCTCTGCATTTTCCAGAGCCAAAACCGGTGGCCACTCCCTCCAAATGCATCTTCATCTAACTACGATTTCTATTTCTTTAGATTTCTTTTGTGCTTTAGTTTTACACCGTACTCTACTACATTACAGTTTCTTCATCAATTCAATACAATTCCTTTCAAGGCAAAAAAAGTGTAAGAGAACGATGATTTTTAATGACCTCCATACAAATCTGAGTGTCAGCTACAGTACAGATTATTGAAATTAAAGGCAAGTGTTTCCAAGAACTTCACCAGATGTTCAAAATAACCATTAACAGTAAAGCAAATCAACATGTTGCTTTTATCTTATATCTTTACATAAGGTGTCATTAAAATCTTCAAATACTTGAAGAGACAGCCTCAGAGTGAGCTTCATTTAATCTTTCAATTAAAATCTCCCAAAGCAAATCACTCCCACTCTTAATAATTAAACTCCTCCATATGGCAAGTAGGCTGAGCAGGATATAACATTTAACTTGACAATGTCATTTGTGACATTTATTTAAATGATCAGAGTGAAAAATAAAGCTCATGATTGCAGCACATCTTTCCACTAAAAAACAAGACAAAATTTTGACAAAAAGGGTATAAGACACTTATCTTCTAATCACAACACTGATGTAACTTAAATGAGCTTCCTGAAGAGGAAAATTCAATAATACTAATGACATCAGGGAGAGGGGAGCGGGTACAATGGGGAAGGAGATTCAGGAAATTATTGTCCCCAAAGAATTTTAAAACCTGAAGTTTCACATTAGGCTTTTCCACTACTCCAGGTAATTTCTGAAATTGTGTTTATAACCCCGTGCAATAACAGCAGATGAGACTCAGCAATAAAACTCTGGACTGCAAAGTCTGGTATCTGAAGCACTTGTTTCTGAATACATGAGCAATGCTTAGTGACTGGTAAAATTTCAGCTTAAAAAAAACCCCGAACAACTATTTGCAGTTCAGCTCCATGAAAGCTGCCACAATCCTTTTAAAAACCACTAAAGCATCCCTCAGTTAAAAATGATGAGATTTCAAAGAACCTTAAAATAAATCATTACCACTTCACTATGTATACAAGCAGTCTTTGCATGAGAGATGTAAACCTGGTTTTGTCAGTACTGAGAGGTGTCCATCTATTCTGCTATTTCAGTAGCTTTTAATATATGCAACCAATTACCTTCCCCCAACCCCCTCACCCCCACCCCAAAACTTGAAACTTGATGAGGCAAGCAAGGCTTTGATTTTTCCTTAAATCACCATTAGCTCATCTCTGCTTTCTCCACACCCACAAAAAAGCTGTCTAATTCTGAACTTAAATTTCATTTTTTTACACACTGGAAAAAGTGAAATCATTTGAAGCAGAAATTTAGTCAAATAATGTCATTAGCAAAATAAGTGTTATGGCAAGTTTCAATTAAAGCTTTTCTTATCTTTCCTAGATAAAAAGCTTCAAAACAAACTGCAGAACAGCATACAGAACTTTTTGTTCACTTAAGACATTCAAAACATCATACACTATCTTAGAAAACTATTTAATAATTTCATAGGAATAAAAACTTCTACTCAATGGAAAAGATATGGAAGGAATTCTCTAGAGAATTAAATTTGATGTCAAATCTATTTTTGCTTTAACTGCATTAAAAGCAACTATCCCAAATCAGTAATGCTTGTTTAAAAAGGAAGTTGCAAAAATGGGTTTGAATACATTAATCATCTCAAGGATTATTCTGACAAGATGAAATATCAGTATAAACACTTCATTTACACTGTTAGGAAGTTGATTATTAAATTACAACACTGCTGTGTCTGACTAGACAGAAATCAGGAAGATAGATTCATGGCTTTTCCATCTCCTTCCCACACACCCCCTGAGCAATGACACAGTCTGAAGGGAAAAGGAAGTTGGACAATTACTGTTATACAATGGTCAAAGAGACTGATTTAGAAGAGGAACTCCTCCCAACCCTAACAAAGCAGGATGAGAGGTAACTGGGAGAATGCATCTTACACAAGCCATCAAAAAATCTGGTTTTCCCTCCTTCCAACCTTATTTGTATAACAAGTATCATTGAAGTGCAAACCTACAAACACATATGAATGTATAGTTTAGAAAAAAAAAAGTGCCTTATGTCTGATACCTACCCTCAGCAACAGGAAAGTCTATCTCATTTTACTCATATTTATTAGTACAAAACCAAGAAGGGAAAAATATTTAACACAATATAAAACTAAGTTTTCAACTATCTTGATTTAGTGAAGACTACTTAAAGCTCCTTTAAAGATATATGACACACGCTTTGCACTTTATAGTAATTATTAACATCTAAAATTGGAATAGCTCCAAGAAAAAACAAATTTCCATAGGTTCATAAATTACATAAATTCATAACTTCACCTGGAATAAAAACACCCCCTTAAAACTCAGAAAAAATAGAAAAGACAGTCTGTATTTTTGCCTTACATCCCATAGATGTTTAAAAGTTACATCTGCTGAAGAAAAAGGACTGTGAATTTACTGGAGCTCATTTGTCAACAGAAAATTGACTAAGCTGATGAAAAACTACAGCTGTGTATTCATATATATTCAGTGACTATTAATATAATAACACACAAGGGTTTATTATATTTTAGGTCTGACTAATTCTTCACTGCTGTTCTAACAGATTTCTCCCTATTCTAATAGCAGGAAACAGGAAAACATGCAGTATATCCCTGATCTTGTAATTTAATCTGCCTAAGAATTTGTCAGCTCTTAAGGAATAACAGTAGCATAACATTTAAGCCACTTTCTTAATTTGGTCAGGAAATCAGACAAGCAATTTACAGGTAGGTGACCTTCAAATGTCTGACAAGATGTCCATGGAATATCTGAAGCAAACTTCCTTAGTAACTCTTTTCTAACCAAAACCTCATCTTCTTGCTTAGAATTCCATCCTTGTTAACAACTTGCTGTGACTTAATCTGGAAGCCTGATCTTTAGCCTCCTGGTGAAAGTGTATCGTCAGTATTCAGTGTACCTATTTCTATTCAGATATGGCTCCAGATGTGAGCAGAGCATGAGCCACTAAGTCCTTTCTGGAAGACTGATCTGCAGAATACAACCGCCACAACAATACAGCTAAAAATACAAAAAGTTTACAAACTTTTTTCACGTTGGAAAGATAGTTCACAACTTAGAATGAAAAGAGGGAGCAGCACTTGAAAAGTATTTCACCACCTTACATAATTTTTAAAAAGTTTAATAAAAAGGCATGTTTTACAGATGTGGCTTTAAGATTTAAAAAGCATCTTTAAAGACCTACATCCTTACACTTTCAGACAAACTGAAACATGCTAAAATATGCATTAGAGGAGTGTACTGAAGTCACATTAATTATTTTCAAACAAAAAAATATATATCTTTAAACTTACACTTTTAATCACACTAGTTTTTTCCTCTAATATATTTGTTTTCATGTGTGGTTCATAATCATATCCTATATCCATGAATCAGGCATGTAAGCATGACATTGCTGACATTACTGAATTACTTCAGTCTTCTACACCATCTGATCTAGTACGTATATTATTAACTGTTCTAACCAAGGAATCAAATTTAATCCTCTGTGAGCACCATCTGTAGCATCATCAGTTCCCTCAGAGTTCCTGTAACAACATGTTGTCAGGATGTATTTATACTTTAAGAGAGCATATCAGAATTATACGACTGAAACCTAAAGCATCAGGGCACTTGTTCAATATACAATCTGCTAGGACTCTAGTATTTGAGCATTAACCTTGTCAGCCTATGTAATGTTTATACTTTCAGAAATACAGATGCACTGAGTACACAGATTCATTTCATTTAATCAATAACACCATAATGAAACGCTTCCTTTTAGCGCCATTCAACATCAGTAACTTTAAGGATGTATAAATATCAGTTCCTTTAAATACTCCTATTATCTTACATGAACTAGTCATGCAGATTGCTGGCTAGTTAAGGGCTATCCTAGTCCCAGAGCTTACACAAACTGCTTTGCTGTTAGCACTCACATCCAACTCCAGATTGCAGAAGCGGCAGTTTTGCTCCTACTAATATGCTGCTAAATATTTTTCTCATGATGAACTTCACCAAGTGATAACTGAGCTGACAAATCTACCAATGGTACCTCAGTTCACCTTGGCCTATTTCATGCAAATAAGATCTAAAGAGCATGTTTTTTAAAAAAAAAAAAGTTTTCAGAATGTAAAAAAAATGAGATAGTCAAATCTTTGGAAATAACATATGCTATTGCTCAAACTTAACAGAAATAGTGATATTTACAATTATCAGAATGTTAGAATAAACCATAGTTGCCTGTATTTTAGGTACATCTTAGTTGATACTGTTTTGATAGATATACATCTGGGCCCATAAAAATAGTAGCAAATAGTATAGTTTTCCAATATGTATTCTTTAGTTGTTAAAGTGGTCAATAAAATAGAAGCCAGCTCTTCCTGACACAATGAGCAAACACCAAACACTCACACTCTGTGCATAAATTCATGCACTGGAATCACACAGAGTAGAGAAAAGTGAAACTCAGTTCAATTAAAAACTCCAAAGGAGTTAAAGAAAGTCATGTAATATTAGAGAAAACTAACTCAAATGGATTCCACTTAAATAAAAAAAAAAAGCCGCCACCCTCATTCTACAAACACATGGCTCTCCCCATCAAAAAAAGTTGTGTAGAAGTTGCATACAGGTTTATAGTAGCAGCAGTCCATCTCTAGAAAAAAATTGAGAAGTTACATACAAAAGAAAACAGTAAAGTTTCCAAATACTCTAAGTTTGCTTGAACAACACAATTTGCCAAATACTAATTGTACAGCTTCAAATACCATCAGTTGCTCTCAAAGAGCATGAGCATATTCAGGGTGCAAGGAAGAGCTAAAGCAGTAATTCCACATATACTCTAAAGCAGAATAAGCCAAAGACTAATGCTAAAAGGATTCTAATTGTTCGTGCCCCCGCCGTTCATTTCTGTCCCTGTATGTACTATTCCCTTTCTTGTACCAACATAAGCACATTTGTGCAGTCATGCTGCAGAAAGGATCAGGAAACCGATTCTGCTTGAATTGGTTCTCTATATGCCTGCACAAACACTTGCAAACAGCAGAAGAGTAGGGGGGGGAGGAGGGAACCCATGCAGAAGCTGGCAGAGCTGCACTTTACAGCCAGTGCCGCTGTTAAGCCCAGTCCCGACGTGCCCTATGTTACAAATGAATCCAGCCAGCAACACAGCAGGTGAGCAATAAACTGAAAAATGGAATTAATGCAGTGGAACAAAATCTACACAACTTGAGCAGTAAACTCCAGCTCCATTTTTTTTTTTTTACATCCTTGCTTTCTCTACTAGGAGACATAAGATAAGGTCGCATCCTAGATGACTTATTGCAATTAACAATTATCAAGTGGAAAAAACTACATACATATTTACCTGCAATAAGCTGATGTCATGGCTGGACTTTAAATACAACACTAAACACCTGAGGCAATCTGCATTTTGTCAAGTAGGTTTTGTGGCCTATAAAAGCTAAAACTGACTTTTGTTAACACTACAGCAGGAGCTAGAATAATAGCAAAGAGATAAAACACTCCACAAGATTTGCAAAACAGTTTCTACCACCACTGCCAGCAAGCTCACAATCTGTCCTTTCTCCAAGGCTCCCCCAACGAGCCCACAGAAGTCACAAGCTCCACACATAGCCCGCTTCAGCTGCAGTCAGTCCACATCATTAACAGCAGGACTTCAGAGACACCTAACCTCTACAAACTTACACCAGCAAGCTCAAGGTGTCTGTTAGGCTCATGTCTGCCCCACGTATTTATACAATTTATGTACTTCATTCAAGCTACAAATTTTTGACCAGTTTCCAAATCATAGGAGCCAGAGCATGCATTAAGAATTCCATGCACAGGACTATAAAAAGAGCAAAATAATAGGACCTGTCCCAAACTTCCAAACTCGACAAACTATGACACTAGGCTACATAAAGCCAAGCGAGTTTGTGTTTGAGTTTTTTTTGTTTTGTTTAGGGGCTTTTTAAAATTTTTATTATTGGCAGACTTCTGAAGAGAACAGCCAGGAAAATACTTATGGAAAACTCAAAAGAAAGAACAAGAAAGTATAAATATATTTTAACACTGTGACAACTGTGACAACAATTTAACCAATTGTTAAAGAACATTGGTATAAGATACCTTAAAGGTAATCAATGACACTAAGAAATATGTAATTTACTCAAGTCTTCACTTAAGTCCCAGTATAGGCTCCTGACATACATGGGTAAAAATCAAGATGAAATTAAGGGCAGTAAGCTTTTCCCAGACAATTACTACTTTACTTAACAAGAGTCATTTCAGGTACTTTATGACATGTCTATTTAAATATAAAATTCATTGTATACTTTAGAGTCTTACAGAAGACTTTAGATACAAATCAATATTAGTGGATATCAGACCTGAAAAGGCTAAAGCATGAAAAAATCATATCCTTCATTGGTTTTTAAGCCCTGTCAGACACATACTGCAAATGGAACTGGGGATCTCATGCACAGAATTACCACTGCTTCTGTTGCTATTTGTTCCCTGCAACAGACAGAAGTAGGAAAACAGGCACTGAGCCAAATTACAATAGACCTAAGTGTTTTCGCTACATCACCTTTTTTTAATATATCAAATATCAACATGTACAGGCAGTCCATCATTTTCAATATCAGAAAGGAAGTAACTTCCAAAAATTAAAAAAGCCGCCTGCCCATCATTAAGCATAAGCAAAAGTAAATAAAAACTGTCAAAGATTCATTCTAATTAAACACGTTCAATTAGATCCCATTTTCAAAAATCCCAGGAAGTTAATTTCACATGCAACCTCCAGTTTCCCACAGAAACAGAAATATGTTACAAATAGAACATATAGAATAAACAAGGTTTGTTTTCAAATATGTTGGAGTTTCTGTCTTGTTTTGTTATCTGTTCTGTACATTCTTTATGGCCTCTTAAAACATCTAAAAACATCTTAAGTTCTTCATTCACATCTCAAAGAGAAGCATATTTTGTAATACTATTCTACTCTGTCATTTAACTTTGGTTTTATCAAATACAAGGTACATATATTCTACAGGTTTTATCTCCAAGGTCTATTCTCATGCCCTAAATGCAATACCTGACAAAGCTGACATCCAAATACCAACTATTCCTTGTCAGTCACATCTACCAACCAGCATGTTTTAATTTTTTCTCTATTAACACAATGATTTGTAGGTTATAAATCTTCCCTTTAAATCCAGTCTTGTCTGTAACCATTTCAAAGCAATTTTTATACCAAGTCATCTGCTGGGGGGAGGGGGGAAAATGTTTTTTACATTCTGAATTTCTGAGGAATACTGAGCACAATCAAGATACAGTTGATAGCAGAAAAATGGGTAACTGTTGCCAGAAATCACAAGATGGTCAGGGCTGGAAGGGACCTCTGGAGGTCATCTAGTCCAACCACCCTGCCAAAGCAGGCTCACCTACAGCAGGTGGCACAGGAGTCACGTCCAGATGGGTTTTGAATGTCTCCAGAGGAGACTCCACAACCTCTCCGGGCAGCCTGTTCCAGTGCTCTGTCACCCTCAGAGTAAATAAGGGTTTTTTTATTCATGTTCAGATGGAACCACCTGTGTTGCAGTTTGTGCCCGCTGCCCCTTGTCCTATTGCTGGGCACTGTTGAAAAGAGCCTGGCCCCATCCTCTTGACACTTGCTCTTAAGACATTTGTAGACACTGCAAGATCCCCTGGGTGTCTTCTCCCCCCCAGTCTAAACAGGTCCAGCTCTCAGCCTTTCCTCAAAGGGAGGCGCTCCAGTCCCCTCATCTTCACAGCCCTCTGTTGGGCCCTCTCCAGTAGTTCCCTGTCTCTCTTGAACTGGGGAGCCCAGAACTGGGCACAGCACTCCAGATGTGGCCTCACCAGGGCAGTGCAGAGGGGCAGGATCACCTCCTTCAACCTGCTGGCCATGCTCCTCCTAATGTGCCCCAGGATCCTGTTGGCCTTCTTGGCCACAGGGCACACTGCTGGCTTGTGGGCAACTATGCCTTATGCTCCATGACACAGAACTACATTCTCTATTTACTCTATTAAAACACAAAGGAAGCTGTTTCCTCCTTTGTTTCATTTCTTCAGTAATATTTAAATTCACACATAGAAGTTAACATGTGGTAAAGTTTCCAGTTAACATGAAACAGATAAACATAAAAATACTTTTCTGACATTTAAAATGTTTGTTGAAGTTTTCTTCACACAAGTGAAGTTTTCTACCAATGCCAAACCAAAGCCAGGTGAAGTTGCCTCTAAAATCAACAAAAATCCAAAAACCAAAGTAGTATTTTTAAACCTACTCAGTTAATATTATCAAAAATTAATACAAAATTTTCAAACTAGAGGTATACACCCAGAAAATTCCACTCCTATTCAGAACTTCCCTCTGGAAACAACATGAACTAAAAGTCTTAGACACATGCAAAGAACAGCAGTACTTTTGTATGTGACAAAGTTGAGGCTATTACAAGACAAGAACTGAAATTTGAAAACCATGGGTTTAATATGTTACTTCAGAATGGTAGCATCACAAAGTTTAGTATGCTCACTATACTGTGGGCAGATAGCTATCTGGCAGAGTTTTCTCGCTTCCTTCACCTATGGTAACATTGCAAACAGCCTACACTAGACAGATTACACTACTGACCCACTACCCTACTAGCTTTGCAATTATCAATGAAGTTCTCCATTTTTTCCTTACTTACTTTTCTCTAAAATTTAATTTTTCTATCTAAAAATCTTAAGATTTATTTAATGGAGGAAAAGTCAAGGCATAAAAGAAAGAAGTCTTCCATCTAGGCATATCAGAAATTCAACTTCAAAAGTTTCTAAACAAATCTAAAAATTTACTTATTTGTGAGTTATTAATTTCCCTATCTCATGCAAGATAATACTCTCAAGAAACAGTCTGAAGCTTTTATATGTTTGGAGTAATAAACTCTCCATCTTTTTCCCATTGGAGTAGTAAGAAATTATACCATTTCTTGCTCACATGCCTTCTTAAACTTAGTTGAAAGAACCTTTCTACATGTGATTTCACCTGGTTTCTCTCCAAAGCCTACTTGTTCCTACCCATACGTGATGGTCTAACACACAAAAAACCTCCATGCAGAAAAATTCTTTCAAGTAAAGTGTTTACTTAACACTGAAGCAAAACATTGCATATCTTCTATATAGAAACAGATTATATTTTTTCAACAAACCAACCAACAACTTAGGATATTCAAGTTTGGTTTGTTTTTGTTTGGCCATTTGTGGGGTTCCCTGCCCCCCAAGTAAAATGCTGCATTGTTTGACCATATCTATACACATGAATACACACATACCCGCAGCATGCAGCCTTTTCTTTGTTTTGGGGGCTCATTTTTAATCCATTAAAACTACACATTCTTACAACTTTAGCCTTCCAAATCTTATGCTCAATAAGCTTGTTCAATTTTATTAAGATTAAAATAAAACAAAGTTTCAATCCTACATAATTTCAAGATCACCAGCTTTCAAGAAGCTGGACTTGTTTAGTCTTGTAAAGAGAAGGCTAAGGTGGCCTAATCTAGTAGTGGCCTGCAACTAAGTACTTGACAGTAGGCTGCAAACCCTCCTCAGTAAGGGCAGAGCATGTAACATGGAGCAACAGTTAAATTATGCACTGGGGCCATCAAGTTAGACATCGGGGTACCTTTTTTTGCTAGAAGGGCTTTGCAGCATTACGACAGGCTACTCAGAGGAGGTGGACTCTTCATCCTCAGAGGCTTTCAGGAGCTGGCCAGATGACCTGTTCTCACAGTGGTAATATTCTCGCTCAAAGCACAGGTTTGGCATTCAGTGGTCCCTTTCAATCAGCATCTCTATCATCTCTTTTGAAAGGCAGATTTTAGAGTAACAACTGCCCCTGATACTGAACTGAGAGCTCCAATTCACAAATACAAATAAAAATGTAACACCAGTAGTCATACTTACTTATGAGATGTCAACTGTATCTTCACCATCTGTTCGTAGGATGCTCCTAGGAAGCCTGCTGTTGTTAAGAAGTTGCTGACCCACCACATTTACATTCAGAAGTTTTAAATATCTAATGATAATAAACAGAAGGAAAAACAAGGCAAGCCTGAAAAAGCCCTTGGGAAATCCTGATCAAATCCCAAATGGGTTCTTAGAGCCTTGATATCTGTGCACAGGTTTTACTGCCTTTCAATGACAGGAGGAATGCATACACATAATAATGTTTGTATTCATGCATACAAATGAACTTATCCTCAGGAATGCCTTTGCAAAATCCTTATGGTTTTACCATCATGTCAGTTCAAACCAATACTTTGTATATAATAGAGATACGAGTTTCAGCAGAACTTAAGGCATACTGAAAGACAATAAAGAAAACAGTGTCAAGAATTGAGATGCCTGCAGAAGCCCAGAGCTTGAAAATAGGGTGATTATCATTAAGAAAGATTTCATCACAACTAGAATAGGCATGTTCATTCCAGAATAAGGTTTTTCTAAAGCTACACTATATTGTATAACATTACTTTGCATCTCCATAAGAAATACATTTTACATTAGGAGACATTTTGTATGCACAAACTTATGAAGGTAACAAAGCTAAAAAATTCTACATTATGTGGCTACATTTAGCCCCCAATACATAACAACTTGTACTTTTAAGTGAGATATCTATTGCAAAAGCCTACATATTTGTGACAAAGCTAAAACAAAGAAACTTTCTGGCACTGTTAGTTTTCTAAAGCTCCAATAAGATTCAGTGCTGTTTTGGTAAGAAGCCTCAGCTTTCCTTTCAGCAATTTAAAAATGGAGGCATTTCAGATTCTCTAGGGATGAATACATTAAAAAAAATTAATGGCTTTACTGACATTTACACAAGCTTAAAAACACAAAGATTTTGAGAAGGGTTAACAATTTTCACATGCAGAAGAAGAAGGGAAGAAGAGAAAAGACAGGGCTGTTGCAAAACACTTCCAGTGTTTCTATAAGCAGAAAAAGTAATTTATGAAAAAGCATTACATAAGTTACTGCACTACAACTGCAATCGTGATCAAAAATAAGATTCAAGATGCTGTTAGCCAAATTGCAGTCAATAGCAGAGGGAAGGGAAAGAGAAGGGTGTGTAAATGGTAGAAAAGGAGATAAGATAGTAAACCATCAGTTTTACTGATCTGCATAGAGCACTGTTAACAAAAGCACCTTACAAAAACATTCAATATATTCACTAATATTATGTTTGTAACCTTAGACTTTACCCATATTTTGATTAGAAAGCTGCAAAAACACTTGCATATATGAAATACACTATTACAGAGAAGCAACCGCAATGAGACAAAATTAAGTACAATTAAGGAGATATGCAGAATTAATGCAATCAATACCTCGAAAAGGTACCCAAATCTATTCCTACTGAGTTCAGTTCTTACACTGAAAGAAGTTCTACCTCAACACGAAAAATACTGAGCTCATAGCTCATTTGTGTGTAACTACCCAGAGCAGCACCTTACAGAAGATGCAAACCCTGATGTAAAACCAGGGGTCAACCATAACACTAGTAAGAATTTATTCCAACCTTTTCTGAACTGCATCAGCTGTTTCATATAACTACACACTGAACTAGAGCATCATTTATTGATAGGTGGGCTTTAATGCAATTAACTATAGCCCTTTCTCTAACACTTGCCAGGAATAGCTTACCTAGTAAGCAGAATAAAGCTATTAACATTTTTAAGTCACAGTACTCAATCTCAAACAGTAAACCAACATATAAAACTCAACAAAACATTATTTAAGTTTACCAAATTTACTGGTGCCAACAATTGCAAGTTTCATTGGTTTGTTGGTTTTTTGTTTGTTTATTTGGGTTTTTTTGATCTACAAGTATTGAGACTCTAGAAGTCAGGTAATTTAAGTTACTGGCAGCAAAACTTAATCTCTGCACTGTATAAAAGATTCTTTGTTCTTCTTTAAAAAAAAATCTGTAATTATTTCAAGCCAAGTTTTAATAATAAACTTAAACACTGGAGTTCTTTAAAATCCCTTTTCATAGTTTCATAGATCATCACATGGCTATTGATTTACTGATCCCTTACAAAGGATTATGTGTTGTAGTAAAACATGATTAATAGAATAGGAATTCTTCTAGCTTGGCAATTAAAATAAGTATTACACTATTATTTTAAAGCTATGGACAAGACTGCAATACTACTAGACTGTGGCAAAAATTAAATACCTCCTCCTCCAAGTACAGAATGACAAAAACTTCAGAAATTATCAAACAAAGGAAAACCCCAACTTGAATAACAGGATAGTTGATAGCCAAGTACAATCTTTCAAATGACAATAGAATTCTGCAAATACCTGCAGAGATGATAAAAAATAAAACCTACACTACTAAAAAATGCAACCTTATGTTGCTACCAAAGCACTGCCTTGAAAAGAATCATTCCTTTCACCATCATTTAAGTGTCCCTTTCCATAAGAGGTCAAACAAACAGAAGAAATTCCTCAAATGCAGACCAGTGACAAATGAAATATCCAGCTCCATAAAATGCATTTTCACATACTTTTACTCTAAAGAGAAGTTTTCCATTTATTCTAAAAACTAACAATAAGTAATTCCTGCCCACTCTCCATAATACACAACATCATACATACACCTTTTTTTAAAAAACTCCTTAAATGAACACAAGCATACTCTCTTCTTACCTGAAAGGGCTTTCTACCTGCATGCCAATTTGAAATGACTCCGAAAAGAGGCAGCAAGAGGGTGAGGGCTGTCATAAAAGGAGACAACCTTTTTTTATATTCTTAAATACTCACAGTTTTCAAATTAGATTGGCATTTGTCGGAATTACATACTTCTATACATGCACAAAAAACTATAATGAGGGCAAATGTTTGTATGTAATTACTAAACACATGATATCCAAAGTAACAAAAAGCAAGCCACTAGATAAAATCAAAATGAAGATAGGCAGTATTTTAGCTGTTATTTTTCACAGGAACATCTTGATACAAATGTCCTATGAAGACCTACCTTTTCTCACAATACTTTTATTTCTAATCCCATAGCTATTGCCACATAGTAAACTACAGTAATATATACCAACTTCATATACCAATAACTGAGCACAGGCCCACTGACCTTAAAAACTTAAAAACTCCTGCCCCATCAAATCCTCAAGGGAGGATGAATCTGAGCATGGTTTTCAACCTTGTCCAAGTCAAGCCAAATGGCAGTTTTAAACCCACAAACCTTCAACAGTTTCAAGGTTACATTTGCCTTCAGAAAAAGGCCAGAGCTCAAAGTTTGTTCAGTCACCCCTAGCACTTCAATCCAAACCTTACAGTGCCACCCCAGCTCTGCCTGCACACTGTATGCTAGTTGGATTAATCTGTTTCTGCAGCCTATTATCCACCCACGGGAAGATGTGGGTGATAGAAGCCACACCTGTGAGATTTCAAACAGAAACAAGGGAATCGGGCCAAACATTCAGCCATGACTGCTGCATGGTGTCTTCCTGTCACCCCAGAGATCGCAAACTGACTCAAAAGCCTCTCTCCTCATTAGCATCTTCCTTAACTGATCAAAGCTCCACTGCCCAGCCACCCCAAGGCCCCCTGCATGAGACAAAAGAATAAACTGCAGCACAAACCCAGCGCAAGTTGAAGCTGCAGCCTCTGTGGTATGTCATTAACTAATCAGGAAGACAACAGACAGCTGATTTCATAAGTCAGTCTTGAGATTTTCTGTATGGGCGCAAATACTCAGCTCAGCTTGCTCATGCCTCAGGCAGGACTTGCCGAGCAAACATGATCACTTTTAGCACACCACTGAGCAGTCTATGGCTAGAACCACTAGTCTGTGGTTTTGCATGCTCAACTCACAGCCAGGA
>JAVJGJ010000001.1:31348999-31383679 GCA_035590215.1 Microhierax caerulescens
CCCCCCGCTTTTTGATGCAGTTTCAAAAGACTGAAGTGTACTGCTGAGCATTTCTTTAATCACTTCTCACAAGTGCAATAAAGACCAGGCTCAGTGGAGCATATTATTAGACATAAATAACTTCTACCCAGCCAAGATCTAAATACCGAAGTCATCATACACAAGATGAGTCGTATGAAAAGTTTTGGTTTGCCCCTTTAAAAAAAAAAAAAAAAACAACAAACAACCAAAAACACACACCACACACACACAAAAACCAGAAGATGCTTTATATGCTCCACAAAAGGTTACCCAGACCTGACGTGAAATCCATACTACCACAACAGCTCATCTGGCTTTGATTCCAAGGACCATGCTTTTCACTAGTCACATGCAGAATAAGGACCAGCTATTACTCCTCTGTGTACCAGCAGAAATTTTCTAAGGAATTCAGGAGGAAGCAATCACAGTCTTTCTCCAAGGGATACATGAAGGGACAACTGCTTGACAACTGTAGCTTGACTTCTGATGGGGTCAGGGAGGAGAAAAGCAATACAGAGCCTGCAACAACATTTAAATGGAGATTTTGAAATGCACCAGGTGGTACAAAAAAAGTTAGAGCGCTCAACCCTTGGAAGACCTATTGAGCTACACGAGAACACAACATAACCAAATCATTCCTTCAGCAGAGAACTAACTAAATTTGGTTCAGACAGACTGTTTCAATATCGCTCCCATGTCCCTCCTGGTAGCTTCCGTCTTCTCAGCTCCTTTTAAAACCTAACATGTTGAGTCTGTGCATTTTTTATTTCCCTGCTAAAAATAATCAACCTGAAAAAATCCTTCTGAAATCTCAAATCTTGTGCAGACTTAGTCACCCTTCTGATTACCCTTTTGTGCAGCCAGACTGTTCATCAGTGTTATTCTGACAAAAAAGTTGTCTATAACTAAAATGGGAAAGTACACACAAATTACTTCACTTCCCCACCCCTACAAAACCCACCATCCAAAAATTGTATCGCAGAAAAAAAAATATAATTAGACTGTACCCTGCTGGCGTAAACTGAACTGCTGCTCTCAATCACAGCCACTCTTCAAAGCCTCAGAGATAAAAAGAATCTTCTCATTCAAATTATTACTTCTTAGGGATGCTCTTATCAAAGTTTGAAGGAAAAATTCTAAAAACAGCAGTGATATGAAACCAGGACTGAGCCATATTTTAAATGACACTGGATTTTCTGCCAATTGGCCAATTCACAACTCAAAAAAGCAAGTGTAGATGAAGACAAAGCTGTTGGCTCTCATAACCTTTACAATATCACAGTAAAAATCTCAACTGTCTCACATATTTATACTAAATGGCAGGTCTAAAATTGAGATTTTTAATTTCACAGCATCAAAATCATCACAGATGGCTACAGTCTATTGCTTCTTTAATCTCTTTTCTCTCTTCCTGCTTGTTTCCCCCCCTCCTGCTTTGAGTTAAAAGGATGTGTTTTATCATAAGGAAATCATAACTAAATCCAAACCATATTATATTAATGTGTAACAAACCAATTTACATAACAATGATGCATACAAGTGAAGTTTAAAATTACTTTGTCTCAACTTTGCCCTAAAGCACTAATTACCTTAGCCTTGAGATGTGCCACTACTTGGGATAGTCATGTTCCACTATGCTCTCCTAAAGGGATAGCCATTAACACAGGAAGAGTGGGGGAGAATAAATACTAATAAGGAAAAAAAAACCCAAACCACAAAACCCAAAAACAAAACAGCAGCAAGTTGGGTTTATTTTTAGCATCAAGTTCACAGCTACAAATGCAGCTGTAAGCAAAGAATCAGCGCTCACCTGATTTCCACAGATCAGGACCAATTTTGTGAAACTACTCCTGTGTCAGACCTATGAAGCTTCCCAAATAAATATGGATTAACTACTCCGCTTCTCTCCCTTCCTGCCCTGGCTTTTTGCATATACATACACACATGGATATATTCAGTAAGACAATTATCATCAATAACATCAGCTGGAAAAAAGCAAAATAGCAGTCAGAGGAAGGACAAGGTTTTGTCCCCATATTTAAACACCTCCATTCCACTGACAGAATTTTTTTTAAAGTCCTGTTCAAGGTCAGAGAGTCATTAACTCCCACTACAGGAACCACTTTAGATGTGAAGTGACTTCCCATTACGCTTCCCACACACACACCAGGAATTAAGCAAAAGCAGCTCAAGGAAGATGTATTATTTAAAAATCAGAAGGTTGAGTGAGCTTGAAGCATTTTTCTTGGGCAACTCAAGCACCAGCTGCCCTATCGAAGCACTGTGCAGCAGGAGGCAGGTCCCAGGAGAGGACAGGGAGCTCCGACATCCCCCAGGAATCTCCCCAACAAGTGCAAAGCCCCAATTCACTGGCCTAAACTATTTCTGCCCACCGAGCTTTTGTCAAACACTGAAGATCTTAATCAATCCTAACTCTGACCCTAGGATCACAGGGGAAGATGGATGAGGGAACGGACAAACTCTGACCTTTCCTTGTATTTGTCCTGCCACAGTCAACCTACTGAAAAACAATTGAGATGGAACCTGCTCACCAGCCCCAGTCCCAGCCCAGCACCCCTTTACAGCTTTTCCCAAACCCCACGTCTCTCCCCCCTGCCCCCAACCCTCTGTACCAAAACCACAGGAATCCTCCTCACTTCATCCTCCTCCTCCTCCCTGCCAAAAACCTGCCAGAGCAGAACATTTGCTGAACTATGAAGTTAAGTGGGGAAAGAAAAGGCCTTATTCAACAATGTCAAAGGCCAAACTGCTTTAACAGCCTCACTGGAAACCAGAGAGCAAGCCACATAGTTCTGGTAAACTTCATGAATTTGTGAAGAACTTCCCAGTAAACTGTTCTGAATGAAGAATGGCAAATGTGAGGAAAAGGAAACCACAAATAAATGCTGATGAAATGGGTTTAGCGCTTTCAAATTACATGCTGGCTCAAATCCTCTCAAAATGACTAACACAGGCCAGCTTCGCTCTGAAGAGCCCAAGAGACAGAACGTTTCTATCTCCTTTGTAAATATGGCATCACCTGATCTTCCCTTTATTTGGGAAACAGAGAACTGGGTTTCCTGAGCCCAAGCTTCCCCAGGTGCAGCCAGTAGGAAAGCTGATATTCATCCCCAAGGTCTAGTCAGTACCATAAAAGTTAATTTTTTTTTTTAAAAAAAAAAAAGCATCCCACTACCACCACTGCCCATCAGCAAAACCTCAAGAGATTTCCCTTGAACAACATAGGATTTGTCAGGCAATTAGCTCATCACATCTGGGCCACTGACGCCGAAAAATGGTAGATCTGTGTCAGAGTGACCCACTACTGACCTAATAGGCCTTCAGGAGAAGGCGGAATAATCTCTGTGCAATAAACCAAGATGCTCTCCCCACCGCCATTCACTTCCTTCTCTCACACTCTCACAACCCAGGCTGTAAAGGTATCAAGAAGCTTTGCCCAGAAGTTACCCAGCTATTGGAAAGCAGCAGTATGTCCCCAGCCAGCAGTACTACCCAGTCGGTACCACAGCCACAGTTTGCATGTTCAATGATACGCAGGTTTTTAAGTTGCCATTCACAGGATTAAAAAAAAAAAACCAAAAAAAAAAACAAACAACAAAACACACCCAACCCTGTAAGCATTTTGCTTTCCCTAAAAGCAACAACAGAATTTCATTTTTGTGTGATGAAAACATGCGTTTATAGGCGATTAGTTTTGGTTTGGTTGGTTGGGGGTTGTTTTTTTGTTGGTTTTTTTTTTTTTTTTTTTAGACACTTTGCCTTCTGTTAGGGATAAGAAGTGCGATGAAACTGAAGGAAACAATATTCCCATAATTACATATTGAATTGAAGACACTAACTCACTAGAATCTAAGCAACATTGTCAAAGAAGATTTGAGCATGTTTATGCGCAGTATGTAAATAAAATGTTCCTTTTTATTAGAAGTTACTCCAAAAAAAGGTGGGAGTATTCATCATTTAGTAGATAAAACATTTTATCAGCAGAAATCAAGAAAATTTTGTGTTGTTAGTTTCAGTTTGGATCCACAGGAATACTTGGTCACACAGAGCGAATAGGTTCCTGAAGGATTGTCCTCCATTTGCTGTTTAAGATAAAATGTTTATCAAATGAGCAAAAAATACACTTCCCCTTAATGTCTGTCTTTTACTCGGCCTACTAGAGTGTCTTGAGTTTTTTCTTCCATTATCAATACAATAAATATTGCATATGTTCTAGGAGAAAAACAGCTACACTCAGTTCTGTCTGGAAAACACTGCCTTTGTTTTTTGAAAGTAGTATTTTACCTGAAGGCAAATTCATCAGCCAATAAATGATAAAAAAATCCTTTTCATTAGCTGTTGTACTCAATAAAAGAGATGGTACAACATGTAAAACCAAAACAAAGACAACTTTTTTAGAAATAAGATACAAATGCAGCATAAAAATATTGAACACAATGTATGGTACAAATCTTTTACACTCAGAGGCTCACACCCAGGCAGTTTATACCCAAAACAAAAAATGAGACTTTCATTTTTTCCCCATCAATGCTGAATAGTTACAAATTCAATTGCAGAAATTAAACCAAGCATAACAACCTCCTTCCTTCCTACTGAATTTTGCTGTTGACAAAGTAAAGCGTGTTAACAGCAAATGCCATCTATGACAATTTGAAGAGAAATCCAAGCCTGAGCTGTGTGGAGGGGAAGGTTCAGAAAAACTGACCGTTGCTGATCTGTGCAGTCAGTCACCTGACGTAGTCATGCACATTGGAATGTTTTAGCAGATAATTTATTACCAGAAAGACTGCTAATTGGTATTAACTCCATTAAGTTGTTTGCTTAATAAGCAGCTATTAAAAATTACTAAACAGAGAAATGCAGAGGTAATTACACCTTCCTTGCTTCAGCTTAGTGTGCTGTTCTGCCCATCTCCAAACAGAAGGAGCGTAATTCCAAAGGAAGGCAACATCTTCATAAGCAAACAGCATACAACAGAAAACAAAGCAGAGAAAAATAAACCAAATAGTATTTTTTTCCCCCAATTGACAGTATTTTGAAAGGCTATTAGCTAACAAAAAAAACCCTCACAAAACAAAAAAACAAAAAAACAAAAAAACAAAAAACCACAAAAAGAACCAGCCCTGCCTTTACATGGTGTAGTACACACTTACAACAATGAGTTCTGCTGATCATCACATCCAAGACACCAAACTTTCTCCAAAGTCAGATCTACATGGTGGAACAAAAAGCCATGTTTCTATTAGGCAAGATAAAAACCAAGCAGACATGCACAATCCTTCACACTTGGACATAAAGCAACTAATAAATGTTTTCTAAGGAATAGTTATACTGAATCACTGTGCTGCAACTATGAGCTAGACTTCTCACAATATCCTTTTCTCAAGCCCCTGGAAGATGGTCATTTCCAGGTGTTAGATAAGCTACTTCTCTGAATCTATAAAATAATGAGTATGTTCTTAAGCAAGGTTTTAACTGGTCACTTCTGGATCAGTAAAGGGGGAGAAATACACAACAAAATGCGTAAAAGCATATTTGTGAGTAACAGCATCAATTGCTGTCTGAAAGGGCCATCTCTGGAAAAAACTACAATTCCCTGAAGAGCCGCTATGTATTTCCACATTACAACACCACAAATAATATACATGGGTTTTCTCTTAAAACAGTAGACATCAACATTTTAGTATAAGTTGATGCCACAGGAACTGAATTCAGCAAAATTGTTGTGAATAACAAACAGTGATAGATGCTCTATAGAAATGCAAGTTTGGCCTTTTTTAAAAGCAGTAAAAATACTGACTAATATAACTTTGTTTCAAATACAGTATTTTGGTGGTCTGTAAAGGTCTACGGTCACATCCAAAATTTGATTCCTTCTTCTAAAAATTTAAGTAACAGAAGAACGATACACGCATACAATCATCCTTATATGTTATCTGTTATCCAAGTCTTCAGAGGTAAACAAATAATCGTAAGTAAGGCTAAATTACTTAAGAGAAAACTGAAAAAAGCCTTCAGGTTTTCTCACGGCATAATTTCAGTACTACTAATTTTTGTACAATCACTTCTCATGCATACACTAACACAAATTCTGCTAAAGTAAGTTTTTCAAAGAAGTAAACCAATCACTAAATGTTACCCTAAAGCTTTATCAGTGAATTAGCTAACAACTTTTAGTCACATAACAAAAGCGTGCAGGAATATGCTATGAGTGGAACAAAGAATCCACACTGCAACCTGCCAGGCACCCTCAGAGTGGAAAATTTCAGAATCACCACGTTTCTCATATAAAAATAAACCACATAACTAAAGACATGTCTTAATTTAGCATTTCTGGTTTGCTTTATACTTGTTATTTAAACATCTATGACAAAATATTGCTTACTTATATGAACAAACACACCAAAAAAAATGAGAGAAGAAATAATCCGAAGCAACATTTCCCAGCTTCCCCACCTTGTTTACTGCTGGGAACTGCGTATGCAGCCCTTTAAATCCTACACAAAACAAATCTGTCACAACTAGTATCCTAATGACTTGTATGTCTGAATGCCATTAATACCAAGGTACTTTGTTCTAGACAGATGCAGCATTTTTACAACACATTGTGTGGCACGCACTATCTTTGCCACCCTCCCTTGACAGAGCTTTCCCCTGACCCGTATCTCATTCCACTGGCAACTTTTATTTAGCTTCTCTTCTACCCATGTTCAGCCAGCATCCATCTTCTGTTGAACATTCATGAGGCTGTACTGGTAACTTGTGATTAGTTACTCTTATTTGCCTGTGATTTTCCTATTTGTTCTTTCTACAGTCCGGTTGGACAACAGTAACAGCTGGCTAGCACAGTAAACATTATGCCAAGCAGGTGCATGGACAGAACAGAGGAGTTCATTTTGACAGACACACCTTTTGCTGAAAGCTGACTACACTACTTGTAATTATGGAATATTTCATATTCACGCAATATTCAGTTATTTACTAGCATCACTATACACAAGTAAAATTCCAGTTCAGAGGAGATATTAATGCTGTAATACCACATATAAAGGTCCCTTTGTACATATAAGTGCATTAGACAACCCAAAAACCATTCCCAACATTAAGTGTTGGGTCAATGATCAACTCTGAATGCAACAATACAGGTGTTCATTAATTGGGCAGAAAACACAAAAAGTAAAAACAAATGCAGACAGTAATAAGGCCTTAACTAATCTAAATGGCTTTGCATTTGATATTTATTAAGAAAAAACTCCAGATCTCTCAAGTACTCACTGTCATCTTTCACTCACTCTCTGAACTGAACCACCTTATAAACATAAAAGCAAAAGCTTCACAGAAATCTACTTTTGGATTATTTTTTTTCTTTTGAACTCATTGCTTAGTAAGTTCCATTGGACACCCAGTTGAGGAGGTAAATAGCAGGTGTGACCAAAAGTAAAGGTAGTGTTGGACAGGCATCCAAAGCCATAGTTTTGCCTAAGGAAGAAAAGACATTAATTAAAAAAATTATATGTCAGAATAAGTCATTCTATACTAGACAAATCACTACTTCCAAATAAATCATTTAGTTGTTGAAAGATTTGCATATAAAGAGTTATGCTCCAGATTTCTAGAAGCCTTAATTACATGAAAAACCTTCAGCTGTGCTTAGAAGTACAGTACAGAACTTAAGCATAAATGTTGATTTATTACAACTTGCAGTAGTCAGATATAACAGGTAAGAATTCTCTGCAGATTCCAATGTTAGTACAAAAAGGGAACAGAAACTCAGGAGAATCCTGTCAGATATTCTGAATGACTACTGAAAGATCCTCAAACACAGGACAACTACAGACTCCTAACAAGCTGCAGATTATGTGTCACCAAACATTCCTGAAGGTTTTGGGTTTTCTCTGTCCCTGATATCTCTCAAAGACACATCCATGCCATCAGAAAAAGACACTGCCCACAGCTCTCATCCATCCTACTGCAAAACACATATGAATAGTAATGAACCACTAAGAGCAACTCCAATACTGTGGTAGCTTGCAAAGACAGAGTAGGCAGCCCAGTATTCTGCTTATGACTAAACCAATCACAGTTGCATGATACTGAACAATTGTGGGCGAGGGTATCACAATTTCTAATTTAGCACAACATTCTGCTATGAAGTACAAAATGTTACTTGAAGTTCCCAGATGCAATTAATGCAGAGGTGGAATTGTTCTTTCCTTTTTCTATAGCTGTGCTTCAGTCTTACCTACATATCCAAAGTATTTCCATTAAGAGCTTCAGAACCACATGAACTGATGGCAGTCTGCTTTTTACTTCTGGTACTTCAAATGAACATAGGCAGACAGGTCTAAAACCATCTCAGCATGTTATAGACACACACACAGAAAAAAAAACCCACAAAGCATGTAAATTCATTCTGGAACACAGCATTTTCAGTTACGTGCTGTTGTACCCAGCATTTCACAAGACCCACACAATTCCTGCATCAAAAGTTTAGCAATACAGGATGGCTGGATTTGGCTTTTCAGTATTCGTTTTCCATTCAAACTGGAGCAAAAATAAGCAGTGAATCAAATGCAGTGAGAAAGCCTGTTAAGGAGGTTGGGGTACACAATCAGAACACCTAAAACATGCACAAGATTTGTTGGGGTGGAGGAGGCAAGGCAAGACAAATGCAACAGCATGACTCAATGGATAAGACATTTAGAAGAATCTTAGAAAATACATTATGAAACATTACATCCTAAAAAAAATAATTTCCTTACACTGCAGCCCAACCACTCAGATGAATTCTGTAAAACAGTTCAAAAGCTAAGTGAATTCAAGCATAGATCATCTTCTCTAGTAGGTAAGTCATCTACTAAGAAGTCTCAAACCTTCTTAAAGTAATAAATCACAGCTAACAAGGCTATCAAAGATGGGGAGAAGGAGTTAACGCCACCTCCCCTCCCCTAACACATTAATTATAGCTTCCTAGGTAGTATTACTGATTGGTTGAAACCTAATCCTGCAACATTTTAAAGCTAAATGACATAGAAAACAAAACTGAAGTGCACCTAAGAAGCACTGTGAACATAAATACCAAATTAATATTCAACCTGAGCAGCAATTATTTATCATATAGCATACAAAAAACTTAAATACATTAAAAAAATGCCAAAAATACTTGACTCAGAAAGCATTTAAGTTTAAATATAAATGTAAACAGGTTAGAGGCTCCTTAAACAGGATGAAGTACTGTTGCTAGAACAGTTCTCGTATCAAGCCAGGACAACAAAATCTTTTCCCTTAAATCTGAAGTGTCCTCTTCACACTCAAATCTAACTGACACAGCAAGTAGTTAGTGGTGTGACCCATGTGTCTTAACAGAGCTTTTTACCTCATGACAAAACAAATTTACTGTTACAGGAGCCCAGATTCCTACCTCAGATGCCGACACCTGCAGCAGATGTGAAATGAATCCCATCCTTAAAGCTTCTGATCAAGTAATTCCATGGGGGCCCTTTAACACCTCTGGGGGCCCTACAAACTCAATAGTGTTAAACAACAAATTAAAATAATGAATAGGTGAAGCAGAACACTGTGCATAGTAACTGCCAAGCATGCTTCTCCCACCACATGATCTGAAACACCAGCTCCCAAATGATGCCACATTCTCAAAATTCAGTATAATAACAATAGCCTTGGCATGAGCAACAGCCAGGCAGAAAAGCCAAGGAGAAGGAGGAAGCAGGCTCACTGCTGGAAATACCCACCAGTGTGGCAGCAACAGCTGCTGCTGGGGCCAGCTGCTCTCCCCTACTCTGAGCCCTCTGCCCCACCAGGATCCATCCCACATGCTTCAACCCTTTCTGGAAGCAGCATTGAAGCCAACAGCAGAGCTTTCTGTCTGCCCTGCAGAATGCAAATTGTTATTTCCCTATTTCCTCTGAAAGGAATGACAACTGGACAAGAGCTGGAAGATGACAAAGTCAGCCTTTGGATGATGACACCTTAACAAAAATAAAATACAATTTCTGACAGTAGAAATATGTGACCCATATTCAGATATCTAGGTATACCCAATTATCTTTAAAATCTTATTGAGGTTGCCTTCATTACAATTAAACTTCATTTCAATTAGTAAACAGAAAATGCCGAACGTGCAATCAGTAAATCAAGTGGTTTTGCCTATGTGCCTAACTAACTAGAACTTGCACTTTGAAGTAATCTATGTTTAACAGAAGTTTAAGATAGGCCAAAGAGGAAGCAAGTTTCAAAATATTTCTAAGTAAGAAATCTGAGATCATCAGGGGAGGCTATATGATAAAACAAGTGAACATGTCAGAGCCAAAGGCACATTACTCATGCAAATATAACAGTCTACTTATCTTGGACAAGATGCACAGGAAAAGTACAGTATTTACCTCATCCTAGCATTTCAACTGCAATACTTTGAGCACTTCATTATTAGTGTTAGCACCTGTACTTGTCACCAGTATGAACATCCTAATTCACCCTCTACTGTATGTCTCTAACTTAAACTTAACATACTAACACTAAGAAAATATCTAAGAATTATGCTCTCCACTAGGTATCCAACAACCCCAGGGTTAAGAAAAAAAACTTTAGAAATGTCTTAAATGCTTTAATTCCACACAATACAGGATGCTCTACACTCAACTTCTGATCTTAAATTCACTACCTAGCCAAGCAAAAGGAGCTCTTTGAAATATCCAAGCAGTTGTACAAATGCCAGCATCCATGGTGATCCCAGGACATATGCCACTGTTTTCCACAGCAGTTTACAGTTGATGTTTTCAGTTCTCATATGTGTGCAGAAAATGCCAAAGAACTTCATATTTAGGCCTGTCTTCTCCCAAAATTCTGAATGCAAAACTTGCCAAAGAAACCTTAATTACAGCTCGGAAATACATGCTCCTTCCTGCTTCTAGCAAGTCTCTTACTACACTCCCAATAAACAGACCCGAATTCAGCTTGCCCTTTATGATCACTGAAAACATAGCAGAGACCCAGGAAAAGCTGAATTTTCACTCCTTCGAACACTAACTATACATCTGTTAATTTTCATATGCAGAACGTCTTCATTACTAGCAGAGTTTCCACTTCCACTTTCATTATTATTACATACACCAAAAAAAATCTGAAAAAGGTAAACTGAACCAGACACGTTCATGAAACATTTCTGCGGTTAGTTGCCAGAGCAGAACCCCATGGCAAAACCAGTTTCACTTAAAATATTCACAATGATACAAGCACCAGCAAAATAAACATTTTCATTCCAATAAGTCTCATAAAGCTTTTGGAGAAAAAAAAAAAATTGAAAAAGACAAGAGGCCAAAGTCTGAAAAGTTACCATTATTTTCCCCTCGACATCCAACAAATAGGAGTGGCCTGGTAGGAGCTACGAAATAAAATCCCATTTTAACAAAGCAAATCAGATTGACTGATCTTCAGCCACAGGCTGATTGATCTTCAAAATTGTCACACTACTACCTAAATAAAACACTACAGCTGCCTAAAATCTCCACTTCACCCACTCTCAGATCTAAAGGTAAGAGACTAAAGACTAGTTCTCTCATGACAGAGCAAGGCACTACATCTAGACTTTAAGCAGGTTAACACAGCATTCTGAAAACTCGGGGTTGTCAGTTGGTATGCTTAACTCTCTGCCTTAAGTCTTCTGAAACACTTCACAGGCATAAAAAAACCAGTATCAGAACAAGTGACAAGAGTTAAAGAAGCACTTATCAAAATACTTGTGCTAAAAATTAAAAACAGTCTATCCAAGTGAATAATCAACTACTACTTTCATATTTAAAGAACAAAAGCAATAATTTGGGTAACAAGACAATGACTATCTTGTTCTTTGGCTTCTGTAAGAACGTTAATCTGTTGTTGACAGCATTTTGGGCATAGAAAACTAGAAGTGGTTAAAAAAAAATCAAAAACAAAAGTCATTGCAATTTTACAAACTTCTGGCAGGAAAGAAATTTCAGCCTTCAGATACTACTTAAGAGACTGCAAACCAGAGCAAATGAACTAAATAAAAACAGTTCAATAAAATCAATTTATGAAGTGAATCAGTGCCAGCAAAAATTTTGCCAGTCCTTAACTTGAAAACCCCCAGTCGATAACGCCTCCCAAAAACTTACTGTATAAATCCCAATGCAGCTTACTACAAAATTATTACATTCTCCTTTAAGCATTTTACTCTTATTCCTTCTGCTTTAGCAGTCGCTTCAAACATTTGCACAGAACTAAAAACAAAATTCTAATGGAAAACAACAAGTATTTTGTCAAATTATCTTGCCTCAAACACCACAATACCTTGCAGTTTTACAAAAAACTAGCAAAACATACAAATTAGCTGCACTGACTAAAGGTGTGCTGCCCCCCTCATTCAACCTTGCACAGCACCAGTTAGCAGCAGATAGCACAGTACAAAGGATGATGGCAAGAACATTTCCCCCCCCGAACCCAACCCATTTTTGGTTGGCAAAACAGTCCACTGCAATGAGTTTCCCAGTTCAATTCTCCCTATTCACGCCAGTGTGCTCTCCCCTTTCCCCCAGGCAAGTGGAAAGCAGTGGAACATACCTTAGTTTTTTAAACCTTCTGATTTTTCCACCAATGCTCCCAGGTCTCATAGCATGAAAATAATTACCAGTCTTTCTAGACTTGCCTCCTTTATAATACTCATGATTTCAAAGAGGTATACCACATCCTCACACCTCCTAAGACCTGAAACCCATCTGGCTTCCACAGTGCTCTTCCATCGCTCTGTCCCTCCACCTCTTTGGCCTTCCTTGCTTCCAGCCCAGGGTTCATTCGACCTTGACTTCACCAATTTCAGCACATTATTCCAGCTGAAAATGAACCCAACAACTAAACTGAAACAGCTCAGCATGAGGAAGAGGACAGGCTGAAGGCCTAAACCACAGCTGCCAAAGTATATAGGCTTTAGGTTCCAAAGAACTATGGCCACAGGGCAGGTCTTTTAAATTCAAGTCCTAGCTAGCCTCTTTTCATACATACTTTACGTACATACAAACATATATACAAAAGCATTGGCAAGCTTTATTCAAACCTCTTCTAGTTTTACAATCTTTTCAAATGACAACAATTAGTGTACTATTTACCTTTCTTCATAATTTGTAGTATTTCTTCCTGACTGATAACCAGGCTTTTCCAAGGAACAATCCACCATTACTCCCAAAAATCTCAAGTATAACAGCTAATCAGTGCTCCAATTATTTGGTTAAATCCAGTCCAAGTATTCAGTTAACAGTATGAAAGTACTAAAACAAGTTCCTTCCTCCTTTCCCTCCCTGCCCTACTTCCTTGCACTTCAACACTACCCTCTCATCACCCTGTCACACAGAATCATGAAATACCATCAAAGATCTCTGCAGGCACCACCAGTTTACATTGAATCCCCCCCCCCCATCCCATCCCACTAGACATCAAACTTCCACTCCCTTCTAAGCTAAATGGCATAAAGTTCAATTTGTAATGATCTAGTACTGTGAAGATGCATCATTTTCTCCTCATTAAGGCAACATTTTACCTGTGATTGCTTATCACTCTTTTGTAAGGAAACAGCAATTTCTGTGGACCTGATCACAGCCAAGGTTGTGTACAGAGCTTCCATTTTGTTGAAATGAGGAAGTCTTGCCACTTATCAACATCAAGAGAAATTAAAGCCTTGACTACCGTTCAGAGAGTACTATAAACAGACATGAGGCAACATAAAACAAGTTTCTGAATGCTTTTGTGACAAAAAAAAGAAGCACATCACAGATTGCATAGTTTCCTAGGAAGGATGTTTACTTAAGAAAGGAAACAAACCAGTTTTACTTGGATTCCTTTATAACAAAGTTTAATAGTAGTCAATTGGATGCATTTAGAGCTCAGATAGGTGGGGTTTTTTTCCCTTCAATCACCTACAGCTGAATCAAGCATGGGACTTGTCTTTATTATCCTGTATTAATTAAATTACATTTCATCAGTTTTGCTTTATATAAGTAAATAGTTATGCTAGACAAGTGATTGTAGTTTTGAGACATGAACTCTTACAAGGAATTAACTGGTAAAACCCAAATTAACTCCAAAAACCAAAGGTTTCATTCCAAAGTATGGATTTCTCCATAAGTGAAGTTACTATCATCTACGTTAACTTCTCTCTTTAAGAAGCCATACTAAAGTCTTGGTTCTACTGATAATCTAAAAGTCTCCCTCTACAAACTTTATGGACTGCTGAGGTATTTCTTTACCAATTTTGAATGCCATTTTTCAACCTCACAGGTGGTAACATCTGTGTAAAACATTGCTTTTTGCAAGTAGCTAAATCCCCCTTTATCCACCTTTCTCAATCTCTATTTATTTGACATGCGTGGGCTTTTACAAAAATGGTTAATACTACCTTACTCCAACACTGTTATCTTCTCACATACACCCTTGTGCAGCTGTGCACTGAACTGAAGCAAGGGCCTGATTCTGCTGAGAAAAAAAAAAAAATAATACAAGTGTCCAGCTCAATCAATTCCCCCCCGACTAGCTCACCACCAGTCACGACAACATTAAGGGAGCAGCTGGAACACACAGAATAGTCAGGGAGGGAGAGAAAGCCACAAGCACAAAGGAAGAGCACCCATTTCTGCAGAAACAGCCTACACCAGGGTCCATTTAAACCAGTTACAAAGCAACAACCTTCAAAGGCTGCAGAGCTACAGATCTCTCATCATTGCCTGCAACACAAACACAGTAAGACTACTTACCAGGAGTGCAGTTATAAGACCAAAACCAAAATATTAATTTACTTAAAATGCAGTCTTTGAATGAAATCCCAGTGAATACGTAATATAGGTTCATATGGTGAAATCAATGGCACCCATTTCATTGTCCTGTATCTGTACTTTACAGTGACCTATCACGGTGCTGTTTCCAGAGTAACTACAATGACCTCTATGGCTCTGACAGCAGTGTCTCAGTAGATACATTACAGGAACATAAACCAGGTAAAAGAGAAGAGATTGAGGCAGTCATATTCCAAAAAAGTACTGGCAAAGTTAGGCCTTTCAAAGAAAAATTAAAACTATACCCTGGGGAAGGCAAGGGCTGCCTTGATGCATTTCATTTGCAACTAAAAAAATGCAAGAAGGAAAAGATAGACATTTTTCCTTCCTGTCAAATCATAATGTAAGTATTGGAGCTATATGATATTATATAGTGTAATATATTTAATTCTGTTTAATTAATGATGTTTAATTTGTTAATATTTAGCAAAACAGTAAACAATACTTAGCACTAAAAAAAAGTCATTTCATTTTCATTTCAAAATAATTGGTAAGTCTTCAGGCAATGAAAATAACAAGCCAACAGCATTTGTCATATAGGCATACCATGTTACAGCAAGAAGTTACCTTGCAACCTTCCATATATAGCAATCTAGAACTAAAACTAGAGTAGAAGGAAGTCTCCTACTCAGAATAATTAATATTCATATTTCTTTCAAAATCATCACAGACCTCATTGTTTGGATGGGTTTCTTTATTCATTAAAAATATATTTCTTGCTCACTGTTATTCAAATAAAAGCACTGGATAGCATTTCAAATTGAGGAAAAATTAATCAAGCTTGTCATTTCCAGACTATAAGTGGAGACAAGCAACATAAGACTTATTATTTTTATTTGCTTTAGATGTAGAAATACAAACAGAAAATTCACCTCCTTTACTGCCTCTATTGAGGGTAGGAGGGAGGAATGCATTCCTGTGGTTGCAACAAAAAATAATTCAGCAGATTATCAACATAACTTTTGTCAATTTCCTAGCAAAACTCACTGAACATATTTCTACATGTAAACAGAGTAAATCTAAAAACAACAACAAAAAAAACCCACTTAAGCCATTCGCTCATTTATCAAATGCTACATGTACAGAAGAAAAGCCAAGAAACATTCAAGAGTTACTGATGACCAATCTCAATGGCATCCTGAAGGAGTTGTTTACTATTAAGAATAAAATAATGTTTGTGTGAAATTAAGAAAGGAAATTAACATATTTAACTTGCAGAGAACTCTGAATCTTAACTAATTCAGTTCACACAGTCACCTGATGGTACTGAGAAAAACTTCCTTTTTCCATGTAATATTGTAACATGTACTTGTAACCACACCTTCAGGTATGGAGAGTTTCCTATTTTAAGGAGAAACTACACAGAGCTTAGAAATCCAAGATGACTTCATCAAATTTTTATTCAACAAAAACCTATTTCAATTAAACTCTACCACAAGTTTTCTTTGTTTTTAAACAGAGCTTTAAATAGGTTCAGATAAACTACTGGTTATTGCTTACCTCAGTTTCAGAAGCTGAGCAAATGACAATTTCTTACAAATTAACTACAACCACAGAAACTAAGTACACACAAAAAATAATCAGGTATTAAAATTTTAATTGGAGACAGTACCAGAAGGCTGAGTTGCTGACAGTTTTTAAATGTTTCATGATGCAGAATAAAAGACGCAGAAAGCATTGCTTGGAGGAAAATGATCAAAGCAATCTTTGCATTCCCATAAATTCTGAGCCACTTGCAAAAGTTAAAGCTTCACATAATCCAAGTAGCCTCAACAACCATTCCAATTGTATACAAGTTTCTGTGGTGCTGCCTGTGGTTAGCAATACAAGCTGCAATAGCGGCAGGTCCCCTCCTGCCTCTGCATCCAGGAATCAGGGGAGAAGCAATATTCACTTGCAACAGTATAACACTGTCTGCATAGAGGGGAAATTTTCTCCTGTTATACTTAAAAGTCTTTGCTAGAGACCACAGAAATGAGATTTAAAAGGTCAGTGGTTCTTACCTGTTAATTCAAATTCTGTTGAGTCAAATGAGTCAAGTTAGATTATGAGTGCTGTTAAATTCTTAACTGTTCTAACAAGCACATTATCTTCAATTGTCAAGACAGATTTTAGTTAAAACTCTGGAGTACTTTTCATTCTATAGACTTAAGGATTCCTCTAGCAGGTCTTTGAAAAATGCCATGCATTTGGGATTGGAAGGAAAAGGAGAAAGGTCCAGAAGGGAAAAAAAAAAAAAAAAAAAAAAAAAAAGAAAAGAAAAGAAAAGAAACACCACAAATCAAAAAAACATGAAAGACACAGTAATAAACTCTCTTCAGTTGTTAGACGTGCTCACAGAAATCAGGTAAACAAATGCAGATGTTATAGTACCCAGATAATGATATTCTGTTTATGCTGATTCTAAATTTTAACAATGCATTATCATTTTGTTCACCCCCTCCCCCTTTCAGAAATGCAAAGATAGTTTCCATAGTAACAGGAGAGACTTAGTAGTATCCAAAAGCAAAATAACACTAACTTATGTAATAACTTGAAACTCACCTTGGTTTGTAAGATGTGTGTGTGCTTATTTTAGGTCAACAATACATAGTACTTATTTACCCTCAACACATACCATATATGATCAAGAGAAACATCTCAAGTTCCTGTATTTTAAAAAGCCATTTTCACAGATAGGATATAAAAGAAGTCTTCTCATACTCAGGATTTCTGCAGTAAATTACAGTCTTTGTAACTCTGATGTAAAATAATACACTTTTGACTTCCAAGGAGTTTTTGACAATGTATTAAAAATTGCCAAAAAAAAAAGTAGTAATTTTCCTAGCTTTTCCACATCATCACAACTCTTCTCAATATGCTCCTCTCCCCTGAAGCCAACTGCAAACTGGTAATACAAAAATAAATACAAATACAGAAGCTAAAAAATCAATTAAAACTACATAAATTGCTTACTTCATACAAACTTCAAAAAAGGAAACTAAATATTTAGGTGTTTTTCACAGTGGTAGTACCATAGGAAATCTTACTAAGATCAACTGCCTCCATCAGTGAGCTCAGTCCTCCTTTGACAAATATAAGGCAGCTCAACCTGCTTAAGATAGATCAGTATCACTGAGGTTAGTTAGAAGAAAATTAATCATGCCCAGGTTGCATAGGACCAGCTAGACAGAATCTGGTAGGAGGTCCCCAGAAAAGCAGAGCAGCTTATAGCTGAAAAAGCAATACAAAAACCTGCTCATGGAGGGATGATACCAAGTAAAAAAAAAAAAAAAAAAAAAAATATCAGGGAGAATCACTGAGGGGGTTGTTAAGGCAGGCTCTGCTACTGTAAGGCAAGAAACACAAAAAACTAACTAAATAACCTGGCTAATTCCCACAGTAAGACCAGGGAAATCTTCAGAACAGGTGATGCTGACAGTCAAGGAAAAAAGCTCACAGTACGCCAGAAGCTGCAGAATGCACCAGCAGAAGCACTGACTGAAGAGCTACGGTGAAAACACTGGAAGGCTGTAAGGCAAAAATACTCAGCTATGGGTAAATGAAGTTACAAGGGCTTGAGATCTTATCTGAGTGGGATTCCAATGCTGTTCTGCTATATAAAGGCCAAGATTTTCCTTGGTTGCTTGGTTTTTAATATTTGTTTCAAAAACCTCTACAAATGCAGCCGTTTACAGCTTTTTTAGCTATATCTAGTAGTTGTGACAATTCACCAACTGCCAACTGAGCTATCAAAACCCAGAAACGTTGTTTGCTGGATTTCTCCTATTCCTTATCACTAAAAATAAAAAATATGCTAAGAAATTAAAAACCTAATGAAACTGAGAACAGAGCAGAAACCAACTGGATTTCAGGGGCAGATGACTGCATTGAGAAGCTATCAGAAAGCAAATGATGGCTTCAAGTTGACATCCTTTAGTGGAGAAAGAACTGTCAACAACAGAAACAGTAAGACTAGATCACAAAGTACTTGGAGACAAACAAAAAGAAGTAATGAAATAAAAAAACAAAAATCTACCAGCCTTAAAAAGCAGTTTGCTAGGGAAGTGACAGAAGTCTCATAGCTCACAACCTTTTAAGATCAGTGCATTTGCTACATGACCAAAGTCACAGCACTCTGTACTAGTCCACCACACATGAAGCCTCACACATAACCACCAACTTCCAAATGGGTTATTCAAGCCAAAAATGGTCACTGTGCCAGTTTTACTGATGCAATTCTATGGACAGCTATGCTCAAACCATCACTCCTTGCCATCACAGGTGGCAGACCGACCACCCTTCTTCCCCACTGATGATCCCACCTGGAAAGTCCCATCCTGCCTTTTCTTTGCACTGGCACTAGTGCTTAAAGCATATCAGGAAAGAGTCTGATTAAGAAATCTATCGATTTTTCTGTTACCTGTGTTTCTCTTCACATTCCTGCAAGCTAGAGCAACAGACAGTGCTCATCACAACACCGGGGGCAAGCAGGGTGCAAAGTAGAAAGGCAGCAGGAACTCCCTCCCTCCTTGTGGGCTGCAAGTATTGGGATGAGCATGCCTACACCTACTAGCTCTCTCTCTGCTAACAATATTGCTTGTGTGGCCAGCTGGGGTCAACTCCAAACAAGAAAGCCACCCTTCAACAGCCACCCACATTAGAATGGCTTAAACCAATTGTCAAGTTGCAGCTAAAAAGACATATTTTCTAGAAGGCCTCGCTTCTCAAATGCTGAAGTCTAATTAATATGAAGAGCTCAGAGTGTTAAGATGATAGATAAGTTATTATCTTTTATATATATATATATATACACACATAAAAGATCCAGAATGGAAACTCAATTAAAAGCAAACCAAATCTTTGAATGACTTTCAGGAAAATGTTACATTAAATTGTCCATCGTTTCTTCAGTAAATACAACGTACTGCTGTAGTTAAAAATGGTCTAGCTCAGTACTACAAGCCATTATTTGAGAGAAATATATTAGCCAAATACAGGTCCTGGTTCTTTGTGTGACCTGAAAGGCAGACAAATTAATCCATGATCACAAACTAATTTTAGACTTTTAAACAAGAAAATAATCCACAACTATCCAGAATTAAAAAGCAACTTAATTAACAGTCAATGAATGAACTGAACGCGAAAACCCCGTGTTGTCTTCTGACTCGGAACAGAAGGTTCCTTAAAACTTTCTATCAAATTCAGTAGTGAACAAACAGAGCCATAATGAATAGAAAATCACCTCATGGTGTTCCATCCAGTGGAAACACAGCTTTGTTGATCTGATTTCTGTAATCGTGACTAAATACCTTCATCACAGTGTCAGATTTATAAAATGACAGCTGTATATGTAACATATCACCATTAAAAAGGCACACATACACAGGAAGACAACAGTAATGTTAATCTATATAAACGACTGACTAAAATCCCTGAATATCCAATGAAATACAGGAGTAGAACCTTAGGCTCTTTCCTAGTCCTAAAATTCCTTATACATCCCTCTTCTGTCCAGTATCTAGATAAACTTTGCCAGCTTCTCCCCTAACACAATAAAAGCCCCCAATAACAGAAACTTACTGAACAATCTATGTAATTTGACTGCTATAGGTAAAAACTTTCCAGTCTATATTTAACCTAAATCTCACCCACCACAATTTACTTCCTCTTAACAAGAAAATAGAAAGTTTTGTTTAAAAAAAAAACATGCTTGTATGAACTATTTATTATGTATACACCCCCCACAGCCTTTTCTACCCTCCAAAATAAAGCAATACTTGAAAAATTTTTTAGCATCAGTGATAGATTGAATTTCTCAATCCACATTGCTACTTTCCACTGTACTTTTTGGATTGTTTAATACTTGACTAGGCACAAAAGTGCAACCAAGAAGAAAGAAACAGATGCTTTCTGTAATTTAAACTGGATCAACATATCCAAGGATAGCACCCAGTTTTGCCAGCTGTGTAACATTGCTTACTCAGACCGATTTGTGACTAGGACTCCTGGGTTATTTCCTACAGCTGTGCTGCCCATACACCTCTAAGTATCTGATAGCTTCTTCCTAGCACAGCTTTATCAGCTTTTCATCTTCTGGATTGTATTTCTCTAAACCTATTAAGATGACTACATTTTTTCTATTCTTCTCCTGATGAGCGTTGGCAATCCCTCTTAACTCCATGGCACATCTGCAGGTTTTACATTATCTATCATTCTTTCCCTAAAAGATAAGCAAAACAACCCCCTGAACACATCATCTGATTTTCTCCCAACCTCCAAGAGTTCTTCCAGCTTTACAAGGAGTAACTTAATACTATCTGGGGGGTAGTTACCAGACAGGCAAAAAATTGCATGATGAACTTAAACACTCTATTTATCAAGTGGATGAACACAGAACTATGTTAAAAACCTCCTAAAGATTAAAACACATTCTAAGATGGGTTTTAACCATAAATATTTTCCAGACCAAACTCATGTAGCACAATAAATCCAGTTTTAACATGTTAAGATTTCTCAAATAAATGTATTTCTTTACCAGATTCACTGCAGGGGAAAAGCACAACAGCTGACAAGCATCTCTGTACTTTTACAGTCCCTAAAGTATTTTTTTTTAAATTACTTTTTTCCAGACACTGACACATCAAGATTGATTAAGCATGAAATGTAGACAGCATCAGCACTATACATAGCAAGAACTGTTAAATACCACCTACAACCAGATTAATTATGGCCTGGAAAAAAGAAAAAAAAAAAGCTATTCCAACACAGCATTTTCACAATACCCTTGGGAGGTTCGACTGCTGTTCCACAGATTGCGGATGTTCCAACTTCCTTAGTTTATACGGCAAGCCTACAGACTGGACAATCTGTGTTTCAGAAATGCTGTGTCCTCAAACAAGATCGGCTAGATCACATAGCCTTGCATCTCCATCTCAGAGTTCCTGCTGGAGTACCGTTGAAGTTCCAGTAGTTATAATTATCATTTTTAAAGCGTTATGTCGAGGAGAAACCCATGCATGTTTCATCCACTGAAGCTCAGTAATTTCAGCTCGGGATGTCAACACTCTTTCAAACAATATCAGAAGTTTTTCCTCTGATAAGAAACGCACACTACTTTGATTGAGAAGGAGTATGGGTTTTGATTTTCTTCCACCTTCCACGCACCCCCTTCCATTAGGGAGCTTTTTGAAAAGCACACTATGAGACACAACAAACTTCTAAATGCTTTCGAGTTACTACTACCTAACGCACGAAGCCCATCTTCCTAAGTGAAGAGCGTGCAGCCCATACAGCTTCCTACTGCTCGACAGGTTCACAACGCCTGTAAGCAATCCGGAGCCGTCGGCGCCTGCTCAAATTGGATTATTTTAAATGTTTCACCAGCACTGCTGTTTGCAACTGCAGGGCACTACCACTTGCCGCAAGCACGGCCGCATGGACGTATTCACTTGTTCCGATCAAGCGAGGCGGGAGAAAAGCGTTCGACACTTTTCCGGAGGGTTAAATCCCCCCCGAGGGCGCGGGACCGACACCTTCGCAGCACGGGGCTCCCGGCCGGCGCTGCAGCCGCGGCACGGCAGGACCCGCAAGGGAGCCGGGGCGGGTCACCCACCTCCCGGCCGCGGGGCCGCCGCAGCCAGCCCGCTCCGCGGCTGTTAACTCTGAAGCGTAATGGTGGCGCGTCGCTTGGGTGGGCGGCCCGGGGGGGGGCTTCGTGGCCTCCGGGCGGGCAGTGGAGCAGGCAGCCTGGAAACTGCTGGAAGGTGTTCGATCGGCATGCGCTGGTTAAACCCAGACGCTGCCGTAAAGGCTGGTGTGAGCCCCTGGAAGAGCTGAGGCCTGTCGGTAGCACTAGCCGGAGGCCAGGATGCCACGGCAGGGCAGAAAATGGAGCTCTGAAGCTCCCTGCCCAGACACGCCATCCGTAGTTGTACCAGCAGAGGATACCTGGCGAGCCCGGCGGAGCACGAGCACGTGTCTGACCGTGCTGCCACCGACGGACCCAGCCCGACACCTTCCCGCGCACGGCAGGGAGTGAGATGCAAAGGCCGCTTCTCCTGCCAGGTGAATAAAAAGCTCCAGCCTTGAGAGCCGTGGTGGGTTTGCTCTTAAAAAGCCCCAACAATTAATACGTGGTTAATACATCTTTGTTTTGTGGCTGGCCTTTCTCTGACCGTCCTGCTGTGAGCTGTGTTTCCCAGGGCCTGACGTTGGGGAGCAGCCCCAGGGACCCACATCCCTACCCTCACTTTGGGGCTACCCTGGGTAGTGTTTTTCCACTGCATTTTTGACACACAACCCCCAAAAAAACCACAAAACAATAAAAAAAATACAACAACAAATTTCATGCTCACCACTAACCGGTTTCTTAAAACAAGGCAAACTTCTTGCTGCATGCTTCTCTACACCGACTGAAGTTTTTTTCCCTTTTCCCCAGGTTCCTCGTTCGGCCCTGGCTGGTAGCCAGCTGAACAGGGATGTGCCAGAGGATGAAAAGAGCGAGGCTGGGGGAAGCCAGGCTGTTCCCAGTAGGAAGGCCAGCATGGATGAGTCCATCTCCTGGGAGGCAGCCACTTCCACCTGGCTGAGAGGTTGGTGAGTGTGGATTGGTGTGGGGAGCATGGGAGTGCAAGGCAAGCTGTGCCACACAAGGACTCGGCTGGTGGCCCCCCTCGTGGGTACCAAGGACATGGGGAAATGCAGGGAGAGGTCCCTGGGAAGGTGATGCTGCTTGGAAAGATGCCACGTCCAGTTCACAACCAAGCGTACCCCTACACAAACACTAGAAGGTTGAAAATAAAAAATATCTCTGAGGATGGACATCCCACAGCCACCCCAAATCCCTGTTCCCGTCATGCCACCCATTCAGCCGGAGTATGGCAGTGGCTGGGACATACCAGGGAAGACCTAGTGTTGGTCAGGGATAAAAAAAAAACACTGGGAAAACTTCCATTACTCTGCTGTAGGCTGGGTGAGCACCAACATCAATGACCTAGGGGAGGAACCGCTCTGAGAGTGCCCAGCTGGATGCCCTGCTCCCCACCCCAGCTGTTCAAGAGCATCCTGCAAAACCCACAACTGTTCCGCAGTCAGTGGCAGCAGGAGGGGAAACGCAGTCCGCTCTAGTAAAAATAAAAAGGAGAACTAATAAAAATAAAAATAATTAAAAGAAAATAGAAAAAGGAATATTTAACAGCTTACAATGCTTACAGTGGGGTTGGGGAGCATGCACGCTATGACTAAGGATGTACATGTCTCCAAAGGATGCCCACCCCCTTCACCTGCGGCAGGCTTAAACATCAGCAAGGAGAATTAAGATGTAGAAACAAAAAGACATCCTCTAAAAAACCAGAAGTTGTTCCCAAATCAGGAAGTAGCAAAGATTAAAATGTCAAGCAGGTGAAACCCACGCCCGAAGAAGCGTGGGATTTGCAGGCACCAGAGGTTAGCAAGCAGGAGAGCTTGTACACTAGCATCCTCACACTGACAGCTACAGCCCTGGCTTGCTTCTGCTTGGACATGTTGGACATGTTGTGAAAGCACAGACACGGCGTTATGAGTAACTGCTCATTGGCTAATACTTGTAGTAAATAGCCAGGACTCACAAGCTACCAGGCTAAACAGTGATATGCTGGAGGTGGGGCATGGCTACGTGTTAAGGGTCCCCAGGGAATTGTTAGGGACAGTGCTTTGCTGTGGATGTCCACTCAAGGCCAAAGCTGCAAGGAGGTTTGAGGAACAGCTCAGGGGGAACTGGGAGAGTGCCAGTGAGTTTCATTTTGGGGCTGCAAGGACCCATGGCACACCCGCTCTGCTCCCACTGCTCCAGCCCAGCCTTCCCACTCCTTTCCCTCGACCTTTTGTCAGTGGAAGCAGAGCAGTTTGACAAAGCCAATGAAGTAAGAGAAAAGAGCAGCCTGATGAGGGCCTTATGCAATACAAAAGGAAAAATTACTACAACTCATCTCACTCAAGCACACTTCCTTCCCCCAGATCTGCAACCGACAATGCTGGCAGGAAGCCCCACCAGCTTTCCCAGCTTCATCTGTCCCAGCCCTCCCATGCCAGGGCTGGGGGCTGCTCTACAGGATCCAGCTGTAGCCACCTGGGCTTTCCAAGCAGGCTGGGCTGGGCACCCCAGCTCCCAGTAGGCTCCTCCCTGGGCTCAATACCCGCTGTGTCCCACACCAGCCAGGTGATAGCTGCTCCAGTGCTCCCATCCTGCTGCAAGCATTGCTTTGATGCTTTCTCACTACACCCAGTGCCTGGCTGTGATGAAACCCAGGCTAGAGCTCTGTTGTCATCTTTAATAAACATGCTAACCCATGGAACACTCATCAGGGCTCAGAAATTTTCTGCTAGTTTTCTACTAATTTTTCTGCTGATTTTCTTTGCTTGCTGCAAAAATAAACCTGACTTTGTCAGCATGAGACAGCAGCAGATGAACTGCATTGATGCCTTTTAATGTATCGTGGTCACTCAACATTAGCTAGCTGGAAGGGGAACCTATAAAGCAATTAATAAAAACTTAACATTAATTATCTTTTTTAAAAAACTATAATCCTGTGTATTTTCTAAATGACTTCTATTTTTTACTTTAGTGCCCTGAGGAGGTTAAGAGATATTTGCCAGGAGCTGGCTCCTCTCTGCTCAGGGAAATACTGTTTGCAGGTAGGAGGAGTTATTGCAGTCTGCACAACAAAATTTGAAGGCTGCTTCAAAAAACAAACCACACAGCCCTGAGCTGTGCCACACTGAGAACGGCGCTGGCATCCTCTGCCAAGCGAGGAGGCCTCCCTACCCCAGCAGTGAGCCCAACACAGAGCCTGGGGGGAGCCAGCTCCCCTTCTCCATGCCCAGGGGCTACCCATAACTCCCAAAGGAACCAGTTTCCCCCACTGCCGTCTTGATTTGCTCACTGGGGGACAGAGCCAGGCCCTGACAGTGTTGTGAAAGGTTAAAAGTGGGGCAAAAAGAGTGGGTTTTGGATAGAGTCCCTACCGCAGGTGCAGCAGGAGGGCTGCAGACCCCACGGTGTGGCCCAGGGGGGAGATGAGCCCCAGCCCCACAGGTGGGATGCTTTGGCAGGATTTTGGCCAGCCTGAGTGGGGCTGATTGGGTTGGGGAGGGGAAACGCCCTCCCACAGCCACCGCTCCAACTTCCTCCTTTCTGCCCCAGCCTGTACGACAGAAGTAGGAAGGATCGGGGTGCATCGCAAGGCTCCCGATGCCCAGCTGCTTTTCCCAGCCAAGCCTGAGAAGCTGAGACCATCCTCATCCCAGCCCCAGCACGGGACAGAAGAGAGGGCTTGATGCGAGGCAAGTACAGCATCTCCATTTTCTTTGCTTCTGTTCTTCCTTTCTAAGGGGGAAGCGGCCCAGGCGACAAGGTGGTTTTGTAACTGTGGTGTTTCCAGTGAATTAGTTTTATAATTCCTAATCTAAGCTCTGGCTGCTCGAGTCTTTAGACAGGTTTCGGGGAGCTTGGCTCAGTGTCCTTGCCACGTGCAGCACACTGTGGCTGTCAGCCTACACAGCCTTTGCGAGGGCAGCTTGCCTGGTCTGTAATGGTTTTGCTTTTGGAGTTAGGATTAAGCTTGGAACTGCAAGTGGTTATCAGGGGGAGGGTGTCAGACCCCCCCAAAATACTTTTTGTTGCCACCCTGCCGGCCTGGAAGGCAGAGCAGAGAGGGTGCAGTGTGCTCCCCCTGCACCCTGGCTCATGGCACAGGGAGCACAGCCATGTCTGGGTGCCTGCCAGCAGCACCAGGCAGGCGCCAGGGCTGGGGGCTGTTCCGGCTCCCCTCCTGGGACCCCCCTCTTCCTCATGGGATCCCGTACAAGCACCCACTGCTGGCTGAAGGATGTGATTGCGTGTAGGGGAAGGGGGAGCTGGCGTGGTGGTGTGGCAAGAGACTGGGGGGATGGCTGCCAAGGGGGGGCTCACTGGGGTGCCACTGCCAGCATGCTGGCACAGGGACCTCTCTGGAGGTCTCAGCACCCCTGTGAGAGCCTCGCTGTCCTCATCTATCTCTCTGTGTGCTCTACACATCAAATACTCTGCTGACGACCATTGAAAACGCCTGGCAGTGGCAGGCAAGGCAGCAGAGGCTGCGGGCAAGCTAACCCCAGGGAAATCAGGCCCTTCCCCAAGTCTCTGTGGCTTTTGGATGCAGGCAAGATGCAAGGCACACCCCAAGTGTCAGGGAAAGCAGCCTGGTATCTGTTTCCAATGCTTTTCCGAATGCCACAGTCCCAGCTCCGTGCCTCCCAGGCAGGTGAAAAGCACATGAACACTCGCAGAGGCGTCGTGCCCTGCGGCCGGTGTGGATGCCGGTATGTGGCTTCTGCAAGGTGTGGGAAGGCTGTAAATGGTGCATTTTGCTGTTATGGTTTGTCACATCCTGCTTCACACGGTGGTTTTGCGCTTTTTCTGTCCTCATCTCGGTACTGTTTCAATCGCAACAGATCTCAGCATGCTGGAGAGCACGGTGCAGGGTGGTTTATTTTCTCACAGAAAGACGTACTGGAGTTGCCATGGGGATGGTGGTGAGAAGGGGTCCCTCCTTTGCTCCCACAAAGCAGGAGCTCTGCCAGCTTCAGGGGACAGGCTGTGGGCAGGTCTCTGCTCAGGCCAGGGACTCTGTCCTACATCTCTGCAAACCCAGCAGCCATCACAGCATCCCTGCTGGGATCGGCCAAGGGGTGATGCCCACTGGAGATGAGACACAAGAAATGGGTTCTCTGCTCTTAAAAACTGCCAGACTATCCAGGGCAGGGCAGCTGGCAGGGCTGCCCCTTGCTACTCAAATAGGGCTCTCACCCAGGGAGACCCAACAGCACAAACCCCCACCCTCCTGAGACAGGGTGAGGGTCCCACAGGTGCCCAGGGACTTTGGTGCTCAGAGACAAATGGGTGCCACAGAGCAGGGGCTTGGTGTGCCTGGGGGAATGCTCATCGCACACACCTGTCCTCTGCAGGTACTGGAGGCTTCTGGAAGGAAATATATATAAAATATATACTTATTTCCCATAATAGGACATAGGAAAAAATATACATTCCTTTTATAGCTATTAAAATAATTTTATATATTTATATATTTTTCTGTGATTTTTATATATATAAATATATATAGACTGAGTGTGTATACATATATACTGAGTGTGATACTCTGCACAGAGGGCGTTTTAGCCAGCAGAAATCCCTGCATATGGCTGTGTGCCTTGATGGGAGCTACTTGCATCACACAACCAAACGATGGAAGAAATGGCCACAAGCCAAGGGACATCCAGACTCCCGTCCTTGCTGTACCCTGCTCCTCTCATTTACCACCCAAGCATGGGGGCTGGGGCTGCCCAGAGCTGGGGGGGAAGGAGCAGCGCTGCTGGGTGTGATACCTGGCATCTCTGTCACAGCGTGATGGTGACACAGCACCGGGGATGCTTGGGAGCGTGGAGAAAGCACCCAGGGGCACCAGGGTGGAGGCATTGACACTAGTGGCACCTCACCATTATAGGTGGATGGTGCAGATGTCCCAGGAGTCCTCCCGGGATACCGGGCACCAGAGCATGTCCTCCCATTTTGCAAGAAAATGGATGTTTAGCAAAGCACTGTGAGGGCAGTTGAGGCTAACAGACTGCAAGACCCGTCTTTGCTGTTGAACGTTCATCTTATTTATAGCAACGAGACCTCTGCTAGCATCAATACTTCCCCTTCTGCCCTATTTATAAATCACAACGCACTCCTCCATGCTGCACAGCAGCCTGTCCATCCCACTGACATCCCCAGCACCCTGAGAAGCTGGCATGCCCCAGCTCTGCTCCCTGCTCGCACATGGGACAGCACTCAGCCTTTCCCTGGTGCACCTTCCCTGAGGCTGCTTTCACCTTTCCTGGCTCGCAGACCCTTCAGGAGCATCCTGCCCTGCCAGGGCCATGCCAAGGATACAGCATACAGAGCTGCTCCATGGATGGGAGTACGCTGGTGTCTTCTGCAAAGGGCTCCTGGTGAGGAAATGCCCCGGTCCCAAGCCACCCAAGGCATGTGGTGAGGAGATCAGTGCTCAGGGCCCAGGGGGACCCTGCTCCTGGGGTGCAGCCTTCTCCCCGCGATGCCACTGTGCAGCCCTGGCCAGGGAGCAGAGCCCGGTGGCAGCACGCCCAGCCCCTACCCAGGGCGCTCGCTCTCAGCACCTTGCTCCCCACCCCAGGATGGAGGTGGTTGTAAAGCTCTGCACTTATGCTCCTTCACACCAGGGCAGGAGGATGGCCTGCGTGCATCTCTCTGCATACCTTAATTTATGGAAAAGAGGAAAAAACCACCCCAACATCCCAGGCAGAGCACACCCAGGAGAACAGCATCCAGGACTGGTGGTGGCAGTGCAAGTGTGGGACTGAGCGAAAGGGATCATCAAGGCGGCTGGAGAAAACACAGCTGAGGCTCATGTCTGGGCCCTGCTAATGCCGAGAGTCAGATCGAAAGCCTGCTGTCCCCTCCTCCGAAAGCTGTAAGGAATCAGCCAAAAGCAGAAGCCCCGTTTGTTCTCTTGGAAAGTCACCCTACATCATGTATGCACTCATCCACTCACATAGCAGTGAACCATTTCCCTCCACAGCAGAAGAAAAGAAATGGTGAGCTTGCTTCTGCTCTCTCCCCTAGTCTGAGGGTGTGCCTTACATGCTTGCAGCACGGGAAAGAAACAACTTTGGGGATCAGAAAGACATCCGAATCCAGCCCATGAAACGGACCCTGCACTACATAACTCAATAGCAGCCAGAGCTGAGCATCTGCCGAGGTTCCCACTTTATTTCCAGGTTTTGGGAGCTTTTTTAAAACCTAGTTTTAATTGCAAACTTGCTCTGTTTTATGAGATGCGCCTGTAAGCACGAAACTCTAACCTGCAGCCAGGATGAGAAGCTTGCAGAGCCTCAGTCCACCCCATTGCCGCCCCACACCTTGGTATGGCAGCTGGAATTGAACACTTGGAAACATTGGGCAGGTAGGATGGCAGGAGCTCGTCCAGCCTGTGAGTTTGTGTGGGAACTTCTAGCTTGTAGAAGAGCTGGAGCCTAATTATGCACATTTGGGGTGTCAATCAGCTGCGTGAAACGAAGGGCAGGAGGGGCTCTTCTCTCCTGCCAGCAGCGGAAACTCTTGCTGCACAAAATCCTGTTTCCCTGACCCCATTTGTTTTTTTGGAGGGTTTTGCAGAAATGTGAGCTCAGATTATTTTCAGCATCCCTGGGGCACTACTAATTAACTAGACATGTGTGGCAAAGCAGATGCAAGTAGCGATCAATAACAAATGAAGAGCATAAGTACAGCTGAGAGTGCAGCAAATGTGGTCATGCCGGAGCCAGCTGTGCCTCGGAGTGCGATGATGATCTTGGAGGACCTCTCAGGTCCTGGCACTGGTCACCTGGTGCATCCTGGGCACAGGGCACCACAGATGAAATGAGAGTCATTTCCCAGAAAGGTGAACCTAGGAGTGTCCAGCAGGGATCTGGTGTCCACCCTGTCTTGATAGGGGCTTTTACTGTTAAGATTTATCTATGTATTTATTAACTTTAAGAGTTTTTTACCTGTTGTGTGCAAGCTCAAACTATGCTGGCACAATTTGGAGGTGGTAAAATGTGTTGGGCCAGCTAAGCATGGCAAGTGTGTGTTATGCAGGCAGGGTTGTTGCAGCTGTGATGATTAAGAACTAACTGAAGCAGGCTGTGGTGGTAGAGGGGGACATCCAGAGGATGTCTTTGTGAAAAAGGGCTCTGTCCACCCACAACAGGATGGTTGTGGGCCAGACACAGCAGAGTGAGCTCTTGGGCCACGTCACCGTGAGGGTTTGAGTACACTGTTGTGAGCACACTCCTGTTGCCTCTGCAGCCATGCAGCTTGCAGCCCAAGGCTGCAGACCTTCACACCCTGCCCAAATCACTGGTGGCAACCAGCCTTAGCTGTATGCCACATCCCCGACTCCGAACAACAGCTGGGCACCAAACCTCGCTGTGCTAATGTCACTGAAATGACACCTGTCAACATACCTAGACCTTTGTGGCCTTGAGAGGAGACCAGACCTTCTTTCAAGGCTGATCACTGTCATCCTTTGCTTGTCTGGTATCTTGCAGACGTTGGTGAGCCAAGAAAGGCCATCCTGATGTCTCGGAAGGGGATCTGAGCAGCTCTGCTTACCAACCTGGCCGCAGTGCCCTTTGAAGGTTTCCCTTGTTTCCATTTCACTCTGAGCTGTTAACCAGGCAGGTTCACAGGAGGGTGTGATGGTGCTTGGTGAAGGTGGCAGGACCCAGGGAGTGGCTGGTTGCTTGCTCAGGGCAGCGTCAGGGCTGTTTCAAAACCATGACCTTTTTTTCGGCTGTTGTGTCTAATACTGCTAAAAAGGGCAATGTTTGTTGTTGCTTCAAGCTTTCTTATTCCTTTTTCTTCTAACAGATTCCTCTTTTCTCACTTCCCCATGCGTATCCGTGTTGCAAGGCCACTAGTCTGGTGCCTTTTCCTCCAGGGCTGTACCAGGGTCAAGGCGTTACGAGAAATGATGGTGTTAATGACCATGATCTCATTGACACCACCACAGGAAGAACACTGAAAAATTACTCCCGGAGAGTGATTTAGCCAACTTTACGGGTACCGTAAATTTCTGGGATCAGGAGATGTGCTTTGGGGCAAGAAGTGAGTAGTGTGAGCCGCTAGAAGAAGCACTGGGAGAAGACGCTTGTGAAGAACAGGGTCTCCATCATGCTCTGAAACGCTGGTGTAACTGAGGACAGCAAGCATTTATGGGGTTTGGGGTGCTGGGAGTCCTCCCCTGCAGGCTGGTAAAAAATACACAGCCACCTCCCCAGCCCTGGGCTCACAGCCCCCACCCATGGCATCATGTCCTGGCCCCCCCTCCCCTGACTCCACCACCCCCTCCTTCTTCCCCACCCTGTGCATTGTGCAAGAGCCAGCCTGGTGGTTGCCACACCAGCAGGCTGGTCCTACCACGCGGCGTGAGCCAGCCTCTGCGCTGCCCTCGGTGACAGGACTGCAGCTCTCCTAGGATGTCGGTCACCCGTGTTGGGATGTGGCATACCCTTGCTCATTGGGATCCCTCAGCAGGAAATCTTAGATTCATTCTCTACATTAAATATTTCACTTCCTTGATGAATCAGTTAAATGTAAACCAAGTAGAAATATACTTTTTTGCCGTGTATCTAGAACGCCATGCTAGTTAATTAATAGAAATGGTTTTTTTTGTTTATTTTTATTCCAGTTCTGTTCAAATATAGCTCAATGCAGAAGCTGAAAAAACTCACATCTAGTAAAAACTAAGTGCAGTTGTTGAGATTTTCCAGTGTTTCGTAGATACAATCACATAGGTTGAAGACTCTGGATAAATACTGCATCAAGCTTCGCAGCAGTTCAGCTGACCGCAGAGCAGTACAGTGCAAGTTCCTGCTCTGCTGACTTCCATCTGTAGGACAAAAGCTATATTTGTTGGAAACCAACTTATTTTTTTAAAAGCACACAAGCACCCATCCTGAGTCAGCCCACACGCTTGGAGTGCCCTGCCCTGGCCCTGGCTGCCCGAGTCCCTCCAGCTGCCACAGTGTCACCTCTCAGGCTCTGCCCACAGTGGGATGGCTGTAGGAAGGGCACGTCCCCCTGGGGCCACTGCCCTCTGCAGCCACTTTCTATAGGGTTCAAGGGCTTCCTTCCCTCTGGCTGCCGTGCTTCAGGTGGTCACAGGGATGTTTTGTGTCTTACAGAAGATGTTGCGTGACTGCTGCCTCCAGCTACCGGTGGGGACCTGGGTGCTGCTGCTGGTGGGGACAGGTGAGCCAGATGTGCCTTTCCTCCCAGCACCTTACTGTGGGCTGTGAAATAGGGGGGGAACCCAGATGCTGCCCAGCAGTAGGGGGAATGTGGCATTGAGAGATGTGCAAGGGCCAGATCCTGCAGTTCCCAGGATCTGGAGCTAACTCAAGCCAGCCCAGCTGAGGGGCAGCAAGGCAGGTGAAGGACCCTGTCAGAGTCCCCAGCCTGGGTTTTATAGGCAGGGTTGGCTTGGGACAGCTTGGGTGCTCGGTGCTGGGTGTCAGAGCACCCCGTGGCTGCTGCTGCTGCACACCAGCCTCCCCCGAGCACCTCTCATATCAACTCTGTCTTCTCTCCATTTCAGCCTTTGCCATGGAGTGCCCCAAGATCAAGGTGGGGACGTGCAAGGACTGCATCCAGTCTGGTCCCGGCTGTGCCTGGTGCAAGGAGATGGTAGGTCCGTGCAGCCTCTGGTGCCGTCAGTCCCCAGCAGCCAGCTCACAGGCAGCAGGATGGTCACCTTGCCCACCCAGCTCTGCCTGCGGTGGAGGGGGGAAACTGCATCTGGGGAGGGTTTCATGTCCTACATGGTGGATGGGGCCAGGAAGGATCTGTCAGACAGCACCCTTCAACCTTCCTTTCTCCATCAATACCCTAGAGATCTGGTTTGGGACCTGGGTCATCTTGTAATGAGCCCGTTCACATCCTACTTCTCTGATATTTTCCCTGCTGGTGTTGCAACATGCAGAATTTCACCAAAGCTGGTGAGCCAGACTCCATCCGCTGTGACACGGTCGAGCAGCTGCAGCAGAGGGGATGCCCACCCGACAAGATAGAGTTTCCAGCCAACGTGATTACAAGAACACAGGACAGTCCCTTGAGCAATGACATACAGCTGACTCCCCAGGAGGTGCACCTGAAACTGAGGATAGGTACAGTCTGCCCGGTGTTCCCAGTTCCGCTCACCCCTGGGCTCAGCTGGGACACAGCAGCATGTCACAGCCCGCTTTCCTTCCCATTTTCTTCTGAAAAAGAGGAGGATCCCATCTGGGGGTGGGCGATGGGGTGAGGTGTGAAGCTGGTTCTGCCATCCCTGTCCCGCAGGCCAGCCTGCTATATTCGAGGTGAAGTTTCGCCGCGCCATGGGGTACCCCATTGATCTCTACTACCTCATGGACCTCTCCTACTCCATGCTGGATGACCTGGAGAAGGTGAAGAAGCTGGGAGGGGAACTGCTCAGGGCACTGGAAAGCACCACCCCTTCTCGCCGCATAGGTGAGTCTGCCTTCAGCATGGGACCCCAGCACAGCTGCTTGCTGCTGGGAAGAGCCACGGGGCTGGAGTGGGACACAGGCAGAGTCCTCTGCCAGACTGGAGAGTGTGCCAGGGCAGGAGATGTGAACTCATACATGGGGGCCAGCAGATTGTCCGTGTCCTGTGCTATGGGCACGCCTGCTGGTCCTTGCCCCTGACACTGCAGTGTTGGATGCCCTAGGGTTTGGCTCCTTTGTGGACAAGACGGTGCTGCCCTTCGTGAACACGCACCCCGAGAAGCTGCAGAACCCCTGCCCCAACAAGGACGAGAAATGCCAGCCTCCCTTCGCCTTCAAACACATCCTCTCGCTGACTGACAACGCCAAGCAGTTTGAGAGCGAAGTGGGGAAGCAGTTCATCTCGGGGAACCTGGATGCCCCAGAGGGGGGGCTGGATGCCATGATGCAGGCAGCAGTGTGTGGGGTGAGTCCCCGCATCCGTCCCGCTGCCAGCAGCTTTATGCAGGCATGAGGGCTGTGACCTGCGCTCACAGACTGTCCCCAGGAGGAGGCTCTGCTCTCCAGGTGGGCTCTGGAAGCCCATGGTGGATAAGTCCTGATTCAGCAGCAGGGCAGGTTACTCTGAGGGGTGGGTATGAGAGACCATCTTACCCCAGAGCCTCCTGACCCTGCTGTCCCCCACGCCCCTTGCCCCACGCTGTGGCTGACACAAGAC
>JAVJGJ010000001.1:31391813-31402791 GCA_035590215.1 Microhierax caerulescens
CCCCTACAAGTTGATATGCCTTTTCTGCCCCCCTCTTCTTTTTTAATGGCAAGACATGTAGAACAGGATATGGTTTAGCTGTGCTAACACCAGCAGGGTTCCCCTTCATCTGAAAACAGTGTGATTGGTTTGGTTTTTTTTTTGATACTGAAAGTTTCAATATCACTCCAGAACTGGTACCTTCTACACAATCTTGATGTTTCTGTAATCTGGAAAAGAAAGACAAGCTCAAGAAACAGGTATAAGACCAAAAAAATTAGGTTGCTAATGCTTCCTGAATTGTAAAGGGTGGAGGTAGGTGTGACACCTATCCAGAGTTACTGGAGAAAGATTGCAGCAAACCATGGGCTATGGTAGTGGGTGTTGTTCCTTACAGCAGGGCCTTTGCCTTCTCCTGGGAGTTTGAAGGTGGAAAGAATGCATGGTGTACTTCTTAAATTCCCTTAAACTCCCCTTTTAGTTCTAACAGATGGCCTGAAAACTCATGCTGAAATAAGGGGGCTAGTGAAAATTTAAAATAAATATGAAGGAAATAAAAAGCTAAAATGCCTAGCATTAATCCTTACAAAATCTTAATACAGCACTGAGTCTTGAAAGTATGTTTCTGTCCCATAATAACCCTGCCTGTGAACAGCCCGGTCCCACCAAAAGCAGCGCACAGCACACAGCGTTGACCTGTTTGCATTGGAACAATTTCCTGAGCAGTATCAGCAACCATCTCTCTGTTTAAATGCCTGGACTGAAGTCAGGAAAGAGACATTTATCCTCCACTTGCCATTTAATAATCTCACCGTGATGTTTTCTAAAAAGGGGCAAAATTTCAGTCTAGAGAAAATTGAAAAGATGGCTTATGTTTGCACTGAGAACATACTCATTTCACTTGGGCTGTGTCCAGTTTTCTGAGAGATCTACAGTAAATTCTAGAAAAACAGAACAAAAAAGGCCAGTTTAAGTGAGCATATTCTTCATTAAACTGTTTGGAACTTTTGAGCAAAAGATCTGTATCTATGAAGGGCTATTTCTTCTGTAGCATTTTACATTGCATATGTCTTTGTGCTGCTGAAAAAAGGTGGTATTTTTCCTTTATAAAAGTACAGGAGACTGAACTGAGATTTTGTAAAAATGTTCACAATTGCTTAGCTATAAGAAAACACAGATAGAATAACTGTATTACAGTTCATGCTTTTTAGCTAGGAAAATACAAATATGTATTTATATAATTCACATATATAAAATCACAAATTACTATTGTACATACCACATAAGATGATCTTTTTTTTTTTTTTTCCCTTGCCCAGATTTCACCATTCTCTATTTCTTCTCTGGAAATTATACTTTTATTTTGTCCTATCATCACATTCTAGAATAAAGTGTAAAGCTCTAGTGTAAGCAAACCAAAGTTTATTTGTACAAACTACCATCTTGACCCTTCCTTCAACCAAAATGTAATAGTAGGGGGTGAGTTTTGAGTAGTAGAGAATAATGGGAATATATTCGATTACCTGCTTGACACACCACCGTGTGTGACTTCTTTTGAAGCCAAGGCACTCTAAGTCCTTAGGTGCAGCCTGAAAAAATTTGCACTCGTTATGGTGTCTGTAATGTCACTGCTTCTCTCTCATCTCCTTCTAACTGAAAACCCGGTAGGCATGCAGTACGTCCCCACACCACACAGTACCCGCACCACACGGTTTCTCCAGCATTTGCATTCAGAATGGTGATGTAGGACATTCAAGAAAACATCCCAGGCATCAATCCCTGCTGCTTCGGGAGGACTGCACTGACAGGAGGGTCTTTGATGGGTTTGGCTTTGGAAGATTTCAAGCCTCTCTTTAGGTCTTTATTAACCTAGGTTATTGCAAAGCCTGAACATCTACTACTTCCATCTTTTAATTGTGTGGTTTCAGGTCTGAATATTGATTTGCTGCCTAAATAAATAATACCTGCTGTAAACAGACTCTCCACTATAATACTTACCCTTTATCTGTATTGCCGCCTAATGCAGAAATGGACTGATAGCAAACCTTTAAAGTTTTTCCAGGATTTCTCCATAACAGATTAGAAACATCATCTTTCTCAGGGAAAAATAAGAGTTGTAAACAGAAAGGTTTATATTTTCTATAAACTGTAAGCTGTAATTCACAAAGACAGCAAAACCAGATTAGACAAAACTATGTAAGGATATTGACTATTGCAAAAAAGAAGGGAGAAGAGATAAAGCTCTGGAACAGAAACATCTGGTGGTAAAAGTTTGAATTTCAAAATTTATATTAACATATAAAAGAGACATTTTCTCTTTCATATGATTCACAAAGCTTACTCAAGCTCTTAAAAAATAATGAAGAATTCAGAAGCACGTTTTTACCTTTTAATTGACATACATGTTTTAATTGCTGAATAAAGATAGTCTAAGGTCAGTAGAAGAAAACGTACTTTGTTAAATATACAAATAGCAAATGATCCCTTTCTGTGTTGCAGAGAGCACAGTCTACAGAGCATGAGCATCTTTTTCTACAAGCCCTTTCTTTCAAGAATCACTTTCCCCACAATGAAAAGTGCATTTTGTGAGTGTAAGGCAGAGAGGTAGGAGACAGGCCTCTCAGCCCTTGTATTAATGGTGAGGGGTGTTAATGCTGATAACACTCCTTTCCCATGTCTATCAGTTATATCTAAAATGTATCACAAACTAAAATATCTAAATATGTCTTTATGTCAGAAACTATCAAGAGAACTTCTTCACCACTCATCTGAGTGCCGAAAGCAACTGGAACCTCCTTCCCAAGCTGTAACTATGCCAGTTTTCCACAGTTAGAACTTGATGTTAACATTAATGAACCAGGACTGGGCTTTGAAGCAATGCTCATGTTTTTGTAACCCAGATGCAGTTAAAAAAAATAAAAAGGGAGAAAAGGGAAAATGTTATGACACTAGATGTATTATCAAATGAAATTAGATAATATTTCTGAACAAATAGCAAATTAAGTATTGCTTTTAACAACTTTCAATTAATAAGAAAATTAATAAACAACTTTTAACAACTGTATATTTGTGCTGATTTACTATTTGTAATTGGACTCATTAAGAGCATAACTATCCTAAACACAGCTTTTCAGGGAAAAAAAAATAAATCTATAATGTACCATTCATGGAACATGCAACTGTTGAATAAACTGAACTATCAGGTACCTACTAAAATGTATTATGTGGCTAAAATGTAATATTTTGTCTTGACTATCAAATCCCCGCTTGTCTCTTAGCAACATGATACAGACTTTTTTGTTTAAAACAAAGCACAGAAATTGGTCATGTGCTTTGTCTTGCACAAATTGTGAGCTTTAACTCCTTTGTTAAATATTCCATTTATTTTGGTCATAATCCCAAAAGAAACAATTTGTTCAAACTGTTCAGCCAAACACAATGTCATTTGGCAAAGCACCATGGTCCTCCATAAAGCCAATTCTCCACAGATAATAGTTTGTACATTATCAGTAGTCCCACATCGAGAACAGCAGGCTGATTTTAAAGTAGGGACAAATAGAGGCCCCACCACATCTGACACTGAAGTTCACTTTCTGTAACCAGCAATGTCTGAAAATGCACAGAATCAGGTGAACCTCCCTGGGCTCAAATAAAGACTCAAAAGAAGAAAAAAGGTTTGACAAAAAGCAGTATTTTTCGCCCATATTTATTTTAAGGCTGATCCCCAATCTGTATTTAGCACAGTTAGACTGCTTCATAATTGTTTAAGTGTTGTGGTCTTAAAAGCGTGGAAACCCCAAGATGAACATCCTATTCTAGCCATATATTCAGTCTATTCTCATCAGCATCTGCTGACTTCTGTTGCACTGTATGTTGTCCACAGAAGACACGTGTATCCCAAGATGCTTCTCAAAAGCATAATTGGTCTATACAGCCGTCATTTGATAGGTATACAATTGTCTAATTAAAAAAAAGAAAAGATGAGATATCTTAACAGTTTTAAAGCAGAGCACAACTGTTACACTGCTGGTTCAAAACGATTTTCCCTGTGTTCATAGTCTTGTTAAGGTATTGAAAAAGCTGAGCATGAAGTGTGTGGGAAAAAAATGTTCTCAATTCAATTAGCAGCACAGCTTATTCTGGATTCTAGAGATTTCAGATTATTCTGTGGTTATTTACTACAATAACTGGTACTTGCAGAACTCCTCACAGATGTGCAGTCCCTCACAACAAGTGTGGCCTCATGCTGAAAGCCTGATGCCTCCAGGAAGGAGTGTTTTTTCTCTCCTGCACTGAACCCTAAAGCTGTAAGAAAACCCAAACCACCCCACCACAGTTGTCCCTGAGCACTTTTTCTGAAACCCAGTACTGTTAACATGGCTATCCCGAGGGGGAATTATTCACAGGGGTGGCTTCTCCTGCTGGTGCTGCCCAGGAGGAGAGGAAGGCTGGTTAATGCCTGCTCTGCTGGCCTTTCCCAGAGGCTCAGCTTGGACATGGTGCTGGTCCTGGTCCTGCTCCTTGTCCTGGCCCTAGCTCTGCTGCATTCCCCTGCCCAGTAACTGCACATCAGGCAAGCTTTTTGGGGCTGGAGGAAGCCAGCTGCAGCTGGCCGTACAAAACACAAACTGTTGATCCAAAATACACACTTCAGCTAATTGCCTTTCCTGAGCGGGCTTTGGGGATGAAAGCTGCCGGTGCAGTAACATCTGCCAGCAGCCAGGCATGGACAGGAACAGCCTTTAGGAAAGGAGGGAAAAGGAAGAGCCCAGCAGCTCCCGCCACCCCTGCCACATCCTCCCCCTCCCTCTCCTGTTTCCTCACATAAAATACTTGATAGAATATTTTACCAATTTGTTAAAGTATGTCAAAAGGCTCTCCCCCTTCCTCAGTGAAGATACAGCCCTACAGTTTCGCAATATATTTCAGTATCTTTTAAGTAAATGCTTATTTAGTGTTACTAAGCGGCTCACCATATTGCCTTCCCCTGACTGATTTTTATACAGCAACGGACAAGAAGCTCAACACGGCCCGGCAACATGTGCGTGTAGCCCAGAAAGCCAGCTGTGTCCTGGGCTGCATCAAAGTGTGACCGGCAGGCTGAGGGAGGTGATTCTCCCCCTCCACTTGGCTCTTGCAAGACCCTACCTGGAGCACTGTGTTCAGCTCTGGGGCCCATACAAAAAGGACGTGGATCTGTTGGAGTGGGCCCAGAGGAGGGTCACAAAGATGATCGGAGGGCTGGAGCACCGCTCCCATGAAGACAGGCTGAGAGAGTTGGGGTTGTTCAGCCTGGAGAAGAGAAGGCTCTGGGGAGACACTACAGCAGCTTTCCAGTACCTAAAGGGGGCTTATAAGAAATCTGGAGAGGGACTTTTTACAAGGGCATGTAGTCATAGAACAAGGGGTAATGGCTTGAAACAGAAAGAGGGTAGATTTAGTGTAGATATTAGGAAGAAATTCTTTACTGTGGGGGTGGTGAGACACTGGCACAGGTTGCCCAGAGCAGCTGTGGATGCCCCATCCCTGGCAGTGCTCAAGGCCAGGCTGGATGGGGCTTGGAGCAACCTGGTCTGGTGGAAGGTGTCCCTGCCCGTGGCAAGGGGGTTTGAACTCGGATGATCTTCAAGGTCCCTTCCAACCCAAACATTCTATGGTATGATTCTATGATTCTGTTTAATGAAATCCATTCAGTCTTTTTGGAAGAATTTTATAAAATTCATTAGAAGACAGTAAAAGAGGCGTATGCTTGGGCATATGGTTTTTTGCTGCTTTCTGGTAACAAGTAGAAATGTGTCTTAAACTGGTGTCTCTTTTCCAGCCTTTTCCCTTTACTGGAATATCTTGATTGTTTCACAATCTCCATACTCTCCCAATTTCTCATAATAAAATTTGTTACTATGTCAAAAAAAAAAATCTACTAAAAAGTAGAAGCTGTTCTAGTTATTCAATTGTTCCATTACCCAGCCATCAAGATTTAAGTTTCAATATATTTTTGGAAGTACTGAACGAAGATAACTTGGGTACATTTTTAGACAAGCCTATTTACTTTTGCATTTTTTAAACAGTCTATTTGACATTACAAGTAACCTTTGACAGACCGTAGCCAGAATTGTAAGGTGAGCAGCAAAAAATTGATCCCTATCTATAAATATGGAAACAATTGGTTCTTGTACTGGAATGTCTGTTTATATGATTTCAGATAGGGAGGAACAGACCAAGAAATACAACTCGGCTAAATTGAGCTGCTGAAGGTCCAGATGAATCTGTTAAAATCAATGTAATTATCAATTTAGATATGATTTCACTATCAAAGTCTGGCCATTACTTAAAATAGCAAAAATGAAAAAGGAGTTTGGAAGTCAAATGATAGACTACAGACATGAACAGGTTGGAACTGGTCTGTAAAGTTAAGGAATCAAAACTTAAATAATTGATACTACCTACATACATGAGAGAAGTATCTAGCTGTAAGACAGAAACCAGTCATTTTACTATTTAAAAAAAAAACATTTGAAATTAAAGTGTTATTTAAGCAAGGGAAATTAAAAATACAAGTATCAGCCAGAATCTGAAACACAGTATTTTGCTGGAACTAAACCAAGAAACTAAGGGGAATATGAAAGCCATACTTCTTCAGTAAAAACATTTTTTTAAGATAGGTTTTTAAAAAAATATAAAAATGTAACAGTATAGTTGAAGTCTAAGAGGATCTGGTTCATTTTTCATCCCATCTTAATCTCATTTTTAAAGCAATTTTACTCATTATTCCTGTATACGTGCCTGTCTGTGCGTATGCATTTTTCTGTGTCTCAAACATCTGACAAAGGGCAGCAGAGCTCTTCAAGAGATTTGTTGCTACAGCTGGTTCGTACAATACCTGGCCCAAGAGCTGCATACAGTCTTTGCAGCCTTTGGTCAGCCCTGCAGTAAGTGGCACAGCATCACCCCAGGCTCACGGAGCAGCCAGCCTGGGCAGTCAGCATGAGCGGTCTAGCAGAAGATCCAGCCACGAGGGGAATTGAGGGTGAAGGTCAGGAAAGGAGTTAAGTACTCCAGTGGGGAAGGCAAAGGGGACACAAGGGAGAAATAAGATTGTTAGGATGAATAACAAGATGCCAAGTCAGAGGAAAACAGACCATGCTCTGTTACTCACAGAACTGCTTCTTCAAACAAGAACCCAAGTTTCTATCTCTGCCTACTTGGAACATTTTCAAAAACATTGAAAATGAAGAAAAAAAAAAAAGAAAGAGAAAAAATATTGCTCAAAAATCCCAGCATGGAATGGGTTAGGGTAATGTTTAGATTCTGCACCATGTACTTGCACAGAGATGCAAATGCCAGAGTCAGCAGACCTCTAGGGAATCTCCCTTGCTATTTAGTAAATACTTTTAATACCCTAAAAAGCCATGGTAACCTTTTAATCACCTTACTGAGCCATAAACCTTGTGACTGGTTTGTAACACTATAACTTCTAAATTGTTACCTAATCTTAGTGATTTTAAAAATTGCAAAATGCTGCAGTTTTAGAGGTAGATGTGCATTATTTGTTGTTCTGAAGATTAAATAAGGTCTTGTGGTTAATACACAAACCGAGCATCCCAAAGCATAAGCAGGAATTTGGGAAAGGAGAGACTGCTCACCTCTTTTATGAATTTACTCTGTAATTTTTAGCAAATCACTTAATCTTTCTATGCCTCCATTCCCATATATAAAACCAGGTAATACTTGCTGTAAAGATAAAAGTTGTCACGTGTCCTCTTCTTAAAAACTAAATGTCATCAAAAAGCCTCTAGTTAAACAGTTGAAACTATTTCTTGCAAATATTAAGGAGAAGATCCATTTTCTTTGTTATACAGAATAAAATTTCCCTAAATATTCTCATTCAGTACACTGTGTTTGTTAAGCAGTTTGGTTCTTAATATAAGAAGTAATCATACTGAGTCCAGAACTTTACCTTTTTTTAGACTTAGCCTTATAAATCTACTAGCAGTCTATAAAATGTCCTTAAGTTGCTTACTACATTATCCTGACAGAGACAACAAGAATCACAGACGTAAAGCTCATAACCCTATCTCAGACTACAGCTTAGATCATTTGTCAGCAAACTTTTGAGCAAACTATGAGAGATTCATGTTTCACTGTCATACATTCAGTATGTATGACAAATGATGACAACTACATGTAAGTAAATTAGGCAAAGATAAAAGTCCTATGGCAAACACAGTGGCTGTATTACCCATTATGTTCTTTTGACTTTGATCCTTTTTCAGGTATTAAGAGATGCTCAATCAAAACAGATTATTCAATCCAATTTTGGTATTAAACAAATCAGTAGAAAAAGCTGGAAGACCTCACAAAAGGTATGATCACTAACAGACGATGAGCCAGCCTAACCGCGTAGTGACAATCTGTCACACCAATATGAGTATGGATTCTGAAGCCTGAGCTGTTGAATCAGAGAGGCTGGAAAACTGGCAAAAGCCTAGCACTGCTCTCCCAAAGACGGCGTGGGTCATGGCAAAAGGACTCTTGGCATCGTTCTCAGGGGAATATTTTGGCTCGTGCAAGGACTGGCTCCAACAAGTTATGAAAGAAGCTATGCTCAGGCCTTCTCTGCAGGGCAACATATTTTATGACACGGGGCCTTTGATGGGACTCTGGGTAGGAGTTTAGAAGATGCATGAGATAGCTGTGTACCTAACCGAAGATGAATGGGGAACGCGTGACTATATCTCTGTACATGAAAAGAATAAACGGAAGTAGCTATCGGGAGAAAAAACTACAGATAAAACTTCAGTGATGAGAATAAGTAGGACAGAGATAGCAGAACTGGTATATGATCCTGTCCTTTACTTAGAAAATCAGAAAAAAAATCTTGCAAGTTAAAGTATCTTTATTTTCCCAGTTTACAGTGTTTGAGCTGATAACTTCTAAGCTGCGACCTTGAAAAAGTAAGTTCATATTAAAAGAGAGCTTTTACAACTCCGACATTAACATCACAGAACTCAGATCACAAATTATGTTTACTTTATCTAGTTTAATATTACATGCATTTTAGACACCGATCCATGTTGGTTTTTTGCACAAGTAGTCATTCTCACTGTACAAATAGTAATCGTTGCTATTACGGTGAAATTCAGTAGCATGCACTGCACACGCTCATGTGCAAAGTTATTGTTTTCAATTAGAAAATTTTAAGGTCATGATTTCTAAATTAGTATTATACATACAGTTTAATTTTGGTTTTATGCAGACAGTGCATAGATGATGATTAGCTTCTCAAGAAAGACTGGAATTGTGGTACCAGTATTGTTGAAGCAGATCAAGTGACAGTTGCAAACAAGAAGATTTGAAGAAGAGGCATAACTTTCAGGGTTGAAAGGTCAGCAAGTACAGCCTAGGATAAAAACAACACAAAAAGGCTTCTTAAACTTGACATTTGAATCAAATTTCTTTAAAGCAAGTCAAGAAATCAGAAAAATGTTCAAATACTGACTACAATACTAACAGTAATTAGATTCAGACCTGGCTAGAAACAAATTATGCTGTTTTATGTTAGTGCCTTATTGTATTATTTTTCACTCTAAAATTTCAAAGAAAAAACATATGTTTATGTATATAAACCAAGTAACTTTATTTTACCCTTTAGCCTTACTTCAAATATACATGGCATCATGGGTGAGTAAGGGGTCTAACATTTCAACTTGCTTCTAAAAATAATTGGGAATTGAGAGTCCTTATCCTGTGGCTTGGCTAGTACTTGTGAAGTAAATCCAATGTAATGACTCAAATAGTCAATGTCTTCTCACAAAAGTATGTTTAAAAAAAAAAAAAAGAAAAGATCAAAGTCATCAATCACAAACTCTCAAAGTTTTAAAAAAAAACAGTTCTGGAAAAAAAGAAAATGTGAACAAATTACTAGAGATAAACAATAATAATCTTCATCTTAATGATTTAATTTTCCTCATTTCTCACAAGAATACTCAGTGAAATTTCAGATGCGACAAAAGTAATCTTGGAAAAATCTTTGTAATATCAAAAAGTACAGAAGCAACTACAAAATGTACTGAGAAAAAAGGTACAAACCTCCACAGTATTTTAAAAACAATATATGCCACAAACACAATTATCTATTAAAACAGAAAAAACCCTAATTGTACAAAATAATTTGATAACACTGCATTTTTGTAGCAAATAGACTCTTTCATTTCCATTTACTCCAGAAAGCAGTATTATGTACACAATTCCCTTAGTTTTTTATCTGAGGTAAGAATTTGGGCAGAAAGATTTGCACTATGCACCATGTGCCATATGAAGTTTAAGTTACTCCTGTTGGCAAGGCATCAGAAACTATTTCAATCCCCCCTAACTGAAACTTATCCTTACTTCAGCTGCAGCCAGTGATGTCACCTCCATCAGGTTGACTGCTCGGAAAGCAAACACAGCAGCTGCCAGGACTGAAAGAAAATGCCCAATATTTAAGTTGCTGACCTGTTAATTAGTGTTTAGAATTAATCTTGATGTATAATACCAATTCTCACTCCCTTAGAGAAATTATTTTGATTCTGAAGAACAATATACAATGGATGGCTCAGTTTTGAGTTTCTTTGGCTACTCTTTAAAATTGATAGGAAAAACACAACATTCTTTCAGAGAAGTCTGAGTGAAAATGCTTGAGTTTAAGATGAATAGCTCTTAATTAAAAGGGACAAGGTGATTTACAATCAGTTAATTTCTAAGCCAATATTTTTAATTTATTTAAATAGCCTATTTCAGTTGTGAATATTATGTAATATTTATTAAAAAAATGTTCATTTGTTTTGTACTATCTTATATAATTATCTAGAATCACAGAATCATTTATGTTGGAAGAGACCTTCTGAGATCATTGAGTCCAACCGTTAACCCAGGACTGCCAAGTCCATCACTAAACCACGCCACTAAGCACCGCTTCTACGCATTTTTTGAATACCTCCAGGGATGGTGATTCCACCAC
>JAVJGJ010000001.1:31407849-31475757 GCA_035590215.1 Microhierax caerulescens
TTCAAAAAATGCGTAGAAGCGGTGCTTAGTGGTGTGGTTTAGTGATGGACTTGGCAGTCCTGGGTTAACAGTTGGACTCAATGATCTCAGAAGGTCTCTTCCAACCTAAATGATTCTGTGATTCTAGATAAAGATCGATACTTCCTCCTATAGCAGCACAGCATAGAATGCACAGAATGCTCTGCTTGGTCCCAGCTACTGTACCCACAGCTTGGAGTTAACTACTGTGTTTCTGCTGCCTTGTTTTTCAGCCTCCCTCCTTCTCACATCCGACATATTCTGAGCCCTTGCACAGAGAGAGGGCAGGAGGCAGGGAGGAAGCTCACACCCAGTTTCAGAGACGCTGTTCTCAAGGGCAGAGTCAAATCCAAACATTTTGAAAAGTGGTGTCACACACAAAAAGTGAAAGCCTCCTAGTCAGTACCTAAGGAAGAATTTGTAACTCAGCTGTTCATTACTTCAAAGACTTAAGATTCCCTATTCAGGTTCAAATTTGCATTTTGTATTTAAATTGCCTGATTTTAATGATTAGCAAAACGTAGCATTTTAAGTATAAACAAAATCTACTTGCCCTGTGATACCACAAACACCTTTGATAAATCAAAGGAAAAAACTGAAAAGCTATAACAAATAGTCTTACACTGTTTTCTGCATTAGGTGCCTTGTTACATCCAAGACCTGAGAAGATTTTTCTGCTTATTTTCTAGAAAACTTGTTGATATTTGAGCTTTCCTTTATGCAGTATATTAGCAACCATTCTATTATTTAATGCTCCTTTAATACCTGTTCTAGGCAAATGGATACATTGACAGGCCTTTCACATAATTCACATTTTTAAGAACTCTTCACAGGGAACTTAGTCTATCCAGAAATGAAACACAAGAAAAGAGCATTCTGTCTACAAACTTTATCCCTTTATTCATATACATTAAGATGCATAGCTCAGCTATTAGCTCTCAAAGAAGGAACTCCCACACAGTAGCAAGCTGTAATATAAGTAAACAGAAACAGCCTGGAATTTTAAAAGTTGTATACAAGTCTTCATATACAAAGAAACAGAATATACCCACAAGTTTAAAAGTTGCAGAAAAGTACATACAGCTTTAAACTGCAATGATAAAAAGCAATATCGAGGTTTTAAGAGTTTACAAGTCACACTTACCATACATAGAAAAGCCATGAAAAGGAATTACACCTATAAAACATAACATTTTTTTTAAAATATTTCTTTTTATGCAAGTAAAAAAATCTGTATTTGCCCACCACTTTCTATATTGGCAGACATTCTGCCTACTATAGGAATGAAAATATTTCCTTATTATGGCACATGCAGTCTTGGATCTCAATCTTGTAAATATTTAAGCACAGGAATTGTATTGCTTGCTTCAGTACAACCATGTGCCTAAACACATGCTATAGTTCCTAGAAAGCCAAGTAAAGCTCCATTTCCATGAGGTTATTACATATAAGCTTTGCAGAAATCAGAACCTAAATTCAGATAAATGACAAGGCTTAAGTGTTATGCACCAACACGGAGGGAGCAGAAAAAAAGGAGGCCAAGACCTCTAGTAATTCATGTTATACTCAGCTAAAACACTTAGATGGCTTGGCAGTTGTATCATGACAGTTTTCTCCTTTCCAGTTCCCATTCATTAATTTTCATATAGGACCGGTAAGAAGGAGCTGCTTTGACAAAAGGTCATAAGGACAACGCTTCATGGCTACAACACTGCAAAGAATTGCAGAGGCAAAAATGGAAAAAGGGGGAACAAAAGTATGTGCTACAGCTGACACCACTGGAACACAGAAGACATAGAAGACAAGGCCAGAGACATAGATTTAAGACTGGTGTCGTAAGGCCTTGAAAGCAAGAGCAAAGAGCTTGAACTTAAAATACAAATGCAGTGCAAAAACAGGGAAAGGATTCAATAGACGAGGATTGAAATGGTTAAAATAAGAGCTGAAAAAAAAAGAATTGAATAACTGAAGTAACAACAGCAATGATTTTGACAAAATTATGTAGAATAGTTAAGTCTGAATTTTTTAAATTAAGACAAATTTTGAAAGGAAAAGACTTTAAGGCATGGTTTGTTGAGTACTGAAAAGCTGGAGGCCAGACAGTTTCAGCATGTACCATTCAGATCGTCTAAGCAGTGACACAAGGCTGGAACACAAACTGCTGCACCAGAAGTTGTTTTTCCCTCTCCTTCCCACACAGACAAACTCCATATGCAATACTAACAACAGGCTGTATGAGGTTTTGGAGTAGCTTCAGTCCAGCTTACTCCTTTAAATTAATGATTTTTTGCAGAATAACATAAAAACATAACTTGTAATAGAAAAAGAAGTTATCGTGTATTACAGAAAAAAAAAATCCTCTATCTTTCCAGTCTACCACTAGAGGAGGCGATAGTATAATTCTTACCATTTGGAGGATAGAAAACAGCATATTCTTCCATTCCAAGTTTTCCTGTGAATCATCAAACACAATTAAAATGTGATTAAACTGTTAAAAGGTGTATAGATTTAAATTAGAAAGGTAGCATCTAAGTTACAACTCTAAAAATCATAACTAATTATGTTATTGACCATTTAATATTTTCTAAAACAAGGAAGCAATGCAATAGGACAGGTATGGTATCAGAAATAAAACTCAAATGCAGCACCAATAAGGGAGGATGACAATCAGCAAAAAAGAGGAGAAAGATTCAAGCAATGCTATCCCATAGAGATTTTATTTGGGTGTGTCTTAGGAGCTCTAAAGGTGATTTGCTGCAGACTTTGAAGACAGTGAAGTTTCATAAGCAGATATGGTAAAGGGGATAAGTCTGCCATGCTGTGGCAGATGGCCCGAGGGACAGGTAAAGGATTCACAAAGAGAGAAAAACAGGTAAAAAATATTTAAGGCCTCACTAAGCCTACAACACAGAGGAAGATGGATGGTATAGTTTCGCTACAATAAATTATTGAAGTAATCTTTTGCATACAAAGATAAAAGACAATCACTAACAGTACAGACTGACCACATAACTTTTTATCTTCCCTGCAAAATGAACATTATATTAGTTAACTGTATTTTAACTATAGAACATAATCATATAAAATCCACTATTGAAAAAATCAACTATTTATTTAGAAATATAGAAGTGTCTTCAAGAATAATTACAACTAATTAAAACCTGTTATTATTTTTGTTTTAAAATCAGAAAATGCAACTAAAAAATGTAATTACTTATATGAAAACTTATACAGTAGTCAGAGATCCCCTAGATCTCTGTGGTTTTGTTCACTCTACACAGAAGAATTTAGCACAGGGAATTTCTTGTCAGATTCAATGGAATCTGGATTTAAATATTTTCCTGCAGGATGAATTGACGGAATAAAATTCCAAAATAGCTTGCAAAGCTCTTGCCTACTACCCCATGAAAATAAAATCCAGTATTTTCTGATTACAGAAATCAGTTGTTTCATTAAACCAAAAAAAATTTTTTTTTTAACTTTTCCTTTCAGTAGTTTTCTTGCTGTAAAGCCCGGAGTTGTAATCTGGAAGGAGAATATTTTTAGTATTAAGTACAACTCTTGGAAAAGTAATCAAAAATAGGATCTACAAGCCTTTTGGATTTACACTTTACACTGCACAGGTTCAGCAGAGATTTAGATTTCAGTAACTTCATTCCCCAGATTTGTTTAGGAATAAGTAGGATGTTCCCCATAGCTGTGTTTCTGGGCCTCCATGGCTCTGTGCCTGAAGTGAGACCTGGGATCCCACTGCTGTTCTGCTCTCTGGTCAGCCCTTTGCTTGTTTCAAGAAGCAGGTAAAGAAAACTCCCAGAGAGAGAGAGACTGAGAATACCTATGGAGCATTAAAGGAGGAAGAACAAATTTAGAAAACAAACAGTTTATTTCTAATGACATAAGAAGCAGCAAGAGGAAAACTGTCAGCAGAGATCCTGTTCAAAAACAGTACTTGGTATGGGGATCACATTTGGCTAAATGCACTGGCATGAGGGAGCAAGGAAGAAAATGAGAATGTAGAAGGTACATGGAAAAAAAAAGTGATCAGGTGGCTGAATGATTCAAGAAGGAAGACAAAACTAGGAACCTCTGGGTAAAGCCAAGGTAGATGAGGATCTAAGAAGCAAGGAAACAGTAAAGAGGTACAGCATTAAAAGTTGACAGAAAAGACAAGTGGACTGAAACAGTAAATTTAAGATTGTCAAGAAAACCAAGATTCACAAGAGAACTTAAGCCAAAGAACATCCAAAAGTAAGCTAACACTCTGGAAGATGCCATGCTTTGAAAAAAATCAGTATAAGTCTGCTTGGTAGAGTTCAGACCTTCAAACCGAGGCCACAGTTCTTCAGCAACACGTTCTGCCCCTGTCTACAAATATCTGCAAAACTCACTGCTTTGGGAAAGTATCATCCTACCTCCACTTCATAAAGGACAATGTTGTGTATTTAAATTTCTAGCTCTGATTACTGATGTTGCCAAGATTTTACCATATTGTCATAGTTCTGTGTTTAATTTATTTTCATAAAACACTGGAGAATTATGCACAGTAAACTACAGTAAAAAAACCAATACTCCAACCTGGCCTTCATGCAATCAGCTTCTAAACTGTCAGAATCTGTGCAGATGTCAACTGGATACATGAAGTTTATATTAACGTTCTTTTACATGTAGTCTAGCAGATGTAATGAACATAATGCAAATTCACGTATTGTATTACTGCAGCAGTCAACAAAAATCTATACAATCTTCCTTAGAACAACACTTTTTACCTCGTATGTATGATTTGGGTGGGGTGGCACTACTGTAAGTAAAGTGCTCCAATACAGATGTATCTCGGGAAAAACAGAGTAATACCTGTAAAAGAGACAGTATGTAAAAATCAGTTGACAAAGCAATGTCAAAGAGATGTAAAGACCTGCCTTAATTGGCACCTATTACATGCTATTGAAGACAACTAATAAGGTTGAAAGCTCTTGACCAACTTAATTTACTTTCCTGTTCAAATTTCCAGGCTCGCTTTGAACTTGCTACAATTTACCTTCATACTCATTTTTTGTCAGCAAAATATCCATGTTCTCCAACCCTCCTCTTTGCCTCAGCATGGGTTTATCCCCTTCTGTCACATCATTAAGTGACTGCACATGCAACTGGTTGCTTTGACATCTATTAGATTATTTTTCTACTCAGCTGCTATAACCTGGGAAAGTCCTAGTAAGTGAATAAGTGAACTAAACATTTACATTTTCACATATGTGTGTTTTCAGAAGACTGATCCTTACACTCACTTTCATTCCCAGGAGCTTTATTGAATGCTTACACAATACCCAGTTCTTTCAAAAAGCACAGATTATAATGTTCACTTTGTATCCCTAAGTTCTGAAATGCACATTGTATTTTGTAAAATATATCTTTTACTGTTTACATAAATGAAAAACACAGTATTCCAAGAAATTGAGTATAAAATTAAATAGTAAAAACATTTCCAGAAAAAAAATTAACAATAAACTCATCACATACGCAGTTGTAAAAGATGTAATAATTAGTACGGTACTTTAAAATGTTCATGTTTTCATGCATTGAAATACTGCACTACCAAGAATGTACACAAGAGGGCAGAAGTAAGACAGAGTTCAACTTGCTGCTGACTCTTCTGCCAACCTTACACCCCCTCTGTTCTTGTAGGTTTTAAAGAGTGAGTTTGTTTGTTTGTTTTAACTGTCCCAAGGTATAAAAGGAAGAAACGTTTTAGATGGTGTATAATTTATTGTAAGTAAAAATGAGTGGATTTTTCCTTCACCTAATTATTGCACACATTTTCCAGAAACCAGCATTTGTCAAAAGGAAACATGCAAAACTGAAACACTATCATCTGAACAACATAGCTTTTTATTTTTTACAGAAAGCAGGTCATATTTTGAGACTTTTTCCTGGTTTGAACCTCAAAACTATCTCAGATACAAACATCATTTAAAATATAAATAGTTGCATTATCTTAAACAGTTTAAGGTAAATATTATTTTTGCACAATACACAATCATTTTCAGAGCTGCCAAAATACAGCTGACAATAACAATACACAGGCAAGCGTAATTCTCTGTATATGTTAACTGAGGTGAAAGAAAAGGAAAGTAATCTAAAAAGGGCATAAAATATGTTCTTTCATAGGGGAAAGAATGTAACCTTAATTTGAGGCCCTCTTTTTAGGAATACAGTGTCCAGTACCAGTATCTGGAAGTCTTTAAATTAAGACTATGCATCTACTCAAACAGAAATTACGACTACACTTAAAAACTGCTGGGTGAGGTTCTTTGCATGCATTCATTATGCAGATGTAAGACTTAAGTATTCAAACTGAACCTCTGGCCTGAAATAATGAATCTACAAATTTATTAATTATGTATTATTTTTCTCATTCACAAAAATGATAATGCTAAAGAAAACATGAAACAAATCCCTTTCTAAGTACAGAAATGTTTGGCAAAGTATTGGATATTTATAATCAAAATTGAAAGGAAAACCATTGAATTCAAAGGACTGAAAAAGAACAAAGCCAAAGCTTTCATCAAAAAGAAATTACTGTATTAGAAGTAACTGTATTCTATTTCAGTAGTTATTAAGAAGCAATAAAAACATGCAAATTTTGGGATAAAGAAAGCAAAGATGTTAAAGGAAATAAATTACATTATTTCATAGTGTTCTGCCCAGAAAGGACTGCATGTTACTAAAGAAGTACCAATAATCCAACCAAATACACTCATTGTTATTTCATGCCCAAATTTTCTGGTTTCGATCTATGCTTTATCTGTTAGGTAATACACAGACAAATGCCACACTCTGCTCAATGACTTGGAAACCTTAAAAGGCAGTAACTAGCCATGAAAGAACACCACAAACACAGTGCAAAAAGAAAGAATTTATCAGGTTTAAACTAACACATTCATTACCTATTTTATTTAGCCAATATTTAATTCCAGTTATCGTATGAAATCAATAAATAAAATTCCATATCAAAGTGAATCATACTGCAGAATTTTTCCAGGGGCCATAGAATAAAATCATTTGGCAGCAATGCATTTGCAAATTAGGTTGGAAGAGAAAATTATCAAGGAAAACTGATAGCTTTCTTGTAGAAAACAGTCTGAGCACCACACAAAACTAGAGCAACTAATAATTAGAAGTTAGAGATAATTCTTTGCCTCAAAGCCTTGCAGTAAAACTATTTAATTTTTCAAAGATTGTTGGTGACTCTCCTTCAAATTACTAAGGGTAGTTTCATCCTTTTAATGATTTTCATTCTGTAATAATTGTTTTAGCTAATATAGATATATAAAAAATTAAAATATTCAACTGTGCTATCCATTCAGAATGATGAAAAAAATCTATTTCTCATGGTCTTAAAACAAAAGATTATACTAGTTCATATTCATTCATAGATTATAATCCTCTGTCCACTGGAACTGTCAGCTAATGATTAATTAATATGTCTTAGTCATCTATATAGAAGCAGAAATAAGAATGAGATTTTCGCATCCCATGATGCAGAAATAATGTTACAATAACGAAGATCATCTTTGATGCTTAAAATCAAGAAAAACTTCTACATGTAAATATCTTAGTGAATAAATATCAGTGTTTGAGTTGTCAATTATCTAGTCACTTTTCGAATTTTAATTCAGAAAAAAAATCAGACACAAATTTTAATATTGTAACTATTTTTCAGTAAAAAATTTTACCATTTCATTAGGTTAAAATTTTAAGTATTAATGTTTAAATGCTTATTACACTAAATATTACATGTAGACATGGCTGAATAGTATGCTTAAATAGTAACACATATTTTTATATCTATATGGACTAAACAGCATTAAAGATGGTTAAATTCTTAGTTAAATCACCAGCAGTTTTACATACTGCTGTCAAAGAAGAAACCATTTTGTTTCACATAGCTCTAAAACAAAAAATCAGGCAAGTCTAACCTAACAGATGTAACTAATGAAATTGAAAGCACTGTGGAAATTGTGCGTTTGCTGCATGACATTTACGTTGACACTGCAATCAACTACACATTAGGAAATTCATAAATGTAATCTCCTTCTATTTAAGGGCATTTGACAGGCAGCAACAAAGATAATTCTTCATAAATTAGCTAGGTTCCCCATTGCTAGAAGCAGCTCTGGAACGCGAGCAATCCTAGAAGAACCATACATATCACTACCTATTCAGAATCAGTGTCTTCAAGTTAAAAATATGTCACTGAAGTATTTTTTATGCTTATTGTAGTGGGTCACTGTAAAGCAGTTTTGGGTTTGGTTGAGGGGTTTTGGGGTGTTTTTCTTTAAAACTGGAACCCTGAATATACTGCAAGTCTTAGTTTCTCCATACGTCATAACTGTTAATAATTTTGTTAGTGGAAAGCTGGAAAGGAGAAGAATATGGCTGACTTTGCATTTTCTGGCTTACTGCATTGAAAAGACATTGTGTAGGGTCCTTCAGATTAGAAGTCTGTCCTGTCTAACCTGTTTAAGTGTACAAAATGGTTATTCAGATACAAAAATATATGTAATACATACAGCAAACAGATGCATCTGTCTAGGGTCCCACTGTATTCTACCTACACATGAAACAAAGGCAGTCCTTACTCCAAAGATGCTATAATCCCACATTAGTACACTTTCTAGTTATTCTAAGAAAAAAATAGTTACATACCTGATATAAATAATCCTCAAATACGAAATAGTAGTCATCGTTGCTTGCTGTCAGCTTTACATCCTGCAATCAAAGCATACAGCAGTTGGAAGCCAAAAGACATCTTTTCAGACTCCCATAGAAGCTAAACAACACAGTGGTAGAAGACACCGTTTCACCACTGAATTATGAAAGAGCTGTAGTTAAGCATACAGTCCACGTTTTAAATATAAAAAGTGCTATATTAACTTGATGATTAAAGTATTCAGAAATGAAACTTGAAATTGAAATGGTTTGACTCTGGTGCTTTCTTCCTTGCAAACCCGGTTATTCCTCAAGTGAAGTAACCATTTCTTTACAACGTAACCGCTCAACTCCAACAGATGCGTTACACAAGAGCTAACACAAGCACAATGAGAGAATTTACAATAATAAATTCACACTGATTATTCTTAGAATCCTTAAAACCAAACCAAACAAAAAAAACATTGTTAAAAAAACCCACAAGATACTTGTGTAATGAGTATATAAATCACTTAATGACTGTTTAGTGAATTACTTACTTTGTAAATCAGGCTGTCCACTAAAAGGTCATGCTGAATCACATTTGACTTAAGCTGTTCATAATACAAGATATCCTAAAATTAAAAATAATATAACCATCAGTCTGTGACACAACTTTAATTTACATTTAAACTAACAAAGCCAATTTTTAACAATTAAAAAAAATTGCAAGCATGTATTCAGCTGAAAAACCCACTGCACAATTTATGAAGCATTCTATCGTGGTTTATTCTAGTTTAAGCCCCAAGGAATGAGGCAGATAGTTGAGACATTATAGAATTACATCCCCTTCAGATAATTAATAAAATGAGATGAAGGAACTAGTTCAAATCAAGATGGTCTTGGAAAATCTATTGTTCCCATCATTGGTTTCCTGCCTGTCTGCACAACATACACAAGGGTGAAACAACATGGAAGAATCAGAACAAACACTTCTCTTCTTTTGCTTATTCTATCACTTTCTTCTTAGAAAGGGCTTGCAAAGGAAAAAAAAAGAATTAAATATCACACTATCATCATCTAACTCCTAAACCCCTAAATACCTCTCTGCCATTATGCCTACAACTGAATAACGGTTTCAGATTGAGTAACAGTTTCAGGTGGATTTGGAATAATTCATAAACTAAACCAGCAGTCCCAAAGCTCCTTTCCCACTGTACAAAACTATTTCAATCTCGATGTGTCTCTATGGTCACCACACAAATACTTGCATATTCCAAGCTTTACACAGTATTTACTGCTGATTTTTTCTGCAAAAAGGTTATCTCTGGAGTAAAGATTTAAAGATCAAATGGGAAGTAAAATGGTATTTTGAGAGGGAGAGAATGGAGAAAGAATGAAGAGGAGGCTAGAGAACATTGTAACTGTTCCTTGTATGAATCCAAAACAGAGAAGTGGTGAATGAATAGTACACACTTAGAAATTATTAGAATTAATACATTATTAAACTATTAAGCTGAAATGAGGACAAAAGATGTATTTATTAGGTACTGATAACTACCACAGGGAAAATATTTACTTTTTTCTTTCTGAGAAATAAATCTTTAGGAAGATCAGACAAATCTTTACTAAATGTAAGCTATCTGCAGTATGAATATAGCAATTTGTTCTTAAAAGATACAGAGAACTACTCTAATATTCAAGTCACAATTTTAAAGCATCAATACTGTTGTCTAATTAAGCGTAACATTGTCAAATGAACAAAGTCTTAAGTATTTTTTGCCATCTCAAATGATTATACATATTAGAACAGAAAAAGCCAATAAAAAAAAACCACAAAAGCTTCTTTTTCATGCTAAGCAGACCACATGATTAACTTTCTGCTGTACGTGCAAGTGCTCCTGCCTAAGAAACAGTACAATGAAACTCATGGCTACAAGGGTACTAGATAACAACTACTAATCTATTGTAACTTGAGAAAGAGATTATTAGAATCTCATGCATTCCTGTTATCATTTCCTAGCTTTTAGTTCTCTAGAACTGCTTTGAACAATTGATAAAGGCTATCTGGAAGAAGGAGATTGAAGAGGTAGAAAGGAAGAGAATGATCTTTTGTTATGCACGTATGGACCACACTTTACATGCAGAAACAAGTTTTCTTATTAAAATACTTTCACCTAAGGTCACACAGTGGCTCTAAGCCACAAGCTAATGTTATCACTAGCCCAGCGTTTTGTGTTAACGTTCTCCTTCCTCTAATAGAATGCCATTCAATTATGTTATACATTTGCTTACAAGAGTCCATAGATTTTCCTATTATTATTAAAATTATTGTTAAACCACAGCTAAAAATTAATCACTTAAGTACATGGTCCATTCATCTGAACAGTCAGAATAAATCAGTATTAAGTTTAATTGCTGATGATATATTTGCACTTAAAATAGACTTAGTGATTTGGTATGCAAGAAAAAACTTTACTGAATGTATGAAGAACAGATTTCTGTATATGAAAAAAAATTCATAAATGATGCTCTACTGAACTGACATAATGAGTTTAGAGTGCTAGTTTCAGTTGAGTTTTGTTTATGGCATCACACTGAACTATGATTGTTATGTTATTCATTTCTTAAAATGTTTATCAGCTTCCCATGCCTTAATTCAACTGCATTATTAATTGAAATGTAAAAAATCATGTTAATGGAAATTATGTATAAATTACAGTTTATGCCAATAGCCAGTGAACAGCAGCCTCCACAGAAGAAAAACAGAAAACTGCTGCAATTTAGAATAAATAGTTTAACCAGAACAGAGGATTTGCTATTTGTTAATCCAGATCAATACATGTATTTAAACCATTTTGTAACATTTATTTTTGTTTTAGCAAAGGTAACGTGTACCCTTCAGACGTGTACTAATTTTAGAAAATAACCTACATATTGGAATATAGGGAGAGTATTGTCTGAGTTAGAACACAGATTTGAATTACTAAACCTTAACCAACAGGACATACAAATTCTGAAATACATTTCCTTCCTGATTTTCCTCCTTAATTTGTTTCAATTGGGGTAAATGTTTCAAGCAATCAAAAAGGAGGTAAGAATAAGCAACCTGATGTCTAGGGCACTGTCTTAAAAAGAGAAGACAACTGGCCTAAGATTCTTCAGCAAATCACAGAAACTGAATAGAAGTTCTTTATAATTCAGTTGAATACTTTCTTCAATCTGATTTTAAATTAAAAGGGTCAACAGTTCATCAACTTATCTTTTTTTTCAGAAATCCTTTTTCTCTTAGAAAAACTCACTAGGTCAACATTACTCAGAAAATCAAACACCGTTTGCTGTTGCTGTTAGAATTTCAGCATGAACTAAAATTTCAAACACAACTCAAAATTCCACCATTAAAAAGTGAATAGAAAATTCACATTGCAAATATTAGCAGACTAAACCAATTCTTGAATATTTTAACAGCACAATAATTTAGTAAAAAGACTAGAAAAACAAGCTGTCCATCTCAACTAGAACTCCTGAGAAAATGTTTGGGAAAAAAGTCATTAAAAAGGGACTTGCAAAGCAAAACCAATCATAATCTTTCTAGCAGTAAGGGCTTTAACCCATCACTTGTTATTCGTTTTCTGTTAAGTTGTAATTTTTGTGATGCAAAATGACGTCTGGGCTTGGAATCATGCCAGTTTTCCAGCTGCAACTTGACTACAAGAGGATCTTGCCCATGCCTCTTGGTAAGACGAGGCTTGTGATAGATGTTGTATTAAAAAATTTATTCCTAATATCTGAATCACGGACAAGATTGGTCACATACTTACTTTCAAGCCACGTGACTCTTCTGCTCAGTGATCGGTTTTTCTCACACAGTGAGGAATATTTTTAAGAGCTTCATTCAGGCTTCAAAAAAGATTCAAGTATCATTTTACTATTTTATTGGCTGTGTTTCTTCCCCCAGATGAGACAACTGACTACTAACAAGTTTCAGGGTTGTCCAAGAGCACAGTACATTTCTTAACCTAAAATTGTCTTCAATTATACAACCCCAAATCTTACCGTTTTCATCTGAGTTGGCCTTTCTTCTGTGTCTGCCAAATCTTAATGTAACCTTGATTTCTAAACTTCTTCCTTTTAAAATGTGTGTTGCATTTTTTATATAGACTGTAGCTTTTCTCAAAATTATACATATTTTATTTATACTGTACCTCCAAACATACTCATCTTTCCAGGCCGAAATATAAGTACGTTTCAGGATTACAGTAGTCCCCAGCCCTCTTGACCTTACAAAACCACAAACCAAAATTTCCACCCAAAAACCTCATACTGTATCCACCTGAGAGCATAAGGAAAAGGGAGCTCTGAAAGTAACTCACAGGCAAGAGAGAACAGTATCTTTCAGCAGCACCCAGAAAATCTAGTTAAAACAGAATCTGGTGATTCACTTTTTTTTGAAATTAAGGTTTGGATTACTCAGCAGCCTGTGTGCAGGCACAGTCCACCTGTGGCCTGCCATGAAATCCCTGGCACTGGAGCTGCACTCCCACCACTGAACTACAAGCAGCTCCTGATTCATTCTTAGGTTATCCTTGTCACTGCCTGTCTATACTTGCCTCTCAAATTTAATGCAAGAAACGGGTGGGTGAAGCACAGAACTAGGAAGATGAAGACAGACTGACATCAGAGAGTCTAGAAAGGAGACACTAAGGTTTGTGGGAATTGGATGAAGCCTAAAGAATGGCAACCAGCATTAATTAGGTGAGCTGAAGATTTTGGAACAGAAGTACCAGGAACAAGTACAAACCAAAAACCTAATCCGATTACATAAAGAGACAATGGACAAAACAGTGAAAGAAAGTCCCTCCTGGCAATCCTTGATGACAATCCAAAGCTTACTCTCCTTTCATCAGACACATGTGAAATCTATTTGTAAAGTACATCCTTCTCCAGTCAAAGATTATAACAGTCCATTACTGCTATGGGCTTCTCTGTTATCTGAATGGTATAGTGAGCACCTTAGGCTACTGATCCTAGTCTAAAAAACCCTTCTGATAAGGCAGAGCTACATAATGCTCCACTACAAACTTACCACCTTGGCTATTTACTAAGTTTTTAAACCTAGGAAATTACATTCAGTAAAAGCTGTAGTAAAGCAAAGCATTACAAATTTCTGCATGCTGGAATTTGCAGAATTAAGATTTATTTTCAACCCACTAACTCAAAAAAATTAGAGGGAAAAAAACCCTAAGAAATAATGAACAATTCTGGTTTCTAAGCACTGCTTGGATAAGCATGCAGTGAATAAACAATAGGATAACACACCAACAGAAGGAAAAAGAAATTTTAACAGACTCTCAGTAAGTGTGTGCCATCCATTTTGTGCAATAAGGCAGACATCCCAGAGGAAAAAATGTGATTGTGTGATTCAAGATCATATGATAATATATATATATACAGCAAATTAGACTGCTTGCACAGGCAATATTAAATGTGACACTGTTCAGCTTTTAAATGTTTGACCTTACAACCTTAAAAATGCTCTTTTAACACAGTTCCTCGAAAATGTACCATTACAAAAGAAAACTAATCAACAATTCATTGCCAGGCAATGTGTTTATGCATTTCTAAATAATCTGGCATATACAGCTTATAGTTTATCATTCTTATGATTACGATGCTAGTATCATCCATTGCTTGGCTGTATATTAGCTTTATACAGAGGCTGAGCTTTACTGAATAAAAATTTCCAAACAACAATATTGGATGCTAACACACACAATGCTGCCTGTACCAAACCCTCCTAATGTTTTCCATTAAAGAAAGGAAATTCATGGTTCTTATGAGTTAAAGATTCATACAGCTATAAATGTAATACAGCCTAAACTGCAAATCAGAAATATTACAGCAAGAAATCTCTGCAAACACACAATTCAACTCCAGCAGAGAAACAGTACACAGGAGGTAGAAAAAAGAAGTGTTAGTTAAATCAATAAAATCTATATGAAATAATGCAGATCATAAAGCAGCTACACATATATGAAAACTGCTTTACTCTACTTTGCAAAAAATAAAGCAGTGCATTCAGTATATACAAGAAGAACATCTTAATGTTAGCATTCTGGTAATAGTGACAGCCTTACTTTAGTGATACGCTAGTAAATGTGATGCTTAAAATGAACTATGGACGTTCACCTTGTAACATAGCTATAGTAAACCACGTGCTACCTGATCTAACCTACCTGATCTATGGGCAGTCTGCCAGGTCTCAGCCAGAAAGCCTATCTTAGTGCATTTGTATTTTTGGTACCCAAAGTCCATAAAACAACTGCAACTTAGAGACCAGGATAACAAATACCATACTATGCTATGCAAAAATGGTCTTGCAAAATAAGGTAAAAGGCTCCCACGTCTGTTACATTAGAAGAAGACACAGTTTGTGTTTAGCATGATAGAAAAACTTTCATATGCTCTTACATCACCGGCTTAGATTATTTTCTCCAAGATAGTATATCTTGTCCACAGACTTGGTAATTTCTGTTCTTTGTGGGCAGGGTGGATTTTGTATTTTACTGTTTTCCAATCCTTTCCTTCAACACCCTCAAAGTAGTGACAAATCCACAGTCTGCATCACTTCATCCATCCTTACCACTTTTTTCTTGATGTTATCATTACCATTTTCCAGTCGCTTATCCTCATCTTCCTAGAGTTCTTTCAGCATCACCACAAAATACTGTCTCACCAATAACTCCCTGCACACAGTCTACTCAGTTCAGTCTCAAGGCTCTGGACCCTGTAGAATGTCTCCTAAATGAGAACATCTACTGCAGTGAATCTCAGAATACTGTACCTGTGTATAGCTTATTTTTCTTCTTCATCTATAGTTGACGAGTATCATCTGCTAAGTGCATAGAAAGTCATCTCAAGGTAAAATATTATGTTAATGAAAACGTTTTAGCTGCCCTGACATAAATGTCCACATGCATCCTTGCAATAAGTTGGAGCTGAATTACCATTTACTACACAGTAGAGGCACATACATGAGCACTTGTGATCAAACAGCACTGTTCTCTGGTTTACTTAACAGTAAATTGATTTAATAACCTCACAGCAAAGACTAACCTTTTGAGAATGTCTAAAATACTCACACTTCATGCATAGTATAAACACATAATAAAACCAACTATAAACTCGAGTTAACTTTTAAAGGACCAAACAGTGTAGCTGACAAATACATCAATAGACAGACATAGCTATTCCTCTTTAAAAAAGGTAATTGTTGAAAATTGTCCATATGAATTTCAGGAAACAGATTTTAATAAATCTATTTCTGTAAAAACTCACGCCTTACATGAACATAAAATGAAATATTTGATCATTTTTCTGATTATTATCTTTTGGTAATCAAAACAGAATACCTGGCTCTCTTATTCAATCTCATTTTCCACATGAAGATAAAAATACTTTCAAAGCATGCAGCATTTAACAAAATAGAAACAGATGCAATTTAACCAACAACATTAATTTCACACCTCTAATATTCCTGCTTTCATAAAGACTTCTAAATTCAAGCTGTTCCAATAATTTATAATAACTTAAATCTAGTGATGAGCATCTTAAGATGTATAACATTTCATTATTAGATCAACAGCTCTTTCTTCTATAGAAAATTAAATATTCTATTTAATAGAAAACAAAAGTATTTTATGTTTTCAAAAAGGAATAAAATAAGTAATTCTAATACCAGACCAAATAACTTCAACTCCTTATGTAAGATGTCAAATGAGCGAGATTTACACTTCTTTTTAAGGGCATGATTGTACTCTGTAGTTACCAATAAATGCCCCAATATCACAAGAAAATGGCTTCATCCTCAAAGGACACCAGATACTATGTAAGTCTCACATTTATGAGCAAATTTACATGGATACATGTTATTTTTTTAATGCAATAAAAGCCTTGCATCAAGGTATTCACATTCCTGCAAAGATTTAAATAAGAATTTAACTTTTAAATGTATATTAGATATATTGACTATAGCATGGCTTTGGATACTGCAAAAGATTTCACTGTTGAGGACCTGCATTAAATACAAGGCACTATGAAAAACTGCTGCTGTACAAGGGAGTATGAAAACAATCCACATCCTACTAGTGCCTCTTTATGTCTTTTTGATTGTACATATATAGAGCATAAGCAATAACATATAAAGTAATTTACAAGATTCGTACATGCATATGATGACAAATTCAAGTAGACAGGAAAAGGTATAGCACATCTTTTTGTAAAACTTAGCAAAGATAAGAGAGGTTCAGTCATCTTTCCAGAACTTTTTTCTTCTCCCCTTCTGAAAAACTCAGCATCATATTGGAAAACCTCAACTTAATATTCTACAGTATTTTGTTCATATATCTGTTAAAAAATTAGGGAACAGCCTGAAAGGCTTCAACACAGCATGGAGTTTTTCCAGATGTGTGTATAGTTCTTATTCAGTTTCTGTGACAAATCAGTAGAGCATTTCTATTTTGGAAAAAGATCACTAGAAGATATGTGCTTGCACTTTTGTGTTTTCACCTAGTCTTCACATTTTACTCTCTCTTTGCTTCTTACCTCTGGCTGATTAGAAATATTGAGAATGAGGGCCCACAGATCAGCTCGGAGTGCTGTTGGACATCCCTGACGAACATATTGTTGAGCTGCAGCACTATCTTGCTCTGCTAAAACTAAGAAACAAAGCAGGCAATGAATTGATGTAGTTTAAGACTTCCAAAGTTTATCAAATACTTTGATTTTTAACTTTACAAACTGGTTTACCATGCTGTAAAAATTAGCTAATGAGAAAATATCCAAAGGTCTGGTTTCCACTATGCAATTTTGGAGTAGTTCCCTGGGAGACAAGGCAATTAGTATTAATAACCAAGGCTGTACTACCTTCTGTCATAAAACACCACTTAGTAGGTATTTATGGCTGTATCATGGCTGGTTGCAGCTAATAGGCTGGCATCAAACGGAACAGCCAGCCATATATAGCCACAAAATACTCCTGTTTCACTATAAGTGGTATCTCAGTTCAAATAGGAGATTGCCACTTACTCTGGTTTTTTGTCTCCCTTATTTTTAAGTTAACTATACAGATACCTTCACAGATAATCTTGGGGCAAGAATTTTCCATTTCAGTGTACTGTCGCGTTCTCTCATTATTGGTATATGTACTCACAAAGATAAAGACTTCTCAAAAGATTTTGGTTTTCCTTCAGACAGACATAAAACAAATATTCTACTGTTGACAGGTTTGTTTAGATGGGTCATTGTTGTTAAGCTTTAGGCTACTCTGTCACAAGGGCCTCATCCTGAATACAGTACCATACATACCTTACAGCAGATTATCTCATTCCTTACTTGAAACTATACATTTGAAAGATGTGCATCTTTAGCTATAGTAATCTGGTAGAAGTGTTGTTTCCCACTGAGGTTATGTGATTAACTGTTTTCTCATACCTGAAATGTCTTTCGCAACAGAGAAATAATTGGGACGATATTTCTGTGAGATTATCTCGACATTAGATAGGTATTGTACTGGTACTCAGAAGTTTTTCAGATTTTTCTGAAGTCTCTCAGAAACAGCTTGCTTTTCTAAATTTCACTAAATTCGCTATTCACAATACCTGCCCTGACATGACTTAGAAGGATGAGATCTGGAATTATATGTCTATTTAGTTGACTTCTCTCTCCTTAAACACTGAATAGACCAGTCTGTCAATTTTCTGTTTAACCTGCAAAGCTCTAACATAGATGATGTGATCCTTTTTTTCCTAAACAAGGCAAAAAGAAAACATTCCTACATTCCCCATAAAATTTTAGAAAAGACTGTGATTCATCTCAGTGTCCATGAGCATTTATTTTATTTTTTCTTACTGAGACACAAAATACTAAGAAGTAGTTTTGCTATATATGAGATGTGTTTTACTAAATACAACAAAGAAAATTCCTCAGGCTTGGTAATACTGCTAATATAGAAGCAAAATTAATACATCAGTGGCAACCAAAGTCATAACCAACACTCAATAAAACATGCAGTAGAATTCCCACTGAATGAACTGAGATTTCAGTTTATGGTCAAAACTCTTAGATTACATTTTTGCAGAATTTTGTGATTTTGCATATAGGAGAAGCTAAGGCAATCACTGTAATAGAGGCTGCTCTAAACAGACAAGCGATGAGGAGTAAGAATTACATTCTGGAGTTCAATGACTGGCTAAGGAAGTATGGATGGCAAATTTATTTGTAGAACAGAGATGGACAGTACCCTAATGAACCTCTCAGATCAGAAAACAGATAATGAGGGGTAGAAAGAGGACCACAAAAGAAGAAGTAAGAAAAAAAGGTTGCTGTTTTGTTACTGCAACAAAAAAAATGGGATGGAAGACTTCTGGGATGATATGCACTCTATTTTTTTTTTTTTTGATGGTGACAACGTTTAGCAGGAATCACAAAAGACAGTGAGAAGCAGATACTGATGGACTTCAAACATTCTTTGTATGTTTCTTCTATAAGCAAACTCAAGCTAATAAATTCTTATTTCTTTTATCTTTCCCTTTCCTTTGTAGGTTATTTCTTAGCCTACAAGATAAAAAAACCCAGAGCTTCTTTAATAAAAGCATTATACACAAAGGAGTAAATTTTCCATAGTGGCTAATTATTGCAATATTTAGCAAGTTCTGCAATTGCAAATAACCATTAAAAAGACTATTCTGATGCACAGGCGTAAATCCCATTACACTAATGAGAACTTTGTGTGCTGAGAAGGAAGTCCAGAGTCTTCTGATTTTAAAATGAAATTCAGTAGTGGTATAAGTTATCACCAAAAAGTTCTGTCTCTATGCTTCCTATTTAATTTTAATTAAATATCTGTGGAGCTACTTATCTGGTAGCTATTGGTACACTGTAAATGCTTGCTTTTCTGTCTCTGTCTACATTACAATGGTCTCTTGTCTGTGTTAGTCTGTTGTCACACAAATGGAGTTCGTTATCCAGTGTGCAAAGAGCCAATCTCACACAGAACTGAGATATCACTTATTACATGTCTGCACAGAGATGGGTGCTAGGTGGCAGATCTACAAAGCTAGCTCACCTCTTAACACATGGTAAAACATTTTACACGCTTTGAACAACTGTTTACAATTAGGTTTAGTCACACTGAATTCTCATTGGTTCTTATGAGCCTCATCTCCATTTAAAGGAAGTGTATTCTTGTTTTTCATTAGACATTCACATATTTTGTCTAAAATTCAAGTTAAATAACAGACTGACCTTCCATTACCATGTATATGCAAGCCAGTTGACTACATGTCTAAATTCTTAAAATGCTGTTACACATAATTGAGATAGAAATTTACTGAATTCATTCCTAACTACTCACAGTTTATTACAGATGAAATCAGATCCATACCTTTCTGTCCAACACGTACATGTTCATTTTCAAAGAACTCTAGAAAATACAGAAATGGTAAAAAATAAGGGAAAAAAAAGATACTCCAGCAAGTAATGCATTTTATATTTTTATTACATACCATACATTCATCTGATTTTTACTGCTAATGTCACTAGAAATTAACCTGCATCAGCATCCATATTCTTTTTCAAAAAATAAGAAGAAATAATACTACAGAATTTTTTCCTGTCTGAGTGACACAAATAACAAAGCAGCACTACTACATGAACTTAGACTTTCAATTAGGTAAGTTTCCATTTAAAAAGAAAAATTACTTGATACTAGAATGTTTTCCATTTATATATGGAAAGGCCCTTTCAAAACCTGTTGCTACAGGAATAGATGCATACATGGAAAACCAACAGAAATTATGCACTATTTAAGTGATTGAACATTAATATATGGATATTTTCTGTAATCTTTTCTTAAAGAGAGTTATCTAAAAGAAGTTTGTATATATGCCTGTTAGTTGACTTAAAAATTATTGAAATTTTCTGTATTTTTGGAGACAGTCAATTTGGTTCTCTAGATGCTGAAGTGTTCAAACACACCGAAATTAATAACTTTTCAAGTTAAGGTGGTGATTTTAAATCTTCTCCAAATCTGTTACAAAGTTTTCTATTATTAGCTGTAATTTGCTAAGAAAATCACTAGAATCATAGTTACAGAACAAATATTTATGATATATTATGGAGAAAAAATACACAAATTGCTTGATAATTGTAAAGTATTCTACTCATTAGTGTTCTAATTAAATGACTGAAACACAGTATTAACTAACCAGGAGGCACTTGTGCTGAATCATCAATACCCAGCTGTCCTATATTTAAGCCTAGTTCACTGAAGTCTTCTTTCTGAAAAGAAACAAAACCATAAAACAGTAAATAACAACATTTAATTCTCTAAATCACTAGATACTTATTCTGACAGTCTTAATGCAAATATTTTCTTTAACCAAACATAGTTCTTTTAAATACACACATATGAAATAGAAGCTTAGGTTTTTAAAGAGAAGGAACTCACATCAATTCTTACTCTAGTTTTAGTTATAGGCCCCAGTTTTCATGTCAGCTATGAGCTACACCTGGATGTAATAAGGTGGTGAATGAAAGATCAGGTTAAGACTTTCTAATTCCCAGCTCTTTTCCAATCCAGATGCAAGTTTTCTTACTAACATAAAATCCTCAGGAGACTTATCAGTGAAGCACTGAAAGCTCTCCTATTTTCCAATTATAATACTAGCACCCAAGCATTTCCTTTAAATTACAATTTGACAATAAAGGGATGTAAAATTACTTTGAGAAGAAAATCAGAAGCTAACCGATTGTCAGGTTACTGACCTTGTATAGCATCAAATAAAACTGTAGAATTGAGATACACTACGTAAAGTTTCTTGTACAGAAAAAAATTAGTAAGTGAATAACATGTACAGAAGTATATTTTTGGCACAAATTAAACCTGTGTGGAACAAAATGAAAATCTTCCTACTGGCAGATAAATTACTGTTTATGTTTTATTTTTAATTAAAAATGTCATTCCCTAAACTTATGCAAAGCTTATGCTCTGTGTTTTTACTACATATTTAGACTGATTTTCACTTTTAAAAGGAAAAACTTACCATGATACTAATATTTTCCCTTACTGTTTAGAATCTTACTCATGAGCGAAGTGAAATATTTCTTACAGAAACCTCTTGAAAGAATAAATATACTTACCAGTTCTAGAATATCTTTAACTTTTAGAGGAACCTGAATTAGCCCCAGATGATTTCTGAAACTCGGCTGTTCTCCATTTTCATAATTTGGGTTTCGAAGATTCATCAGTACCTTAAAAACGGTAGCGTTGTCATTCCTTGCATATATTCAGAAATCCTCTTAACATCATCAGTGTTACAAATGGTACATTCAGCATAAAACCATTTCCTGCAACTATCATATATGTAGGCCCAAATTATCAAATTGTATCTCAGTTTTTTCAGGAAAAAAATAAAAAAGTAGCCACATTTTTAAGGAAGCAACCATATTCTACTTTGAAAAGTAAGCTCAAATTATGAATAAAAAAGCAGAAATATTTTTTAATATATGGGATTAAGTGCTGGCTACATAGTAATATCTTGACTAAAATTCACTTCCTCATCAATGCTACTCACCAAGAGTTTATTTCTGATGGCTACAATATCCAGGATATTCATCAGGATTACTTATTTCTGAAATAATTTTTATTCACATTCTTACACTGACTATCTTATGTAGCTTTCAAAGTGTCACTTAATTTGCTATTAAAATTATTTCTTACTAAATAACAATACACCAAAATATCTTTTTTCATTTAACAATAAAAATTAATTACAGAATTGAAAACCTAAACTAAGGATCAAAATAAAGGGACAAGGAATCATATCAAGGGAAGTAACTATGATCTATAAAGGAATTTACAGTCATTTGCATACTGTTATTCCATGGGTACAGATTTTGATATTATAATGTTGAGCTGGCAAGGATTCTTTCGAAGATGAGTTTCCAGCTCTTAAGAAATTCTTCCACAACATCCTACCTCTACAATTCTCAGTCTTGTAAGTAATCTAATACCATATAACCTCACTGCCAGACTTGTTTAATGTAAGAAACTGCAAACTCTGGGAAAAAAACACAGTACAAAAGAAAAAGAGTGACCATGATGGTCACTGGGTAAGGCTAAAATGAAGATTGATTTGTTTACAGATTCAAGATTAAATACGCAACTTGGTTGTTAGTCCAGTGATGGAAAACAGAATAAATCAAAAGTTTTCAATATTATCAGTAACTGAACAAGAGGAACTCTTTAGAAATGTAGTAAAATGGATAGAAAGCTTATTGCTGGATTCAGAAATGCACTCTAAATTCATAACCATGAAACAATTCACACTTAAATCAGAAATATTATAAACCTCCTCTACCACTACAAAAGACATTCCAATAAACTTGCACTGAATCACATAGAAATATTACAATATTAATGCTGACTGATAATTCAGTGTTAAACTTCTACGTTTTATTCTGTAAATTAGGAGGCCATGTTAAGTCTGTAATTCTACACTGTCATCATGCTCTAGATGATTTGTTTCCCGTATAACTCACACAATATACAGATACTGATTTTTTAAAATATTATTTTCAATTGCATTTTAATCCAAAATCTCCTGCTGTGTCACCATTAAGTTCACTGTCATCAACAATGTTGACTGTCCATTGTCCACATCTATTCTAGGCAGAGATGGTAAAGCAAGTTCTGTTTTACTAAGATGTTCTGTGCTTGAACCATGCAAAATGAGTAATACTGTAATTTCTGACTTAAAAGATTAAGCGGTCACCATTCTTTTTATTGGTTTGATTACAGACGAAAGCACCCAAATTCCACACGGTTCTGGTTTACATTTGATTTTTCACAGTCTTCATAGACGACCTACAATTTCAACTGCATACAGGTCTACTATCTACCACCAGTCTATCAGCTTCACATATTGCAATTTATCAGCTTAATGTATTTGAAATGCAAATTTATTTACTAGACCAGTTGGAAAATTGCTCTGCAAGGAAAAAAGTTAGCTCCAAACTGTTCTTTGAAGGAGGAGAAGTTTATCATAAGTACAATTTAAAACTGCAGTTAAAAAGAGACAATAGTATTTTGTTTTGTAAACAAAACATGGACTCACTAAAAAAAATGCCAGATTTCACTTGCTATAAAGGACAAATTGTTTGAAATACACTTAATTATTTTCCCAAATCACATAAGAGACTATAATGGATACAAGTAAATGGCTGAGTGATTGTCTCATAAATGCTTACCTCAAGAAAATCTTTAGGTGCATAAACAGGCCGGAAGAGACTTAAATCTGAAATAAGGTTTCAGTGATGCTATCTTAAAACCAAGAGGTGAAAAACCAAAGCATTTTCCTCATACCTGTTACACAATCTAGCAATGTTAATAGCATATTAGAGCAAAGATTAAAATAATATTATCACAGATATCATGGCTACAACCACCACAAATTCTCCAAAATTATGCTAGTGTTAGTGCCTCAGTTTTATAAATCCCAAGTGAACAGTAGTCACAGGAAGTTCTACTTATACCATATAACTCTTTAGATTGAACCACTCTTAGACATGGGAGAGATATGATATTCAAAAGAGGGGCTTTTTTTAACAGCATAGATTGCTGAATTAAATGTACTGCTGTCAAATAAAAAATAAGTACTAGTCATAAACAATCCATGATAAGTATTTGCCATCATAGAGGTGGTACTATGATACCTTTGCAAAGTCATTTCTTTTAAGGAACTTGGACATGAACTAACAAGGCAGTTAGCCTTGCTTTCCCAAAGGATGATTATTTTGTGCAAATATATTTTTATCTTTTGTTACTAGTATGTCTGAGCTTAAGTATCCATAGTTCTGACCATTTTCTTCCTATTAGCCTGAGCTTACACTAAGAGGAGCTGTGCCTAGTGGTATAAATCTCTAAAGCACTGGAATGGGGATTATTATACCATAACCTCTCAGTGATGATTCAAAGTTAGTACAATAACTTGAAACAAATTAACAATGAAATTAATATTTATTTATGCATGACACATTACTAATGAGAAAAAAAGACTGAAATCAGTTTAGGTTGAAGTGATTACATTTATCTTTGATGGATAAATAAGATGTATATGCTATTTTTCTATGCATATAATTAGTTGACCTTACCTGGCTCATCAGTTCCCATTTCATTCCATTTATTAAGCAGTTCTTTCTGTTCACTTAAAGGCCTCTGAAAGGCACAAGAATAAGTAAAACCATGCCTATTTCAAATACGTAACTCAATGTAACACTTTAAAAAAATAGATTGCACTAGCAACACAAACTTATTTTGCTTACAAATTAGCCCCAGGCTGAAGGTATATGCTACTGTAGAAAGTCCAAGTTCCAGTTCAAGGAAAATGGGAGCCCATTACATAGTTTCATGGGCTTACTAAGGAATTTTAGGCTATTTAGTAGTCAGTTTCATATTACTGAAGATTTTCTGCTCCTTCCACAGAGCTGCTGGACTTTGTCATAAAATTTCTGTCCCTGGCATAGTCATGAAAAGCAAACACAGCTACATCCTTTATCTCAGATGATGAACCACAGAGGTTCTGCTACCTATCATAGATACACAACGGGAGAAAGATAACGAACAAAACATTCTAATATTCTACCCCAATTCCCTGATTCTTAAGATTAAAGCTTCTAAATTAATAAAAAAAACCCCAGATCAGATTGAATGACAGTCAAAATTAGCAATGTACCAGTACCTATCTCTCTCTGAGTACAGATTCAAATCTAGCTTTCTCCAGCACACAAAGTATGTCTGCGCTGCGTACAGGCTATGCCCCTAGAAGTTATACAGCTGAGTATGCACATAAAAATGCTCTATTAAGAGCAATGAACATAGCAATTATCTTTCCAACATGCTGCTCCCTCAAGAGGATAATTACTGCAACAGCAGAGGAAGATGTACCTACAGACTTCATCTCCCAAGTTGAGTTGATGCATACATTGCCACTGTCCTTGAAAACTATTCTGTATTAAAATTATTTGGATACCAGCCTTGCAGTTCTTGATAACCATGTGTAAAAAGAACATTACAAGTGCACAAGATGAGGCTTAATTTCCAAAAATTGTCAGTTTGGCAACAGAAAGTTGGTAATACATTACCTTCTGCGCTAGTGGGATACTGAGTTCTGTGCACATGCTGTTTAGACTTTTTAGAATTCGCTTCTCCCAGCTTCCCTAAAACACACACAAAAAAATAAATTTTAAGGACTTTCTTTTTCTTCTAACAGCATTTATCATGTAATAACAAGCAACTTTTTAAAGTCATATATAAGAAAGGATAGCAAGAGTCGCTGACTGACATCTGCAAAACTGTTAAGGGAACATTTACAAGCTTCTTTAAATGGAAACAATAAAACAAAAAAATTTCACTTTTTACATAACAATAAAAAACAGAAAAATGAGTTCTCACATTTCAGATCTCCCAAAAGCATGTGTTTCACAATTACTGATTTTTGACGTATGCCTAATGATCAAGCTTCCTTATATATCAACATTTAACACATTTTTCAGACACTTACAAGCAGGGCAATCAACTGTGTACAGAGAACACCTTCTCCACCTTGTGACCTGAAGAAAGTTCAAGTCTTTCTGCACAAAAGGTATCTTAGATGCTCTCAGAAGTTTAAAAATTTAGCAATTTGGTATCCTTCAATGCTCAAAAAAATAGTTCTTCTAAAATAATGCTCATGAAATAGTTCTCTAATCAAAGAGAAAATGAGAAGTAGGCAATACCTCAGAAGCAAGTGGACAGCTTAAAGAGCAATCAGATTCTTCCAACTATTGCATTAGACTTCAAACTCACCATACAGTCCCTAATCCATGGATAATTCCTCTGAAGTTAATGCCAACCAGTATTTACTTCCTTGTCAATTGGTTTAGGATTTTGCTTCTGTGATTACAGCAGCACTGGTGGGTCTTATTTTTAATTTAGTTTTCTGTGGATGATGAGTCAGGCCTCAATCAAATGAATGGAAAGACTCCTCTTAATGTCATTTAGCTCTATTTATTAATTATAATTTGCTCTAGACACAAATTTTACAACAGTTAGTTACTGTCTAACCACATGTTCAAACTTAAAGTTCTGCCTAAAAGGGGCTGCAGTTTATTAGACAGGATGCAAATGAAGGGAAGGGCAGATGTTCAAATGTTCTGTTAAAAGAAGAAATATCTTGTCTGTAATTGTTTCGGTTTAGCTTCCATTTACAAGATCCTCTCATGAATTCTTCCATCAAACAAAATAGCTATCTTTCAACAGAAATTCCTTCTCACAATCAAGCAATCCCTTCACCTTCTCTTGTATAAAAAAAAACAGATCTGAGTTTAGACTAAAAGGAATGTTTTCCAAATTACAGTATTTTTAATAATATTCTGTATAGTAACATTTGTCTTTGTTGAACTTCATATGGCTCTTGTTAGACCGCTCTTCTAGTCTATTCAGGTGGCTGCAGGGTGGCTCTCCCCTCCAAAGCGTCCACTTCCCCACTCAGTTTGGTATGATCTGCAAACTTCATCAGGGTACACTCGATCCCATCAAAATTAAGTGGGGGGAGCATGAATATGCTCCAAGATATAAAAGCTACAAAAGAAGCACAGAGGAGGCAGGTGGCAGCTTTCTAAGACCAAGAACCAGCTCGTTCCAATGAGCAATGGAAGTCGATACTCTTGGTATGACTGACAACTGCCAGACCAGACATTAACCCACATTGCATTGGGGCTGCAACATGTCAGTAATAAATCACTTCTGGATATTCATAAAACTGTGTCATAATTCAGCCTTCAAGACTCTGCCCAGTAAAATATGTTCAAATAAAAGCAAGCAAGTCAAAACAAAAATAAGGGTTACACAGCCTCTGCAAGCAAGACGCCCTTCCCCTCTTCCCAGGACAGTGCAGTTACCTGCAGTGAGCAGAAACAGAACGCAGTGTCCTCAACTGAAATAAAAGCCAGAGGCAGAGTTCACAAAGCCATTTCATTAATGGGAACACTACATTTTCCAAGACAATTCCTCTAATTTTACGAAGAAATTTAACACTAAGAAAACACACTGCTGGAATTGCTGCGGTTACAATGATAACTTTCAGTAAAATAGCTGAAACTGAGGAAGACAGTACTGCAATTTGCCAAAAACTTCAAAATGTCTATTACAAATCAGATTTATCATCCTGTGGCAAAGTCATTTATAAACCTTCACTGCAGTTAAAAGAGCCTGGGCAGACAACAAATAAACTAAACAAAAATATGTCACAACTGCATATACTACCCAGGATTAGTTACAGGTTTTTTCAGAATAACAAAACCTAAAATTATTTCTTCTAGAAGATTAGGCGGAAATGTGATTCTTCCAGAGTGTACCCCAGTCAGACCTACTCTGTGGGTAGAATTCAAGGTGTCTAGACACAGATTTCATTTGGTACATTTCCCCTAATCAAAATCTGTAAATTTTAAAAAGAAGAGAAATATAGAAACTATGTTGGTACTGCTCTCATTCTAATGCTCAGAAACTTTTAATTTGGCCTCTGATAAGAGGCATAATTTAATTTAGGACACAAGAAACCAAATCAATGCATGATCTAAAAGAGACCTGAATATCCCTTAATCCAAATTCTATAACAAGAAACAGAAATTCTTTCAGGAATAATGAAAATGTATCAGATTTATTTTGACTTTAATAATTTTCAAAGAAAACATTATTCTGTATCAACTACTCAAGCACTCTATTTTCTCAAAGAGATTTAGAAACTGGGAAAGGTAAATTGACTGTTGAAGGATCTTCAGCAGTCACAGCATTAGTATATGTTGTATTGTCATTTTAATACTTTCAGAGTCTATTCACTTGTCTGTTTCAAGAAAGAAAACTGGTAATTTACCTATTTTTTTGTCCTTTAGGGATTATTTACCTCTTCTAGGAGAAACTACAATACAGATAGGAACATCTCTATTACACTTTAGAAAGTTCCTAGTACCCGTGCTCTGATTGAAACTTTAGAAAGTTCCTAGTACCCATGCTCTGATTGAAACTGTAAAGTTACTCATATTTGAAATAGGACTGGGAAGTGCTCTAGCTCGTAACTGTCAACCTACAGTCAGAATGCTTTTTAGATTGTGTGTCTCTGTAGCATGTACAACATGGGGAATCTGGTCTTAGCTGGGCAGAACACCTACCAAAATATCAATAGCAAATATAACAATATACTTCAAGGTAATTTTCCAATCAAGTCTGTTGTTTATGTATGGACTTTCTTCAAAATGCAAGATCTGAAAACGAGCAAAGAGGAACATACAAAAATTTAGTACTGGGAGGTAAGGATTTGCTTTAGCAAAGCTCCACTCCAGTAAGATCTTCACAGACTTGGCTAGAAGCATGGAAGTAAAAAATCTAACGAAGCAAGGCACATACAGGTTAAAATACAGACAATTATGGTCTTCTATCTTCCTGGAAGTCTGAAATGCAGCCCACCAGAGACAAATTTATCTTTTTGGGTCCCTATATTTTTAGATAACCAGCTGATGCTACTCAAGTAGAACACACTGAATTACTGTTAACATTTCCTGTAGTAATATATAAAAATTCTCATTTTTGTGAATGTACTCTACCACTCTACTTTTAAAGAGCTGCCCTACCTTCAGGAAGGTATACTGGATCACAGAAGATTACCCAGAGTTATCTTTCTGACTGCACAGATTTCAGATAAACCTATCAATTTTTTCATTGGCGACAGATTTAAAAGTAATGGAACAAAACTTTAAAGACGATCAAGCAAAAATAAGTATTATTAAGTCAAACAACATGGGTTCTCTGGAGCCAGCAGAGTATCTCATATTCCTTTGAAGATAGCTAGTTAACTTAATGTTGCCCTGCTCTGGAAAGCAACACCTTTCCCACTCTTACTGTGCTGGAGCCAAGTAGACCTAATCCAACAAAGAATTGGCTGCTCCCTTCCTGGTTTCTTACTCTTTATACTTTGTAACTGGTTGATGGGATATCATTTCTTATCTACCTATCTCCTCCTCAAGTTTACTTTCTTAACACTTCTCTCAAAATCCTGAAACAAGCTCCTAGCTTACAGCTAAAAACAGGAAAAAGGACTTGTATGAATTAAAACATAGCAGTGCAAATTCATGATAGTCCTATATAGCATATTATTAATTATAAGAGTTGATATTTACAGTGTTTGGTTTGTTGTGAATGTTGTAAAATCTACACAGGACAATTAAAAGACAGCCTCATGGGAGGTATCGGATTGTGGAAATATTTCTCAACATTTCTTTGGTCTCGGCTTGTTATACTTCTCTTTATCTCTTTTTGCTCTTTTTTTTATGATGTTCACTTAATTTCTTCATTGCTGTTTGCAGCAGAGTTGTTCTAAAACTAGCAAATCCTTTCCAAGTGAACTCTGGGAGCAAAACAAACAGTTGAAGAGGTCTGCAATCATTTCCCCTCACCAAAATGAAGATATGAAAATAGTCAATATGGCAGTTCAGTGGATTCAGGAATGTTTCAGCTCAGATCAGCCTCTGCTGGGCAGGTAAATCAAATCAGCCAAGTTCAAATTTTTAATCGTAGAATCTAGTGCTAACACTTTGCCTGCATGAAAAGGTGTAAGTTTTAAGCAATAATTCTGCTGTTTAACAAGGCGGGAAGGGGTGAGACCAAATACCTCAGAAAACACCAGGGATGTGAAATAACCTTATGTTTTAAAAAAAGGTTCTAAATATTGTATCTGACATTTTTCAGGAAACAAAAAACAAGACTAGTATTACTCTGCCTAGGAAAGACCTAAACAACAGTGATAATCTCAACTGAAACACAGGACCAGCTCTCTGGCACACACGATTAGAAAATACACATTTTGTTACATTAATATTCAAAGATTTGTAAATATTAATGGCAGTATTTTTTCTACACTGGACAATATCACAACTACATGAATGGTTTACAACATTACTACTTGTTGCCATTAATGCTTGATCCTTTCCTAGAAAGCTGTTTTTTCCTTTTGAGGTAGTGCAGAGAATACAGTATAAAACCTTCAGTCTGCCCCCTAAGAATGAGAAAACAGAACCAATTTGAGGAGAAAAAGGGTTAATTATGAACATCTCAATATCTAGGAAAATAACAATATAGTTTTAATTACTAATTCAAGTAATTCCAGTAACTGATATCAAAGAAAGAGTTTTCAGAGAGCATTACCCTTCTTTCCAGAACTCTGACGTAGGGCAAAATTAATTAAGATAGAAAAGGATAAAGAAAATGTCAACAAGCTCATAACAATGGAAACAGTATCTTAAACAGTGGCTGTGCATAATAAAAATAGAATATGACTTACATGGAAAACATTTTTCTACCAGGACAAATTTTATTGATAGAATCAAATTATTCTTTTCCAACTGTTGTCATGCTAAAAGACAAATAAAATTAAAAGATCTACCCACAAATAAAACAAAAATAGTCCTGTACCTTCAAAATGTAAATTAGATTTCCAATACCTAATAGAAGTAAATTGGTAAGTTTCCACTTTTATTTCTCTCCCCAAAGGTATTAGCAACCTGTATATTTGCATTTTAGCCATTTCCAAATATTTGAAAAAAAAAACCCAAAGTCATCAAAACACTGACTTTGTAAGGTGTTAACATTGTTTATTGCTCTTTACTCAAAAAGAATAACAAAACCTCCTTGTGATTCAACTGATCTGATTATGATGGTTTTCTTATGGACCTCTTACCTACAGCAATAAATGTGTGTGTATATTGAAAAACCAAATGCTCACATGTACCTCAGTAGTTTTAGAAAGCATAATGCTAATTCCCTAACTGTGTATTCATTACTATTTCACAACTATCACCATTTATCAGTACTTCTCTGTGAAAAAGATACATATGCCTTTATTGAAGAGTTGTATTTCAAGAAAAGATTTAAGAGTATCTACCGGTTTTGGCTGGGACAAAGTTTATTTTCTTCATAGTGGCTGGTATAGTGCTGTATTTTGGATTTGTAACCAAAACAGTGTTGATAACACACCAGTGTTTTAGCTATTGCTGAGAAGTCATACATAGCTTCGAGGCATTTTCTGTTTCTTATGCTTCTGCACCAGCAAGTAGGCTGGGGGTGGACAAGAAGTTGGTCAGCTAGGACTGAGCAAAGGGACCATGTGACATCATGCTTTACAGAAAAAAACTGAGAGAAAGAAGGAGAAAGGGGGTACATTCGGAGTTACAGTGTTTGTTTGCACAAGTAACTGTTACGTGTGATGGAGCCCTGCTTTCCTGGAGATGGCTAAACATCTGCCTGCTGATGGGAAGTAGTGAATGAATTCCTATTTTACTTTGCTAGCATGTGTGGCTTTTGCTTTACCTATTAAACTGTCTTTATCACAAGTTTTCTCACTTTTGCCCTTCTGATTCTCTCCCTCATTCTGCTCGGGGGAAAGTGAGCAAGTGGCTGAGCTACCTAGCAGGGTTAACCCACCCCAGAGGATATGGATGCCTAATACTCTTAGAAATCGGGGTATGAAATTTTGAAACTAGTAATGATAGGACTTCTCCTACTCATTCCTAAACTATTAGAAAAACAGTCCTTTCCACACAGAGCTAAAAATATCAGTTACCTTAAGTACTGTATACACTTCTATAAAATAATAACCAATGAAACTGGTTTAGACAAACATAGATATACCTCTGTGGTTTTCACATTAGTAAACCGATAAGAGTGATTATTTTCAGGTAGTAAATTGTGGCATTACATTTCACGCCACAGAACAAAAATTATTTAATACTATCTTTGTCCTCAAATGCTAAAGACTGAAACCCAGGACAGCAGGATAAGACTTAAAGGAATAAGCAACAATATGATTGAAAAAATAACACAATTTGTTGAATAACTTGTAAAAGAATACTGAAATGTATTTCTAGGCATGGCTGAGTTAAATACAATTTTATCCTTACCTCAGATATTTTGGTTAGATCATATTCTTGAAGCATTTATTTTTATGTAAAAAACTTTTTTTTATTTATTTCAAATGGCTTTTTTTGGTAAGAAAATAAAACCAATGAAGCAAAAATATTTTTCTTGACATTAAAAGTCCTCATTTAATCTTTCATAGTCCAGTTTTTCTTATTCTCCTTCAATATGCCTTAAGCTCTGAGCTCTATACTTTTCACCTTCCTTTCACATTTTTAAGTATTAAATATATCACCTTTCTGAAGATCTTTCTATCTCTGTCGCCTGTTGTCTTTCATTGCAAAACTGCTTGTGTCCCTTCAAAACTATTTTTGTAACCCTAGGTGAAATGACCTATAGCTACACTTTTTCTTCTTCCCAAGAAAATCAAATTCTCCTCCTTGACATATTTCATATTGTCTCTAATCTACCATATTCACCTACCTGTCACTTTCATGATTGGAGAATTACTTGAGTATTTTTTGTACGTATGTAAAATGTCACATACACAACATTATTATTAACTTCAATGCAATTACAAATTTGTGTTTTTCCTAATGTATAAACCCTAGAAATTGTACAATAACATTATACAGAATAAATCTCAAATAGTGTAATTAAAAATCTGATATGAACAGCAAAATTGCAACCAACCAACCTGTGCTTTCCTCATATAAGCTAATGGTTCTTTCATATGCTCAGGTGGTGCTGCAGGATGACAGGGCGAAGGAAACCTTAAAAAGAATAGTATATTTTAAATGTTCTGATTTTTATTTTGCTTGATTAATTCTGTATTTGTAAAACTAAATATAACTCCTTTCACCAGAGCACTATTAAAACCACTGCATATGTTAATGAAAACTAAAAATAAGAAATGTTTTTAGAAGTATTTCTTCCTCATCCTTTCCTATGGATGCAAACAATATAAAGATATGTGAGTATTAACATTTCAACATGAGTTCTTCTTATATTAAAATAATGCTTCCTCATAATTTCACATATTTGTAAATTCAAATAATTCTATGAACAAATCAGGTATTTTAATAGTGTATCCTCTTCACATTATGTTACCTATATGACTCCCTGGAACTTTTACTATCCAGGACATTACTTTTTTCAAGAAACTATGTATTTTTTGAAGATTTCCTTTTAAAATTCAATAGTGAACATGTACATATCCAAAGCAATTAGAACTTTGTGGTGTTGACCTAAGCAAAGTTGAATATGCACTCATAAACTGCATTATGCCAAAATATAAAAGCTGGAACAAAGATTTAAAAACCCAAACCAAACCACTAATTTATCTTCCCATAGTAGCACAGATAATTTCTAACAAGTTATTGCCAAACATCTCATCCAGCTTATTGTTAATTGCCTCAAATGTCTTTCAGGAAATAAAATTTACGCAAAGCTTCTCTCATAGTCTGTTTCATTTGTTTAAACGTGTTCAATCAGTTCCTATCAGATGATTTAGGGAAACCCTCCCCAAATTTCTTCCCATTTGTAACTAGTAAAGTCATTCTTGTACTTGCTGCTAATTTGTTCTGGACAACTCTGTGCCTATATGTAAAATGGAATCAATAATAACAAATTTCAGCAAAGCTGTTTCTTGGCTTCTCTACAATGTTCATGACATCATGGTATTCTCTAGTTAATTTCAATCTTCCAGGGATAATTTAGTTATTTTGCAGCTTTTTTCTGTGAGCTCAAAGAAACTGTAAGCATTAGTCCAAAAGACAGGTAAATACTTTTCCCTTGAAAGATACAATGAAGACGACTCCTTACTAACAGACACGTTTAAAAGTATTTTGTTGAATCAAGTCCCTTGTAGTACTAAGACACACTGTTCAAAACTGGTAACTAATAAGCATGTTCAAATTAGCACAAATAGATTTGCATAAACATTTATTATATAGTTACTTTTACAACTATATCTGTTACAAAAAATCCCCTTTTCCACCTTGCCAGAACATAAAGGCAACTTATGCTTCCCAGAAGTCTAATCCAAATTTTGCTGAACAATAATAAAAAGGGTATTTTACAAATTTCAGTGTGTTTATAACCATACCCCAAGCATGATGACCACTGATCTGGTAGGTCTAGAGATCTAATATCTTAAATATTTTTAAATAATTAATATAATAAAATATCTGCTATGCTGTCATAAACAGCTGAAACTAAAATTCATTTGCAGCAACCACCTCAGCTACACAAGAATTTTATTATGACTGTTGGTACCTTTGGAAGTAAAATAACAAAGAAATTACTGAAGTAAAAAAATGTGTTGATATTTCTTTTACTCATTCTTTAAAACATACTTGAGTCAAATATATTCACTAGGGTGAAAGAGAAATAATAGCACTTTAAAAACAGAAATTAAGCAGGTACCCTTGGTTTGACAGATTTTGCAGATAACAATAACACATTATACACATATATATATACACAAATGAATTAAAAGTAAATCATGTAAGCAGAACTTATTAAATAAAAATACTAAATAAACTCACACATTGAGTTCACTATAAACAGCATTCTGAAGCTTCTTTTCCCAACCTGTTAAAATAAAAAGATATCCAGAAGACAACTTTAGGAATTCATACTAATGGAACACGAATCAGAAGGTTGCTTTGTAGTCACTAGAATTTTCTGTCCTGTCTCAATTCATGTCTACCTACCAGACAGACAAGAGATGAAGAAACTTCAATCTAATTACGATAGGAAAACCACAAGTTGAGACCTGTATAAAGGCTGAATATCCTTTATTTCCATCTACTGTTCAAATAATTACAATACAGTTTTGGTTAAATAATTATATGGTAGTTTTTCAAAGCCTTCATATTATTAAAACAACTATAAATATTAGCAGACATAGTGTTCCCAATTATTATAAATCTTGTATCACTTATCATCAAATCTTCATATTATTGTTACATAGCCCAAAACCTCCAATGGAAATTGGAAATTTAACTAAGGCTAAAATTTTCAAGAGTGCCTCCATGAATGCTAATTTCTGTTTTCAGAAGTGAGTGAACTCTTGCATCATTCAGAACTTTCAAAAAAATTACCAGTATCTTACAAAATTATAAAATCACTTCTTCGCATACTATGTTTTTCAAAACACTGCTTGAATCAGTGAAGTTTTCCCCTTTTAATTTTCTCTATCTTGTTTAATAATCTGGAATGACTGGTTGTCTGCTTCTGGTACTGTCAGCAACAAGATACCAAGCTGCACAAAGTACTATTTTCATCCTGTACCTCACACATATTCTTATGTAGACCTATACTATTCACAAATGTATCAATGAAGTATTGCAAACCTGATGTCTTCAGAAAGTCCCTAATATCTTCTTTCAGTGATTCCAGTTTAATTTCTGGTTTATGTAGGCTAACCTAATATAAAAAATAAATAAATGAATAAATAAATCATCATCAAGCAAGGACTAAAGAAGAAAGTAAACCATGTATTTTAAGTTATGAAATAAGAAACATAATACATGCTTAAGATTATACACAAACTGCTTCCTTCTAATTTGACAACAGTAACTGCAGCCAAAAAAAATACAATTAGCCAAGATTTTCCTCACTCAATGTCTTTGCTTTTACATCAGTGCTAAAAGCTGTATGTAGGGAAGGAAAGAGAGGGAGGAGAGGGAGTATGCAGTGACATATGTGCTTAATATTCTGAGTAGGTACCCCACATACTTAGCACAAATGCTAGATTCTACACATTATGACCAATCCTTTAAGGTAACTAGCAGCCACTCACTTATTCTACATGAAAGATTCAATCTGAAAATGTTGCATAACATCTCACTTAACCTCTCACAGTTCACCTCTCTCAGATGAGGAATGTCATATTCGAACTTCAAATAAAAACTGTGAACCAAACATCCCCCACTGCAGCTGTGACCACCAGGTATATACAGCCTCTTGTAATGAAATGCACTCAACACAGACAATTAGGCACCAACCAGCTTTACAACTGTACCATGACACTACCACACAGATGTTCAGCAACAGCAGGAGCAGCTGCTATAGCATCTCCTTCTTCTATACCTAGAGAAGAAAACAAATAGACCACAAAGGTTGAAGAGGACAGCAATCAGAAACTCAGGAGTTTCTGTGAAGTGACTTCTAATATGTATTTTCCTAAACATGGAGTAAGGCAACAGCTGATTAACACCAGAAGATAAAGCTAGAGGTTTAGAAAAGAGTATCAACCCTGGCTGCTAACCCAAAATTAATACTGTGAGATTCTGTGTGCAAGTCAGTCCACTGCCACGACAGCTCAAGGCATATGTTAGAAGCATATGGCCACATCATCTACCTAGAAATGTGAAGAGATATCTCATACTACAAGCCACTCAGCAATATGCTGTAGGCCTATCAGCTGCTGCTTTATTTGCAGTAAGTTAGGCTGCTATTAAAAATAAACTTTCACCAGCTTGTGCAGTTTGCCAGCCCTACCAGCTTGGCATGCTTTAGGTCTATTACACAAAACCAACAAACTCCACAATCTTATCATTTGCCTCACAGTTTATATATGGAAAAGGGTATTTGCTGTGCTGCACAGCTTGCCAGAAAAGTTGGTCTAGATGAATTCACAATGCAGAATTTTAAAGGAAATCTTTCTATTTCCTTAGCTGAAAAGAGGAATGTCTAATAATGCAGAGACGGATAGCATCAGCATTTCTGCTCTTCTTTCAAGTCACCTTGCCATTACAGGTAAGGAAGGCTTTATATTTGGTTTATCAACTGCAATAGCAAAGAGACTGTAGGCATGTTTTCATGAGAAAGAAAGGTGATCATAAGCACAAACCACAGGTGTGGTGAGTTGCATAACTCATGTCTAATGACAAAGTATTCCATTCAGCACAATGGTAAAAGCTGGAGAAGGATCATCACTAAAGGCTGGGAAAAAAACAGAAAGGTTTTCATGGGAGTTCTGGGGCAGCTCACAAAATACCCTTTTAAGCAACAGCCTCAAGGAGTATTTGATGAAGGATTCCTTCTGAACCTGCTCTGATGGAAAGTCCTATGTCTGTTTTGGACCGACATATGTCAGGCTGAGTTTAATTTTTTTCTGTTGCAAGGCAGTAGTTTTGTACCTCTCCTGTATGAATTTTAAATAAAGTAACATGCATCAAACTGGGCAGATTGTGCCTTACTGTTCCTCAGAAGTTTTTGCACATACTTTTGTAAATGTTCAACTTTGTCTTCTGCATTAAATATGGCAAATTTTAATCCCAAGGTCCATGGGGTCTACCTGTGGAGCCTGGTACACATGCTTCAAAATCCTTTTCAGATATGCAAAAAACCTCTCACAAATACAACCCATTGACAGATACTGTGATACATGATCAACAACAAAAGCTTTACGATCTACTAAAAAGCAGAACTAATTTTTAATTCCCTTGCTGTTCACACACCTGTAAAATTTGTGAGCTCTTGACTCATTGAGGAAGCTCTGACAGTCATGTTGATCACCCTTTTTTTTTGTGGATTCCAGAAAACTCTGGAAATTGATACAGTGTATTGCACTAGAGGGGATAAAAGAGTTCAGGCCACACAGACTACTTCCCATTTTCCCTGTCAGACCAAAAGATAGAACAGAGGACTTTCTCATAAACTGCTGGTCCCAACAGAGCCTGTTCCCCAATTGCAGAACAAAAAAACCCAGTAACTCTATTGTATGCAGCAGGGTGGCAGTCAAAAAGGAAGCTGAACAGCACTTTGGTAAAAACTTTCTCCAAGAATTACATTATCGCATCAATGTCCACCAGTTAAGTTCAGCCCTTCATGCCCATTTATTCAGTCAAGGTCTATTGCACTATTCCTAGCTCTGCAGCAGCTGCAGCAAATATTCCTATGCTAATCTTTAATTTACCATAACTTCTATTTTTAGCCTCTTTCCTGTGTCCTTTTCTTTCTCTTGACTGCAAAATGCTCTATTAAGAGAAATTTTCACATAAGAAACATGAAAATTCCCCTCCAGATTATTGGGGCAATTCTTGTGCCCCCACTCTTTCCATTTCAGTATGCAATTGCCAAAGCCTCCTCCCATTTCTACTTTTTCTTTTGTTTACTTCTGGATTATGATTGATACGTTCCTACAGTTTTAAGCAGAGCTACAGAGCCACAGAAACTGTCAGTTACGGACTCATTGCATACTGGATTGCTGATCAGTTTTCATATCAGAAATGAGATACCTGCAAGGTGAGAATCTGGCAAATTGTCCAGCTAGTGGCTGCAGACAGTTCTAACATAGAAGAAGAAAATACCCTAGCTCTGAATAACATAACCAAAGAATAAAATATTTACTTCAGTAGGTATCAAAATCCCTTCTGAACTGTTCTGCTGTAATTTAACAAAACGGTACCTTGTTGGAATGTATATGGGTGCATACAGGAACAAAACTGAGGAGTCAAGGAGACTTAGCAGAGCTCATGTTCCAAAATTACTAGACCAGGTCTCCCATATACTTTGATTTTGCTTTGGACTAATTGATCTAACTTCCTTCTGTGTTGTACTATGTTGCAAAATGCATTTAGGTGTTTTAATTTTCAGTGGGGTTTGTTTGTTGTAAACTGCTTGGTACCACCTACTGCCTAAGTGTCATTTGCATTTCCATCCCCTTTGAGTTTTTGGGAAAATGAAAAATATGTTGACAAAACTTTATTGATATAAAACCCATTACTACGATTTACACTGATAAAAATTCCTGGCTAAGATTTACTGGGGAAAACAACACCTTGATGAAATTCGTACTGATGAACTAAATTAACTTCCTGCATGATCATATGCAGCACACACCCAGGTATAACTACAGACTCTCCAATTTCAGTATATACATCTTCATGAAAGTATATCTTCCTCTTTTTTTAAAAAAAATCTGGTACTATAATGAGGCTATCACATGCAGGGTAAAGGAGAGTGAGCAACCCATGAAGGCAAAGAGTGACAGCTAGACCAGGGAAGAAGGCTATTCAGTGGCTAAGTCAGGCCAATACAGAGTCCTGAAAGGAAGCAGGGATGAATGTAGCATATTTCAGCAAGCAGAAAAAAAAATATTTTTAATAAAAGTTAATGTCTACCAGTTTCTTTTCCTGTATAACTGGCATTAAGCATATTCTCATTGGATAGGACACCAGGTTTCAGGCATTGGGTGTCCACATTCACCTACAGTCTTGGTTAACTTCTTGCAAACCAAGAAGCAACTGGCTGTCAGACACTCCTTCACAAAACAAGCTATCATTACAGCATTTCTTGGTACCCTCTTGTCCTTTAGCTGTACAGAAGAGCAAGGGTAGTTCTGGGACTTTCAAAATTTTGCCAAACCTTCTGAAAGGTGGTTAAGGTACCACTAGCAATTCCCCGTGTACATCTTCATTCCCTTTGATTTTGGCAAGGTATCCTGCTGAGATCTGGCCTGTCACCATCATAAGTGATACTCCAAATCTGTTACACTGTCTGCACTTGGATGCCAAGATGGAAGAGAATCCAGACACTCAACACCGATGTGGCTGAAAGCAAGCAAAAGGACAGCACAGCGCTAGGTGGGAAAAGTCAGTGGGCATAGTAAATTGATTCATAGAGCAACTGAATGCAGAGACAAATCTATTTGAAAATTAGCATTAAAATTCGGCAATGGCATTCAGTCATAATGAGAGCAGCCCTGATCATGCAAGAGGACAGATGAGCCATCAAGGCACAGAACTCAAGGTATAGGAAAATAGCTAGAGGACCAACAACATACTATAAAGAGGAGGCTTGACAGAACAACGTGTCCCAGCATAACTCCCGTGTTAAACTATACCTTTTCTCAACAAAAATAAACACTGCAGAGAAGTGATCCAACTATACTGAAATGTGGAACTCCATCAGGTGAACACCTTTTTTTATCCTGTTGCAAACAGTTCCACAAATAACTTTACACAACCTAAACATTTTTACAAGCTATCCACCATAACTTCTCTTCAAAGCCTTTTTTTTTTTTTAGGTAAGTATGTATTCATATATATATATATATATATACATATACATTCTAGCAATCTCCTCTCCATACTTTGTTCATACCTCCTGGTACCTCCTAAAATCTTTTCTCATTCCCAAACTTGTCAGAGTGGGGTGGAACAGGGTGTCAAGAGCTCTCAGAGCATTTATTACGTTCATTGTGATTCTGAACACATGCACAATGTTTTTTGCTTTTATTGCTATTACTTCCCAAATGACAATAAAGCACACTACCCCATATATAGTCCAACTTTAGCAGAAGTAAATTCAGTGAAAGCTAATAAATATTCACCTTTTCTCACATAGCCCATTCTGCCACAACTAGATTTTATCAGGATCAAGCTGTTAAAAAACACTTCAAGCACTACCACAACAATTTCAACATAAACACTCTCTAAACACTTAAATCCTAGAAATTTAAGGGAGTGATTTTTGTTTTGGCTTGTACATTTCTGTAACAGAAAGAGGAATCATGCTGAGCATAACTAAACAAATTTCAGTAAGTGTAAAACCCTGGTAACATTGACAGTTTTCCAACCCTTCTACATTTCTACAGCAATTACATTACGGAAAAAGTATTGTGAACTTTCTTATACAACTAAAAATAACCTAGCAGTTGAAACAGAGAGCTTCAATTGGCCTCATACAGGAATAAAGAGCTTCAAATGTTATGTTCTCCTATAAGATATGCAGGATACATTCTTAATAATAAAATTTTTATGTTTTAATATTTTTTCTAAGTTTTATTTGAATATAAAATTATTGCTGCAAATAGAATACACACACACAAGGCAAAACATAATTAAATTACTAGAAAAAAAAAATAACCTGCGAATCAAGCTTGCATTGCTTCCGAACTCCATAATCTGTTCAACATATACATAACTGGATTCAATTTAAAATTCACTATACTGCAAATGTTACTGCTGAACCATTTAAACCAAAGCACAAACCCTATCAGGAGGGGATATAAAGCCCTTTGTTAAATACAATGCACGAAACCTAATCATTAATTATCTATGATGACTCATGAGCCTACATTTATTTGCTAAGTTTTATTAAGTAAATGCTACATTTCACAAAAACATTTTCCTTCTTAATTTGATCTTTCACTTAAGTAGGAATCAGTAACAATTTCTTTTTTAACCATTGGAGAAAAATGTCATAAAAAGAATATTCTCAGGTATCTTGCAAACCATTTACTCCACAGAAATTATTGTAAGACGTTTACCTGTACTCTTTACTAGCACACAGCTGGGCAATACCCCAGCCCCAAAGCAAGTTCCTCTCCTTCTTTGCCCAGTTTGAAGTCTTGTGAATACCCTAAACTCTCACTTCAATTAGTATTTTCTTTAAGCCTTTCTGGTACTAGTCACAGGTCTCCTGAGTGTGATGGCACAGTCCTCTCCTCTGGACAATCATTCTGATCATGATACATTCTAGCAGTCTCCTCTCCATACCTTGTTCATATCTCCTGGTACCTCCTAAAATCTTTTCTCACTCCCAAACTTGTCAGAGTGGGGTGGAACAGGGTGTCAAGGCTGATTCTTATGCTTAAGTTACCACTTTCAGCCAAATTTGACAGCCATTATCTTGTTTTTCTACAAGGTCTCCTTCAAGTTCTCACACCACAGACATACCTACAATAAACAGATCTGAAAGCATCTACACAGAAAATGCCCCACGGGATTCCTAGTATTGTGAGTTTTCCTCATTCAATTTAAAACACAATCTAAAACCTTTATCTTTCATTTTAGTTTCTCTTCTGCTTTAGAAAAGTTCTTTAGGAATAAATTGCTGAGGGTTTGTTTGTTGGTTGGTTTTCAGGTTGGTTTTGGGTTTTTTTTTCTAACTGTACTTGTTACTTGCCCCTGGCCACTAGAGGTTCTAGGCAACCCATAGTCAGACCGATTTCTGTTAAATATTTGCAGAGGACAAAAATTAAGACTGATTAATCTTAACTGATAAATAAAGCCTGACTTCCTTCAAACATAATGAAAAACAAAGTTTCTGAATTTTCCGCAAATGAAAATGTGATAAAAAGGTAGCACTTTTTTCATGGTTTATTCCATTTTTATTGTCAGTTCACTGACAAAGATTTTCTGTAAAACAAATTTTTAGCAAGATTTCACAAAAAAAGAAGTTTTCAAACTGCATTTTGTGACTGAATATGTCTGTGTCTCAGTTTTTCTAACCACCCCTAATTTTTACCTTAAACACATTTACAATTCAGAAAGCGAAGAGAAAAATTAAGACAAAAGCAAATAAATTTGGTTACAAAGTCACAGTGAAAGCTGTGCCTAAGAAAATGAGATCAGATTTCTCCTCTGATACGCCAGCAGCAATGCTACCTGTTGAAAAGCTACTATCTAATATTTTGGCTCTTTGTAACTGTTATTCTTTACTTTCAAGGGCACTACAAAATATGCTTAGAAGAAATTCCAAAGCAAATGACAGGCACGTTTATAAGTTCTCCTGCATTAATCTCCTTGTATTAACTGCAGGCACATCATCAACATACCAAAACTCAACCAACCTAACGAAATCAACCTAACTTTTATCTTCCAAATCATCACTAACAAGAATATGACCCTATCTCTACTTCAGCCCTTGGGACAAAATCATTATTATCTTGGTATCCCTTGAGCTCAATCTGTGACAAGCAAATCCTTTGGTGCCCATGCCAAACCTGTTTCAAAGAGAACGTGTATCACAGTCTTAACACTAGTTTGGGCTCTCATTGACAGTCAAGCATAGCACTGGGGTGATTTGTTAGTAACCACAGGGCTACTCTATCACCTCTCACATATAATGGCAAGATATTGTGGTTTCCCCAAAATTCTATGAATTCATGCAAGAAACTTCCTTTTGAGCTCTCCTTCCTAGAAATTAAGAGATTAATTTATAAAACAGTTTTTGTTAATAGTTAAAACACTGATTCTGAGACTAGATGACCTCTTGTTTCAGGCAGTATTATAATGGACCTTAAGATCTGTTATGACTCTCATACTTTCAGAGATGCTAAACATTTTTGAGGAATCAGTATCAGCAACATTGTTTTCTACACTGACAGATAAAGAGCAATTTTTGTAAAGGCAAAATACAACTGCAGTGCAACTATCCAATACAATAAGTAAGTTTTATTTTGATGCACTGCCTCAAAAGATTTCTCAAAACACAGTATGCATCCCCAAAAATAGCTTAAAATCACCTAAAAAGGGAGCACCCGTAGATCAATACTTCAGCCAGTGCAGACCAAGCATTGTTCAGAAAGTGGTAACCAGCAGACAGAAAAAACAACCCATCACATCCTATCAATGAACTGTAGTTTAGGTGTGATGCGCAGCAATAGCAAAGATTTCATATTTGATAATGCAACTTCAGAACTACCCCATGTAATGGGAGGGAAATTAAGCATTAATTTAATATAGACAGTAGCAAAATTCAGAAACTTTCAGAATTATGTATAGCTACTATGGGATAGACAAAGACAGGGAACTCACTGACAGGGCCTTTGCAATTGCATACCTGAGCAATAATATGACTACATAGGCATTATAAATAAACCAAGTCTATACTGTACATGAAAGAACATAAATGTAAGCAAGGTCAACAAAAAAAAAACCAGTAAAGGAGAACATACAGATTCAGGGTGTACATTTGGCCCTATTACTTTAAAATACAAGCCCCAAAAAATGACTTTACATTGAAAAATCCTCTAGTTGATAGATCTATAAACTTTCCAGTCTTTCAGATCACTACACTGAACTATAGCCCTGATTTAATCTTCTATTACAAATGCTTCAAATACCTGCTCTAAAAATCAACCTGAATATTTGTTGCCCTGTTTATTTTCTTTTTCCTTAGCACTTCATATGACTAGAATAATCTTCTAATCTATATATACCCATGGGTTTTCTTCTCCAAGAAATCAGTAAAACTGTGTTCTGCAAAGCTATCGTGACAGATTCAGATGTGGTCATTACACTGTGTTTTATTTATTTAATAGGTTACTTTGTGCTTTGATTATGCAGAGTTTCTGCTTGTATTGAGTAAATTGATATGCTCTAGAGTCAAGGAGGGATTTAGGCCTTAACTCCTTTCAGACATCAATCATCACCATCGAAAGGCACTGCTGAGGTCCTCAGTGTCCACCTGTACAAAACAGCCATCCACCAGCAGCATTTAACCACCTCACCAAGACCTGTTGTTTCCTTATGTTTCAAAACAAACATGCAAAGTATTAAATGGCTGCGAAATCAGATCTCACAGGAGAGAAAAACAAAAAGAATGAATGCAGAGATAAGTACATACAGGTTTTATCACAATCAGTAACAAAGCTGTTAAAAGAGAGTTCTGTTTACTGCCTTTATTGAGGACAAGCTCTTGAACCTGCCTTTCCACACCTCACGTCAAGCTATTTGGGATGCTGAATTCCCCAACACTTAGCAGAACCCAAATCTCTACTCTTTTATAATTCCAGCCCCCTTCAAGTCATGCAAATTCGCTTACTCACATATTCAGAGAGCAGTCAATCAACAGAAGCAAAGCAGACATATATTTTATAAAGCACTTAGAGATGAAATCAGCAGATTTAAAACCAAAACAAACCAGAAAGGGCATGCAGTGACACCACTTGCTATTCAGACACTGACATTCAGAGAAGAAAATCCTGTTTCATTGAAAAACCCAACAAAACTAAAGCAGATAATGGACACTGTACCCTAAAAAAAAAATCTGTATAATTTTAAGTGGTTTGTAATAAAAGGAAAAATAATTCCAAGATTTTATAAAACCCAATCCAAAATATTTCAGAAACGCACAGTAATTGTTATAGGACCACTACTATGTTATTATGGTCAGGAAAACTGACACAATTTTAACCTGAAACATCCTAAATGAAGTTCAGCTGAAATATGACAATCTCCACTTGAAACCAGGTAAGTTATTAAATATAAAAAAGCAATTGTTTTCCCAGCTACAAAAATGCACTTTCATGGGCGTGTTTCATTTTATTTTCACTGCCTTTCACGAAACCCTCCTTTTTTCAGGGGCACTCCGGAGGAGGCCCGGGTGGGCGGTATTTAAACCTTCCCAAATTAGCGATTAAAAGACAAAAGAGATTCATTTTAGGCGCTATTTGAAGCAATGAGATTTCAAGAGGGCAATCTTCATATTCCCTGCGAAATCCTTCAGTCCCAAGGAGAAACTATAAATACAACTCTAGAAGCCACCCAGACGGCCCTCCGGCCCGGTCAGGGAGCGAGGCCCGGGGAGGCCCGGAGCCCCCTGACGCCGGCGGAGGCCGCACGGGTCGGGCCGGGGGCGACGGCCGGGAACAAAGCGCCGGGGAGGGGACGCGGGAAACGGGCGGGCCTGGGGGCACAGCGCCAGCTGGGGGCTCACCCGGGCCTGTCGCTCCAGCTGGGAGTGAAGGCTGGAGCCCTTCAGCCGCTGCACGATCCGCGCTATGGTGAGGGACAGCCCGCTGTCCGGGTCCAGCATCGCGGCGTGTGGGCCCCGCCCGCCGCCGGGCTGCCGCACCGGGCCGCTTTCGCCGCGACACCCCGCCGCGTTCACCGGTGTTACCAGGCAACGGCGGGAGCGGGGGCGGTCCTCAGCGGCTGCGTCCGGGTGGAAAGCGGCGCCGCCCAGAAAGGTTCCCTCGCACGATGGGGACTTGGGCGGGACAGCGCGCCCTCCGCCGTCCGGCGTGGCGCGGACCCCCGGCCGCTCAGCTCAGGAGCCCTCAGGCTGTCCCCACAGCAGGGGAGGCCGCCCCGGTGGTGCCTTCAGCTGCTGCCTCTCCCTGGGCACCCGACAGGCTTCCTCCAGTCCATGGGCCACACGCGCCTTGGGCTGGGCAATGGTTGCCTAAAGCTCTGGTGAAAATCTCACGCGGTGCTTCTGTTTCCTGAATAAACGTTTATAATATATCATGGCTAGAAAGGATGCCAGAAATAATCGTAAGGAAAGCCTGCGTGTGGGTCTTGGGCTTTAGCTGCCCGGCCTGAGTGCCAGCACCTGGCCATGCCAGTGCTGGAGACACCCAAAGGTGCCCGGCCTGCCCGCTGTGCCCTTGGCCTCTGCCGAGCCTGCAGGGAGACAGACGTGCCTCATCCCCGCAGCCTGCAGGGAGACAGACGTGCCTCATCCCCGCAGCCCGTGTGGCCACTGCAGCCTGGCCTGAGTGTCCAGCCGCAATCCCTGCAGCAGTGGGTTCCTGAGAGCAGCCTGCAAAAAGGTCTTTGTAGCTGCTGTCCCTCACCAGTTGCCACCTGCTAGGCCAGGTGGGATGTAACGGGCTATGCGCGTCCCAGGTCTGTCTTAATAACTAGTTCAATAATATTTTACCTCATCATTACTTACAGCTTCGTTAACCGGCCTGGCTTTGCCTTGGAAAGGACTAAGCTTTCCCTTACAACCAGCCATTGCACCTCGGCTGAGCTGCTGCAATCAGTAGCTGCAAGGCAGCATCTTCCTCCATTGCTTCTCAGCCAGGGCTGACTGTGAAAGGGCTTGAAACTCATTTCAGTGCAGTCAGAAAGATTAGCTTAAAAACATCTTTAGCTGTGGTTTAAGTGGCTTTGTACTAGTGTGACATAGAGGGATTCATGTCATTAGAGCCTGAGGGAGAGATTTAACAGCTGTTTTTTAGGGTCTGGGGTATCACATCCAGAGGGTGTGAGCTGCAGATTGAGCCCCGAGGCTACCTTCTGTGTGCTTCTGGAGTAATACTGCTTGACCTGTACTCAGGTGTAAGTTTTATTGCGCTCCTGAATGCGTTACCCCTGCCTGCTCGGTATGGTGATGCATTAATTCAGGCTCTGTACCAGGAGCAGGCACAGCCCTCATTTAATCATAGCAGCTGTGTGGTGCTATATGCGTCTCATTGAGTGATGTAAATGCAAGGAATTTTAATCCACTTAGTCCTTCAGGGGAAATCTATTCCTATGTGCATCAGTAACAGGACCATGTAATCAAATTCTCACTTAATAAACTAATTTACTAAGCTGAAATACTAATTTTGAAATCCCAGCATAATTAATAAATAAGCTAAGAAAGTTCAAGGAGGTAACATGGAAAAAATTATTATTGACCTCCAAAGCCAAGCATTAATACCTATTTTCAGCTCTGAGGATGGCCATGCCTCTGTAAAACAAAGGATGTTTCAAGATTCTGAAACATCAGGTTGTAACTTTCACTGCTGTGAGTGACAGAAAGGTGAAGATATGAAGATTGGTGTCATCAGTGAACTTGCTCGGAAAAACAACTAGTTGTAAAATGTATAAAACTGAACTAATCTGACTGCAACCTCTTTTGACTTATCTGTGAGCATTTCTGGATAAAATAAGTTTTAAAAAGAATAGTAATAGAAGATCAGAAATAAAAGTTCTTTAACCAACTGTAGAGAAACCTGAAGTTTCTCTTAGTCATTTATGCTAACTCAAAAAACCGATGAGAGCTTGCTTCTCAATTCATGGAGAGTACGGGGAGATCAAATGCCCAGTTGTCTAGCAATGCCCTTCTGATTCACAAGTTTTCAGTCATTTCTGCTCTTACATGCATATGTGAAGTTAGGGGCAACAGTGAGCACATTCTTTTTTCTCTGTGTTTTGGCACTTAATGAAATATTTGCCTACATTTTCAACTGAACAAGCATACAAGGTATAGTAGTTTTGCATACTAGTTCATAATAAAATTCTGCAAAGAGTTCACATGAAGACAGTATCTTGCCTCAATTTTTTTGTTATTTCCATTGAAGAGGATAACTTGTGTAGGAGCTTTGCCTGCTCAGACAAGCACATGGAAATAATCAGGGCATGACACTAAGCTCCACAGCTCAGTGTCTGTAAGTCCAGGGTTTTACATTGCAGCTGCAAGTGTGACAGGAAGCCCTTCCCTCTTGCCTGGCACAGTCCTCAGCAGCATTTTCTTTTCCAGTTTTTGGGAGAACCTGTGGACTGCCGCAGGGATGGCAATCTCACATTGCCTTTGGCACGTATGTTATTTATCAGGACTGCTTGGTATGTGGGGACTCAGGCTTGTTACATTTCTACTGGTAGCACAACATGGTGTCTGGCTGGACACCATGGTGTTTTCCATGCTGTGGTCTGCAGGGACCACATTCAGCCAGATGGCAGGTTGTGGAGAGGGACAGAAGAGGCGACACCTTACTGGTTAGAAGTGTGAGTTCCCCTGCTCCTGGGGAATATGGGGAAATGATACATCAGGTGAGTTTCACGTGCAATGCATAAGACTTTGCAGGTAAGCAAAAGCCATCCATATCTCTATACGTCAACAAAACAGGAGAAAAATGTAATGTTGGCTACAGATGAAGAATTTCCCAATTACTCTCTGCATGTGCACATCTGTCACTCTTCATTCCCTGTTTTTCTAGGCTGTTTCCAGTCTGGTTTCCATCCTCCTATGCACTGGGTTTCTCTTTGGTCAGTTACATCTCCAGTATGGGCAGGAAAACTTACTTCTTGTAAATACCAATCAAAGCTAAAAAGCAAAGTGATATAAAGAGATAATCTTTACAGAATCTCACTGAGGGCTATTAACAGCTTCTTGTGAATCCTTACCATATCCAGTGAAGCAATCTCATGCTTAAGTGCCTGCTTCTCTTTTGTTTCCTTACAAGGACCTTACTGCATAGCAGCTTGAGAAATGCAGGATCATTGTTTAAAAAAAAAAGAATCACTTGAATGACAGGCATTGGCAGAATTTTCAACCAATTCTTTAGCCTGTCCCGCTGGTATCACATGACTGGTTTAACTTGGTTTGTGTGATAAGTGCTTGACAATTACTGCTTTTTCATCATGATTTACTTTTAAATTACAAGTAAGCAACTGCAGTACAGACAGTGTAGAGTGGGTTTATGATGTCCAGTACCACATACTAGAGGCAACTTGCTGGTTTTATAAGAAGGTCTAGTGTAGTCTTTCTATTGTTTTGGGGGATTTTGGTTGGGGATTTTTTGTGGTGGTTGTTGTTGTTTGGTTGTTTGTCTTTTGGGGTTTTGTGGTCTTTCACTCTCTTCATCTCAGTCCTACGCCCTTGAATACCAATTCCCTTCCTCATTGTATTCCACCTCCATTTACAGCTGCGGTGCTCTACACTGTTACACCTTTTTTTAACGTGTTTTGTGTCAAGTTACTGCAGTTAGCTGTGCCTTATACTTGTATCCCAAGTGTCTTCCATTTATCTGGCACTGCAGGTCTGGAAAGCATCAACACCTGGCAAGGGAAAGTAAAACTTACAGTCAGTATCTGATATATTTCAGCCATACTCTCTCCATCTTTCCCCTGGTGGGTTTTGGATTGAGGGGAGGATATGACGCAACAGATGCATCATACTGTCATATTTAAGGCCACATGAGACAAAATACATTTTAATGCTTCCAAATTATTCGGAAGACCAGTTTATTTCCTGAAGTGTAAACACAGTCAGTAAAAAGTAAAAACATCCAAAGGATGCACTGAGTGCCTGGAAGCTTGGCTTTTTCCATACAGCTATGTATGGACCAGGCAGCGCTGTCTGGAGGTATCACCAAAGGAGGCAGTTGCCTGGTATAACGGAATAAATGATGAGGGAAGTCAACAAAATCCCAGCAATGTTAATAAAATCCTAGCAGTCCCAATCCCCAAATCCCAGCAGTCAACAAAATCCCAGCACTTTCAGTCAGCTGCTCCCAAGACACTCTTCCCCTAAGCCATTCACAACACTCATGCTGTCCTGATCCCATCTTCATCTTTCATTTTCTTCCTGCTAGAAGTGCCAAATCATTAAGTCTCCTCTTAAGGCTGCTTTCTCTGCTGTGGGAACAGTGGTGGGGAGGGACTGGAAGGAAGATGCTGCCCCTTTACCTGTGCTGGGGGTGGGTGCATTCATGCAGGCAGTGCTGGCAGGGCAAGGGAAGAAGGTGTGGTGCAGAATAGGATTAAGTATGCAATCATTGTCACTTATTACTGTAGAGAAGCCACATACCTTTCCTTGACACCCTGAGTAATAGGGAGTTAATGCTTTCCAGGGGGAGCTACATATTGCATTCACCCTGATAATGTATCATAAATATTGTGTAGGTCTCCAAGTTGTTCCTTTTTTTTTTTGTCCTACATGAGACACTGCCAGGAGAATGACAGCATGTGCAATCCCTAACGGCAGACTGGGTTGTATGTAAAGATGGCTGTGTCCTTCAGCCAAGTGCTACAGAAACCCAGGTTTAAAAAGAAACAACCACCACCACCCCAAAAAAAATCCAACAACATTTTTGTGTGCCAAAACAAAGATATTAAAGGGGGAAAAAAAAACCCAGACTCAAAAAAAAACCATACACATCCTTCCCATGCCCAAAGTGCTCTGTATTTGCCTTCCTTCAGACAGGAAAACAGGGCATTTTTATACCCTCTCAGGTAAACTGGATTTTTGTTGTTGGTTTGAATTTTTTTTATCTAAAAATATACTTCTTTCCAGACCTTCACTTCTTCTTTCTCCATTTGGAACCATTTTAACTCATGAGAGTTTAAAATCCATAACCCTGATCCTTCATCTCAAACCATTAGCAGAACTTCTCTTGTGATCTAAAGCATCAGGTTCAAACAGCTGCTCTCTGGATTTCTCATCCAAGCACATTCTTTCAGAGAACATCATGTTCAGCCCTTTGCTTAGTGTGCTCACTCTTTATATTAAACTAATGTATATTAAACTTTAACCTCAGTTATGGGTCAGACCTGCAAGATCACCTTTATAACAGCCACTGCTTTCCTTGTGCAGTCAGAACCATGAGCTGATAACAGAAGCATGAGAAAAAAGAAATTTCTGTCACTGGCTCACCCTCATCAATTTCAAGCTTTATTCAAATTACTGCCCAAAAAGTGGCAGTACATATTTTGTCAAGTTTCAATACTTCATTTAAAATAATCAGTTTCTGTGGAGTAATGAGATTTTTTTGCCCAAATACCACTGATGCAATCTGAAGAATGTAGGAAGCTTAGATGATGTACCTTCACTTATCAGGGAAGAAAACATCTCTTACTGCAGACTACTGTTCATAAGAAGTAATATATTTTATCTAATACGTGGCTGAACTTGAGAGCTAGACTTTGACTACCAATGACATCAGGGATTATCAGTCTAGTTTTAGGAGTTTCACATGGCTTCAGTACTTGATTTTAGGTAATTTCCTTCCAGACCTTGGCTTTGCTTTAGATAGGTATAAGCCACACCCTAGAGGGGATTGTGCATGTCAGATCATAGTATCTATCACTGGTACTTTTTTTAGTAGCATTGCTGAGTCATAGCAGCAACTGTGAGTTATCAGTTATGTAAAACAACTAGCATGCACAAAGTTCCTAATTTCTCTAGTGTTACTAGATTTGGTCCATTATTCATGTGTTTTATTATTAAACAAGTGACATGGGCTTTAGCAGTAACATGCTGTATAATTTGAAGAAAACCACATGCTGAATCACAAATACAGTTTATTGCATAAATAGTGCATAAACTGAGTATCTTATGCACTTCAAACATGGGATATATTTTAGATCTTTTTTTTAAATTGTATATTCACCTATCAGCAAGTCTGTCAGGAAATTTACACACAACTATTGTATGTATCCAAACCTCCTAAAAGACAGGACTCAGCATTCATGAGCAAACATTTTCCCAATACACACATAACAGCTTACTTTGGCCACTTCTTTTAAGGTTCTTACAAACTTTAACCAGTTGGTCTGTAAGCAAGAAATCCAGTAAAAAGAGCAGTCTCAGGAGATTCTTAGTTAACGTCTCCAGGTCAGAGTGTATCCGTACATAGATATGCTAGGGTGAGATTCTGTATTCTTTTCGAACCTATTGATTTCAGTGAGGCTATGTCATGTAAATACAAGCAGAACTCAGGTTTTGTCTGTGACAGGAAGTATTCCCTTTGTCAAAATATCTAAAAAATATATGTGGTGGCATTTTGCATCTACTATTTAAAAATATCAAACCCTCTGATTTTCTATTTATGTATTACAGAGTATCGAGCATTACTCCACTGAAATAGCTTCTTGAAAACTTACCCTACTTACTGCAGTAGGGGAATTTGTCTTCTGTTGACAATGTAATAAATGTTTTAAGGTAGTCTGTTATACTTTTGTTCACTGCCTGGAATATATACAATTTATTGCAGAGTCATGTCAGTATGTGTTGCAAGTCTTCAACAACCAGCAGGTCACCTTGAATACATTATTTAGTGTCGAAATCATAGCCTTCCTCTCCTTAATCATTAAGAAGTAGAACTATAAACTTCAGTGGAAGAACAGGGATCTCTCCTTGGGTATCAGTTCTAGGCATTTTTTATTTTTCTGATTAAGATTTGATGACAATTAAAGTGGATTAATCCTTTTTCTATTTTTTTAATATGAAGGTTTAGTAGGCTGACTGGTTTCCTTGTTTGTTATATTTTCAAACAGAGGATTCATAAGTGAAGAATAAATCAAAAGGAGCTAGAAACTCTTGTAAGGTTTTTGTAATTCTTTCCTGATGGTTATGTAGTTGGAACATTACCAGATACCCTAACTATTAAAAGGAGCACTCTAGTTTGGGTTGCAGAGATCCTTACTTCCATTACAAGGATTTTTCACATACTTTTTACCTTGACTTCTGTGTCCTTAAGCTGATGTCCGCTTAGAAAAAAAAAAAAAAAAAAGACAGAAAGAAGTACTACATAAAAAAATGATTGCTTTGTTAATTAACAGGTTACAGGGCTGAATCTTGCAATCTGTATTGCAACATGTTCCTAAAAAGACCAGGAAGAAAAATTAGAAAACATTCACAAAGATCATAGTGCTAAAAGGCTGAAGAAAGGTTGGAATTTTTTGTATTCATTGAAAAAAAGAAAGTGAAGAGACAAGTTATGAAGCTGGTAAAATAATGTAGCAAAACTGTACAGATTTGCCCTAGCCAAGGCTATCAGTCAGTAATATAAATGAGGAATCATATAGCAATGTAATTGGAGGAATATGTAACGTCAGAAGGATAACTGTGATGCATTAGGCAGCTAAGGTGCTGTCTAAGGAATATTTTAAAGCCAGATTTTCCCCGATCCAGCTCCAGGAGACCACATGCTTGACCTGAAGATTGTCAGTAGCTTGCCATAGTCTGTCCTCATGTGGGATACCTCCCTACCTTCCCTAGTGACTTTTATCATTAATTACTTTTGTTCTTCATAGGAAGGACCCCTGCAGCCAACATTCCTATCCATTCTTTGCCAAAGGACATGTTTTCTAGAGCAGATGGGATAAAAGGTGCTCCCAGCATTAAAATGCTGAATTGGAGTTGTTCAGCAGTGGAAGGACTCACCTTCACTTATGAAATTAGATTAATAATAATGGCAGCATAATAAAGGTTGAGATCAAAGAGGTGATACACAAGGCTGTCCCTCCCATAGGTACTGGCATATGGGAAAATAATAGCAAGAGATGACACTGATTCTTTGAAGGAAGCTACTTCCAAAACATAGTTAACTTTTTTCCCCAAATATAACTGTGAATGTTTACAACAAGAATATGAATGGGGCAAAGACTTAAAATAGCCTATAGAGCAAGTCTGGTAAAGGATTCAGAGAAGAAAATGTATGTCTGCATATTGATTTTATAATCAAATATTCACTTAGTAAAACATTTTGCTTTGGCATCATTATGCAGTGGTTTAGGACACCAAAAACCCCAAATATCCATATCTATGCAATGGTTTTGACTTCAGTGAACTTTTAACTGTGGCATGAGTTAATAAACTTTTTTATTATTATTACTTGAAATATTTAAAAAAAAATGCAGTAAGGTACTACTAGCTTTTATAACTTTATCCAAGAGGCACAAGTCTTTGAGATCTAACTATTTATTTACTCCATAGAAGTGGAAATAATACCCCTGCTGAAAGTACTGAATACAGCTCAGTTGCATGGCCTACGGGATCAATGCTCCAGACTTAAGGTACTATTTGCAAATTCAGTTTTGGTTAAGTTGGCTTAAAGGAGGTGAAAGTGCACATAGGTAGGAAAGGCAATAGCTGAAGAAGCACTCAGGATGCATCAAAGAAGGAACAGAGGAAAATAAGTAATTATCATGTCACTAATTGAACGAGCCACCATGTAATGAACAGGGTACCAGGAAAAGTGTAAGCGAGGAAAAATCCTGGTTTGTTCTCATTCTTCTGTACTATTCAGGGAAATAGAATTTACTATCTTCTTGAACAGTAAGCTGGATATCATCAAAGAAATACAAATTTTTATTGACAGTTTCTGCTCAAACAGCATTAAATCTGGAAAGCCTTGGATATTTAGTAACACATCAGATCAGAAGAACAAAAGTTTCGTATCATTTTAGATTAGATAAATCGTATATGACCTACCACATACTCTTTCTTAAAACAGGAGATCAAAAACTATTTAACAACTTTCAGCATGATCTGATTTTTCAGAATTGCTTTGAATATTTCCCACAGAATCCAATTTTAAATTTCCAGCTTTCTCTGTATAAGGTCTGGTAACAAGATATTCCAGTATGAAATGACTCAGTTTAACAGCTAATGAAATAAATAGTACTTTACTTTTTATTTTGCTAGAGCATTCCCGATTGACTTCTAATAACAGCTTTTATGAGCAGTCATTGGGAATTAAGTGAAGACTTTGGGGAGGTCTGTCTTCACAAAGTTTAAAATTGCAGCTGACACTTCTGGCTTTCTAACGGAAATGCTAATGAAATTTTAGGAGATAAGATCACTGTGAAGTTATGGTTTGAGCAAAATTGTACTTCTGCTACTGCTGGGTTTAAAACCAAAGTGAGTGAGAGTCAAATCTGGGAGCATTTCACTAGCGTATCACTTAAAATATTTTGAAAACCTTTTACTTGCTCCAGCAACTTCTCTAGGCAAAGCTTGTAAAAATCAAATACTAATGGTTGCTGATCTTTTCTCATGGTCTCCTCAAAAATACCTTTCCTACTTCAATTGTTTCGCTTTCCTCACATTGTAGGATTGAAAAATAAATGTATTAGAATAAAAGAAGAACACTGGGAAGAAATAAGGTATCCGAGAAGTGACACAGTAGCTGCAATTTATATGATCTGTGACTGTTTTGCACTGCTTTGTCTGTACAAAGCATGCTTAATGCCAGTGCAGTTGATTACAGAAAGGTCCAAACCACTATGGATGAAACTGCAAATGTGAGTGCAAGATAGTGACTTCAGACACACAAAAAATTATTAAAAGAAGTCATCCATATCAGTTGCAAATTTTCAAATGTTTGTTAAAGCAAAGTTGGCAATGAATCATATAACTTTTTTGTATACGAGGATTACATCCCAAAGATCCAACTTCTGATATGTTTCTGATTTATAAGCCTCTGGATATTTAGGAATACCATAGCATCCTGAGTCTGGCTCTATCAAAAAGGGAGCGTAGAGAATTCAGAGCAGAATTTGTCCTTGGACTTCTGTTTCTCCTTTCTTTTGAGAGTTGAGTCTTCTCCTCGGCAGCTTTAAAATAGTTTTGTAATGTAAGCAAAGATTAAACAATGAAAATTAATTTAAAACTTGCATGCTTTCAGTCACATTAACTCCCTGCACAATGTAATGTTGTATAAACATGGGCAAATAGTCCAAACTAACTACAGCAATTGTTCCCTGCAGTGTGTTTTCTTAAGAACTGAATAGGCAAAAGCATGGCAAGTAAGGCCAATAATACTATTGTTTAACAGCCCATCTGTGCTGGAACTCTGCAAATTATTATTTTTAGTGTTTCAGTGTTGGAATAATATTTTGAAATCACTCTGTATAGAAATACTATCCAATACTGCCAGTACATCTCAGCACAATAGTTGAAATAAATCAGAGCATTTGTTGTCACTATGGGTTTGACCTGCCTCGCTCAGTTACTCAAAAAAAATATAACTGACCATTTTCTACATCCTGTTATTACACAGAATTATACCTATCAAAGAAATCCAAAATGCAAAGATAATTTGTCTTATTTACAAATAAATATAAACATTCCAGAAATGAAGACCTAGGACAGAACTTCAGCTAAGGTAAATTGTCTTAGGTCCCAAAGGTCTCCCTGTACCTCATCTTCCTTGGTTCAATAATTCATCCAAACTGTTCCTAGTTAGCAGAGTTCCAGTTAAATGAAAAAATCGGCCTGGAGATTGTCACAGTAAAAGAACAAGAGTCAAACAATAAATTAATTAATTGTATACAATGCAACACATAGCCATGAACCTAACTTAAAATCTTACTTTCATTCTAGTAGCCCCAGAACTTGAAGGGGACAACCCATCTTTTCACTCTCTGAGTACCCTTCCATGCAGAATCACAACAACAGAAAACCAGCAAAATTCTAGGCATCAGGCCATCTTTTACTCTTCTCTTTATTAGATCAAAATCCTACTTGACTTAAGTACTTTCACAGAGGGAGTATTGTTTCTGTGTGGGGATTGCTGGTCGGGGTTTATAGATGATAGTAGTTGTCTACGTTGTACCAGTAGTAATGATAGAAAGCTCTTCTAAAGCAGAGACATTTTGCAATATATCCTAAAATATTTAGTTCTGGATATCTATTTCATAACTAGATACCCTACTTCAAATACTTTATTTCCTGTGCTCTTATTCCTTACCCTTACTTCATGGTCTGAATTTTCTCAAATTACTAAAATTAATACTCAGAATTCAGTTGTTGATAAGAGACTTAGCCCATTAGTTAACTTTGAAAAAAGTGAGGCTACATGCTTCTTTTTAGTTAATGAATAATAGAGAATTTAACAAAATATAACCAAATTGTATGTTCAATTTCTTGTGCAGACTTGGACAAATTTATGTCAAATCAGATGACTTCTGTTCATAGAAAGTGTATGATTCCTATAAAAACAGAAGCTTTCCAGAACTACTGTTGGTGATTAAATTAATTCTTCTTATGCAAGTGTAATTTTCACTATTTTTCTGATGGTCACGCTTGCTACCCATAGCTTAGGTTCCCTTAAGCGAAGGATTATAAGGTTCTTGGGAACTCAGATGTCAATGAACAAATTTCAGTAGTATTACCTTAAAGGTTTTTATCATATGTTACAGAAACTGATAGCCCTCCAAAAATGTAGATGTCAGATCAGATGTCATGAAACACCAAGTCGCTTCTCTCCATACATAATAAGACACACAAACTTTGGAATCTTTAATTAAAGCCCTGGCTTCAGTTATGCTGGTACCAATTTACCCAATAATACATCAGCTGACTTCCTCTATTTCCTCCCTACTAACTGCACAGCCAGTCCCTTAATGACTTAGTTGGTGTTGTCAAAATAATATCTCTTTATCTAATTCTGTGGAAATGTGAAGATCTATTTGACCTTAACGTCATGAGTATAGGGTGGCTTCTTTTGAGAGCAGAGCTGTCTGACAAATAATAGCACCAGCCCAAGTCTGAGGAGACTGCCTTCCTTCTCCTGACTCTTCCACTGGCCCACTGAGTGGCCTGTGCCAAATATTTCACTTTCTTGTGCTTCATTTTTGTCATCTTTAAATTGAAACTCGTATCAACTGCAATTAACATAACTACTTCTTTCATATACTTCTGTGAGATCTACTTATGGGAAAAATAGTAGTGACTGTTATGTGTTTAACTGGAATCTTAAAAAGACAAGACTACAGGTCTCGGTTGTTACAGGTAGGGGTTTATTTAGCAGTCTGTTCCGGTTTTGAGCTTTATTAAGGAGTTGAGTAGTGTCAAGAACAGTTGTACCATTTTGTTCTTGGCATTATAACCAATGGGGCTGTTTCTGGTGGCAGCCACTGATGTTTTCACCTGTTTGTTACAAACCATGTCCTGACTGCACCTCAGAAGACAGGCTCAGGCGACTGGTGCCTTAGAACATGTGATGGATTTTGACTTTGACTGGTGCTGCTCTAGTATGCAAAAATATGCTCAAAGGAGCCTATTAATAGCACCAACCCCTCATGGTGTTAAGATAATCAAAAAAAGGTCACCTCTTGGGCCATGTGCTGGTGCTGGTAAGTTGGCATGTGCTTCTAGCAGCCACAGTGTAAGGGTGTGCAGGGCTGTTTCCTTCCATCTCTAGCCTGAATCCTGAACTGTTTTCTAGCAAACTAATATATTCACAGGATGAAGAAAAAATCTAGGGCTGTACAACCTAGTGTATGGCCTAGTAAAGAAACAAGCAACTTTAAAAAATATCTATGTTCCTCTTCATGGGTTTCTATTAAATTCTCATAAGCACATACGCATCCGTTATGGTAAGCCAAAAAAAAAGAAAAGGGTCGGCTTCAGTTCTTCAGCAAGCATTGTTATAATTTCTGCCCTCATTTTTAAAAATTAGTTAGAGGTCTAGGTGTATGGAGTGAGGAGATGAAACTGAGCCTAGTGACAGGCCAGCGCTGGCTGAGAGAGAAGTGCCAGCGTGAGTTGCAACATGCACGATAAGCCATGCAGGAGGAATGAGCAGATAATGATTCATCCCAGACCTTACTAAAGGTATCTTATTTGCTGTCACAGGGTGTCAGGAGGATTTTTATGTGATCTTACGTTATACTGGACAGACTATTTACACATATTTCTTTGAAGAAGTTTCCCTAAACTTTATACAACACTTGCATAGCAATCTCTGGAGCAAAACTGGATTTCTGGCTGTTCTTTCAACTAGAAAGCCCACAGAAACTTTAACATGATTATGAAATCGGACCTGAAGACTAGACACATTATGCTTTATTCGTCCTGTTCATCAGCGAGCCTTGAACATTGTACAAAAGTCACAGCCATCACCTGGGAGGCCTCATTTCTTCTCTTCCGAGGAAGATGGTATGACAGGCTGACTGGATGTCCATGAAGGCATCAGGGCCAGCTGCAATGTGTCTCACAGGTAGGTCAGGTGGATGATACTGCAAACATCCAAGAATTTCAAATACTATGAATTGGCACTCCAAAAGAAAGAAAAAAGTGATCCCCGAAACAATTTAAAAGATACCTTGAGAGGTGTCCAGATGGATCATCTATCAAGTGGAGTCTTCCAGGCATTTCTTAAGCTACATGTCACAGCACTGTCATACATGACCACTGGAGATGCACTGCAGGGGCAGAAAGAGCACTTTGTTTGCCCTTGACCTCCTCTATATTGCTGAATACTATTTCAGAAATCATTCATGGTACAACAAAGCACTCTGAAGTAAATTTCATCCTTACTGAGTTCAGATGAGTATGATATAAACTGGTCTTAATTGCAGTTACTGTGAGACATGGATAGGACTCAAGCTCAGATCACCTTGGAAAAGCTTAAAATAAATGTGTTTCTGAGAATTTTGTGTGTTCTCCAAGTGTGGTCTCATCCAGATCTCCCTGTAGTTTGTATCTGTGTAACTCCACCGAATCAGTTGCCTAATGCCAGCATAAACCTGGCAAATGAGAACAGAGGTAGACCATGACTTCCCATATGCATTTCTTCTCATTCATGGATTTTATTTCATTTGCCAGGACAAAAAAGACCTGGCAACAAACCCAAAATTATTTGTAGGTTTGACATAAGATAAAGATAAGCTTTTCCAAATTCATTATTTTACAAGTGGACTTTCTATTTAAATTTCAGTAAAGATCTTTGTCAAATTAATGAAAAAACAGAACAGATGCTTATTCTTCAGGAAGAAGAATGAGACAACTGTAAATTGATGTGGTTTGGTTTTGGACGAGAAAAGCAATATACACATAACATGAAATGACAAAGCACAGCAACTGTTTTGGCTGCAAAGCCAGTGTATTCAGTATTCGACATTATAGAGGAAAAAAAGGATTATGATTAAAATGAAAAAAAATTGAAATGACAGACTCTTTTGTTATTATGGATTAACAAGCCTCCTCTTCTTTGAATACAGGGAACAATATTTCTGTGTACTTTAAACTGCTGCACTATGGTACCTAAATTATTTCTTAATTAACAAAACCATATTTTATTAATAAAAGAAGTTCTTGCCTAAAACTTCCAGTATCTCAAACAATGCATGATTAGGTTCGAGTGGGGTAGACGTTCAGGTTTTTGTTTCTCCTAAATAATAAAAATACATCTGTGATTGGCAAGCATTTAATTAAAACAGCATCCTTTTTCTCTCTCTCTTAAAGCTTGCAGGGTGACAAGATGATACTGATCTGGGTGGAGAGTGACCTATCGTGCAATTAGCTAAACGGAATGGGGAGGAATTACATTAAAAAGACAACTCAAAACTGTCCAAACATTAAGATTATTAGCTGTACATTTGAGTAAATCTATGCTAAAAAAATGCCTAGAAGACTCCAACTCTTTGATCTAAATAAGTTTCATGCAGAAATCCACTCCAAAAGGGGAGTCAAGAGTTCATGGTAAATTTTTACTCGTTTAGTCTGGCAATTCAACCAGCAGACACTGAATCCAGCTCAGCCCAGGACCAGATGGTATTCATCCAGAACTTCTAAAGGAAACGATAAAATTATTAAACATGATGTGTAATCTCTTGCTTAGAACTACATTGTTGCCATAGGAAAAAAAAAAAGTGCAAATGTGATGCCAGTGTTTATAAAGGGCTCCAAGGGAACTAAACCCTTGGAATTATGAGCCACTCTGTCTGTATGCCTGGCACCCACAGAAAGGAGAGCTGGTGGGGACAGCAATAACAGATGAAAATCTCTGGACACAAGGTCTGCACAAATTTTGTAGAGGAAAGCGACACCTTACAGATTTAGAGAGCTGAACATGTGAACCAGGTGATCCGGTTTGTTTTAAACAGTAACTACACAGGTACTGGGATTTGCATGCGATAGCGTCCCCTCACTCATTACGCACTTGTTTTTGGTTGATATTAGCACCCTCTGGAGCCAGTCGTAGCCCAGCACTTACCCCTCAACCCTTCACGTCTATGCTCCACGTGCCACCTCCCATCGCTATCCTCTCCGCTCTTTTGCCGCCGCTATGCCAAGAGCCTTCACAAAGCAGGCTGCACCCATGGCACTTTGGCCCATTTTGCATTTCTGCTGACTACATGAAGCCTCTGGCCGTGGCTGCTGGCCTCGTTGGCTTCAGCCCTCTTGCGTGTGCTTAAGAAGCCCGTCTTGACACTGTAGTGGGCCCATCCCTTGGGAGGGGGCTAGGTGAGGGGCTCCTACCCTCTTGGGGAAGCTGGTCCTTCACACTTTCCCACATACAGTTGAGACCAATGTGAGAGCCGTGCGCTGGCTTTATCGTGTTTGTTGTGCTGACCTGCAGCCCTGGCCAGCCTCAGAGCCCACTGCTTCCTGACAGTTCCACCTTTTCCATGTGGCAGGGTCACGGCAGGCTGTTTTACACACCACCTGGCACTGCCACTGTCACCACATTGCTTGCCTTGGGAAGATATGAATGGCAAGGGATGAAGCCATCTGCTCACACGTAATTCAGGACAATAAGCCTGACAAGTGTCATCTGAATTTGCACATCTAGAAAAAGTGAGCTGCAATGTAAACGTGGCTCTGGGCTACCTTTGCAAGAGTGGAAAGGTCTGATTTCCTTCTCTCCCCAGGGAAAAAAAAAAAAACAAAACATCAAAAAGGCACTCTCTCCTGAGGCTGGCAATCAGAGGCAATTACTTGGAAACCAAGTTTGTGGCATCCGTAAGCATCATGTGGACACAGCCAGTGAGCCACAAATACCTGATGATTCAGTGGTGGCGATGCTGGCAAAGGTCGTAATAACTCAGGGGAACACATGCTGAGTTTTTCAATGACTTGCAAGCGTGTTTCAGGCTTTGTGTTTGATTTCTTTAACTGAAAACATTATTCCCTCATGCTGTGGGCACAACCCACATCACTGAGCTGCTGTATCAGTTCGTGGTTTGTTTCTTCTTCCTTTTCTAGGTGGAGCTTCCTAAGGCCTGGGGTGACTATCCATGTCCATTTTAACACGTGACTATCCATGTTCACAGGTAGTCCTGGAAGACTTAGCTGGGCTGGGGGAGCAGAGCTGGCATGGATTTGCTTGGCAGAAAGAGCTAGGAGAATCATGGAAGCAGGAGTTCAGGAGCAATTTTTAACGTCATGGATAAGGAGACAATTGGTCTGGAGCAAAACAGGAAACAGCATGATTAGAAGACTGGAAATAAAAATTAGGAATGAAAAGTAGGAGTGAAAGGCAATTATGAATGGAGCCCCACAGGAAGCTCTGCTGCAGCTGTTCACCTCTTTCATAAATGCTCCAGAAGATGGGAAGAGGGGTGAGGTAAAAGAGCTTTCTGCTGATGCTATGTCATTTAAGGAGAAGAGAAGCAAAAACTGACTTTGAAGAACTGGAAAAATCTCTTTGTGGTAAAATGGGAGAGTAAAAATCACTGCAAAGCAGAAAACAGTTATAATTTTTCACAAACAGTGTGGGGCTCTAAAGTAGATATTACTATGCAGGAAGGAGATTACTGAATTTACACTAGGTTCTTCCATGAAAATATCAGTTCAATTCTCAGTAGTCATCAAAAAAGCAAATAGGATTACGGGAATTATTAGGAAAGGAACAGGGGAAGTAACAACACAAAAAGTCAATATGCCATTATTTAAATCCTTCGTTCATCTATATATGTTAGCATCTGCGAAAGACTGTAGAATAACTAGGAAAAAATTTAGACCTGGGCCGTGATGCTCATGGAAGGTATGAAACTGCCTGTTTTCAAAGAATGAATAACCAACCTGATACTCTTCAGATATGACAAAATTGTAACAAGTACAGAGGAGTTAACTGCAGAATAATAATTCACCATCTGTCATGATACAGTGAGAGACGATAGCCCCACTGTAATCTTTCTGATTGTAATGATCCTCCTAATGATCCCCCTATTCCTGTCTTCCCTCCTGATCACTAACTATGTCTCCCCAAGACCTTCATTCTCTCTGTTTCTTCTCTTCTTTTTAACCAGGTCCTGGAGACTTCATGGAAGACTCTATGCAATCCAATTTAGCAAGTCTGGAAGTCCAGCAGACGATGGCAAGTGCACAGTCTCAGTCTATATTTGACAACATAAATAAAAATTAATCTTTCTATTTAGTGTAATGTTGCTTCCTCAGGAAGTTACAGGAGTAAACAAACTGTAACTCTTCAGAACACCAGCAATTAACCCCTCACCCCAAAAGTACAGCGGTACAACCAGCATAAAAACTGTAGATTAAAAATTATTTGAGAAAGAATCCAACCCCAAAGAGCAACACATCTATCGTACATAAATAATTACGTAAATAAAAATACTGCTAATATCAGCCATTCAACACAACTGCAACTGAAAATATATCCAATCATTTCTCTAATGCAGATCTAATAGTAGGTGCCAGGAATCCAGAAAGATCTCTTCCACATTAAAAATAAGTCCAGAACAACAATGTGACATCTTGCTTACAGAAAGTCTTGAACTTCATTACAGGCTATTTAATTCAGTAGAGGAATTGCTAAACACAATTACCCAGCCTGTGTTTTACAGTTGGCCAGATCATTATAGTAATTATAAATAATTAAAATAGCTTCTTTTGACACACAAAGGTTTCTTAAATCTTAAAATCATTCAGATTTGATGTTACTTCATGACAAAGGAAAATGCTCTAAAATGGAAAGACATCATTGAAGTGACTCTTGTACAAATATGGAAAGTAGGATCGGTATCTCAAGTGTAAGAAGTGTAAAGGACACCTTAGAAAGGCATTCATAGGCTACACGATCTGCTGTGAGTTGGTTTGTCCTTGACTTTTCTTCTATAGAAAATAATTTTCAAAGGAAAAACCTGTTGTTAACCAGAAGTTTGGGCAGCTTAGACTAGTCTGCATCTTGTGGTTGTCTATGAAGAAGATCAGTAGTCCTTTCCAAAAAGCATCCTTTACTTCTCCTTTGCATTATCACTACTACAGCAGCACCTGTCTTGACTGCCATTTCAGCTGTTTGGGATATTATAATAATTTTAAATTGCCAGATAAAATGTTCAGGAAATACTGGAATAATAATAAATAAATTCAAAACTGAAATAACAAAAAAGTATGCATTTAATTAAATGGGCAATGTTTGTTATTTAATAGAGTGGTTGATTAATAACACCCATCAGTTTAATCAGAGAAAAATATAAAAAAATTAAAGCTGAATTAGGCAGCTAAAAGAAAATTGAGTTTTAGAGACACTGGTACCTAATGTTCAAACTTAATGCTCAGTCATTGAAGAAACGGAAGCATTTTAACTTTTGTTTCTTTGATACGATTTTCTTCCATTTTGAGATGAGTGGAAAAATAAACTATAATGTGTCATTCTGGATTCATTTCCTACCAATACATTACACCTTTGAAACTGGAATCGAGTCCTGCTGGACTGAATGTTTTTTTCAGCTTAGACAGTTACATGTTGCATACACCGGTTGCCAGCTTGAGTTGTTTTATATCAGATTGTAAAAACTACAAAGATCTATTAAAGAAAGGGAAAAATATAAGTAATCTGCTAAAGAAAAGATAATTTAGAATTTAGAACTTTAAATGTAACTTTTCAATCTACTCTCATGTACCTGTATGGTTTAGCCATAAACGAGCTGTATACTGGAAGTTAAAAGCCCATGACTTTGTGAAAACACCAGAGAGGATAATGTTTATGCATTAAAAAAGCAGAACTCAGAAGAAAGGGTTTCTTTTAAATGATCAAGATTGTTGTGTTTTACAGTAATGTGTAACTAACGTGCCACAGTTTATCAGTTCGTCAAGTTTGTATTCGAGTCCTTGTACTGAGAAAAATGTGTAGGTTTCTGCTTTAACTGACAATTCTAATATATTTTTGTAAGGTTTGATCCAAGAACACTGAAATTACTGAGTCTTTCTAGTGACTTGCTGGAGTTTGGCTCAGGCACGTACAAGAGCTTTTGTACAAAGTTAGCGCTTCGCCACATGAGAGAGATGTAACAGCTCTTGTTTTTCTGAGCTTACCCAGTCTTCAGTCTGCTCTGAAAAATATGAAGGTAAGAGTCATTTTCATGTGACGCATGCAAAAATCTTCACTATGTTTCTCTCTTCTCTGCCCTTCTATTCAGCTGCTCTTAGTATTTTAAATGCTGTTGGTTGAGAGACGGGTTTATCAGTCTCATCACTCACTGGCTGTGATTTATTGGCCATGGTGTGACAGACTCCTTTTGAGAAATATCGCAGAGATGTGAGCAGAAGCAATCTTGCAAGGGGTTAATGCTGTAATCTTTTTCTAGCCTGTTTATAATCCCAACAGTAGTCCAGTAACAGAAGGGGGGTGTGCACGCATACGTGTGAGCGTGTATGTGCACGCATGCCTTGCTTCTCTGAACTGCCTTGTGTGTCCCTGGAATAAATCTTGTTCAGCCTGAACAGGACTCTGTGTGCTTGGTGCCCCTGATAGTTAGAAGAGCTTCCTTGCACCACCGCCTCTCTTGTGCTTCTTCTGAAGATTTCACTCAGAAATGTATCTGTTTACTGAAGGAATGGGCAGGTAGTTGCACACCCACCCACTTCTCCATCAAAGCTAACCTGCGGGAGCTGAAGAATGGAAATAGTTGATGTTAGCTTCCTCGGGAACGGTACGAATATTACTGCTTTCCTGTGTGATATCATCTTTGAAAATGACACTTTTTTCTGTGTGGAAGAACCACCTTATCCTTCTAAAGGTATGTATAGAAAACCGTGCCTTTTTCCAGGCAGTTTTAGTTCTAGCTGGGAGTAGGGATACTATGGAAAGAACGGCTACCCAAGGCTTTTTCTGTGAAAGAGTGCAAAATCAACTGCTTGCTGATAAGTTAGGATGAGAAACAGGCAGGAAATAATTTAGTATGTGCTGGTTTTCCAAGTAAAAATTCAACTAGAACAAAATCTGGATATAACGGAAAACTAAACTAGTAGCAATATTTGGCACAAAATGTAAACAGCTCTGCTAAGGACTTGGAGTAACAGGATTTTTACTCTTTGAGCAAATCAATAACAACGGAGTTACCTGATCTGATGCCATGCACAAATGATTACATTTGAAACTGTAGCATTCTGAGGCTGCAAAGAATATGCATGCATTAAAATATTTTGGATTTCTCTATTATTTCTTACTTCTGTATGAAGAAGGAACTCCCATGGTGAGTGAGGGGCGCACGCTAAGTGGTGTGAGCAGGATGTGCATTTAAAAAGTTGTATTTGGCTATCCAAATGTGCATTGTATTTCATCTATTGTATTTTAATGTTATGCAATTCAAGTAGATCAGAGTAAGTTTAAGAATTTCAGCACTTCCAATGATTTTGCATTGTTGTAAAGACATAAACCTTAGTAAAACTGAATACAGAAAGGCTTTTACTTTTTGATTAAAGGATGAAACATCTAATACTAGTCTTTGAGCTATATACTGTGAAACTGATTTTTCCTTGTCACAATTTTTAGATGTGCATCAGATAATTCGGGTTCTGCTGTATTGCTTGATATTTCTGCTCAGCATTTTGGGGAACATTCTGGTAATTACAGTGCTGATAAGAAACAAGCGGATGAGAACAGTCACCAACACGTTTCTGCTGTCACTAGCAGTCAGCGACCTGATGCTCTGCCTTTTCTGCATGCCATTCACCCTCATTCCCAATCTGCTGAAAGATTTTATTTTTGGTAGTGCTGTTTGCAAAACTGCCACCTATTTCATGGGTAAGTCTTGGAAATTTATACTTATTTTGAAGACTGACTAATGAGACAGGTGAGAAGGTCATTAAAGGCCAATAAAAAGCTGATTCTTTCCCTCTGCCATTGAACAGTTACTGAAATCATGAAGAAACAGCTCTGTAGTGAAAATCTTCATGGTTCTGGTTTCCTTGGTCTAATCCAGCAAAACACAGAGGCAGCCACCTAATTTTAACAACATGCAGAAGTGTTTTACTGGATAAGATTGAGTGAAAAATATGTTGCATGATCAACCTTTAATAAGGAACCCAGCACATGTGCTTGCTTACCCGTCACTGACAGAGTTATTAGTGCTGTTGGGATCACCCATCAGACATGACAGGGTTGTACAGCCCTCACTAAGGCCAGATTTTGCCCACAGATTATTTTGGTAGCAGTGATACATTAAAAAAAAAAAAAAAAAAAAAAAGGTAAAATTTGGTGTCATTTG
>JAVJGJ010000001.1:31475857-31491670 GCA_035590215.1 Microhierax caerulescens
ACACCAAAATACTATATTAAAAAAAAAAAAAAAAAAAAAAAGGTCAAAGTAGGTGTCATTTGCAGAGCTGGAACTTAGAGCAAACACTTTCTGAGAACAGACCAGGTGTGATCAGAGCTCACCAGGACACCACAAAATATAGATGTAGGTTTTAGAGGGTGACTTTAAGAAGCATCACATTTATATGCCTTGCTGTACCCCCTTTGGTTGTGGAGCCAGGAGTTTCAAAATGCCTGGATTATGTATGTCTGTGTAAGTGATTTTGTCTCACTTCCAATACTTCCTGTGCCTTTGCTTGTTTCTTAAAAAAAACAAAAACAAAAACAAAAAAACCAAAAACAAAAACAAAAAACAAAAACAAAAGAGAACAACAGAAAAAGAATATTATACAAGTTTCCGCTATCTTGGGAGACCCTTGGTTAATTACAGAAACCTTAGGTCCCCTTTCAACCAATGCCCTTGAGAACTTTGATGTAATGTGAAAGTACACACTTAAAGTGTGTGAATGGGAAATCAACATCTTTTTGTAGACAAAACAAATAAAACTAAAGTCCATGTTTAAACAATTATAATGAATTGGTACCATAAATATCATAAAACTTTGCTGAAGCATTGTCATCTTTCTCTTATTTCACACTGTGTAAATTACTTTATAAAAAAAATCCATGGGAATGTTTTTGAGCATGGATATTTTCATGATGAAGGTGTTTTATTTTAGGAGTCAGAATGTGGATATTTCCCATTAGCAGGTCATGTTAAGAGAGGTTTCAAACAGACACTGACACCCATTAAATCACCTATGCTCATTTTTTCATTTTAAGATGTAGGAAGAGGTATTTTAAATTACAGATAATTTGTGTGATGCAGGCTGTAAGGGTATTGGCATCTTGTATTTTGACTCACATTAGAACATTCACAAAGACTATTACATGAAAGCTTATTCACCAAAAGAAAAATTTGTGACAAAGCTAGCAAGAAATATTTATAAACTTGAAGTGACAAACTGGGTCACCTCAGTGACAGCAATACAGACCACTGTATTATATTTTATAGTATATGAACAGGAGAAATTAAGGGCATTTGAAGGACAAAGGTTCTGCTTCATGTCTTCCTTTCTCCTGCTTTGTAACTCCATTAGCATCTAATTAAAAAAGTGATAAGATACTTAATTCTCTTGAACAAGAAAATCAGATCACCAGTCAAGCAGGACACTTTAAAAAACCTGAAACAATTGAAGAGGGACTATGAACTTCAGTGTTAAAAGAGTAATTAACATAATAACATAGCATAATCCCACTGATTTCAAATGCTTGTTTGAATTTCAGTGCAGTTAATGGAGTGGCTAAACCACAGCAAGAATGAGAAGGAAAAGTGTCTTCTCTCCCTGTTATCAGAATTTCACGGTTTGACAGAATTAATCTTTTCTTTTGGACTTCTGGCGTTACAGAAGCCCAGAACAGGAACATCAGTGTAGAGACCCAGACCCATTGCCTACACGTTCTTCACTGACTCAATCAGTGTGATATTTATAAATATTTTAGCTTATAAATGGTTTGCTATATTTTTGATTTTCTGTTTGTATACAGAAAGTTAGCCAGACTATTTGAAAATAACATGAACCTTTAAAACAACAGAATAACCTTTGTCTTTATTGTATATCTATAGGTGTCTCTGTAAGTGTGTCTACATTCAACCTGGTTGCCATATCTTTGGAGAGATACAGTGCCATTTGCAAGCCTCTGCAGTCCAGGGTCTGGCAAACAAAATCTCATGCCTTGAAAGTGATTGCTGCTACCTGGTGTGTTTCCTTTACTATCATGTCACCATACCCAATTTACAGCAAACTGGTACCTTTTACCAAGTATAACAACGCCACAGCAAATATGTGTCGGCTCCTTTGGCCCAGTGATGTCATTCAGCAGTCCTGGTAAGGCATAGCTGACTGTTAGCAAATGCATAATTATCTGGTGGAAAACAGGATTTCATGGTAGCATTAAGCCTGTTGAAAATCAAGTATTAACCTTCAGCAAACATTTACACTTCTATCATGCTTATTTAAGAAGTAAAAAAAAAAAAATTAAAAAAAAAAATTAAGCTGCTTACATTTTGACACTTGTATGACTTTTCCTGTGTCATAGGAATGATACCCAACGTGGCAATGGTTCTCACACTATGGGCTGCTAAGCAGCTACTGTCACTGTAAAGAAAGCATCTGTCACTCCTCCTGTAGGAGTACAGCTTCAGCCCATTTATATGTAAACTTAAATATTTTCAGAGAAATCCTTGATCGATCTTTCAGAAACAGAGCCACACACCAACGCCCCTCTGTGTGCTGCCTTGCCTGTGAATTTTTTTTGCCTGAAGGTCCTCTGAAGCAGGGAAGTAGAATATGAGAACTTGGAGAGGTTGCAAATGCCTTTCTTGAGAACTGAACCTTTTTGGTCACTTCTAGAGAATCGGGGCAGAGATATGAGGGGGGAGACAGTGCCCCAAGTCCTACAGGTACAGGCAGAGTAAATCAATAGCAGCAGTATCAAGCAGCAGTATCACTTAGGCGTTGCGTCCTTGCCTGATGACTAAACGCCTGAACTGGCACCGAGAGGATGTAAGAATCTTTCGGATACTGAAGGCCAGTCGGAACTGGGAGCAAGATTAAAGTATGCACCACTTCAGCGTGGTGTGCCTGCCAACACAGCAAACCTGTATTAATGCTTTTGGTAGTCTCAGGTGTTTGGTTGGCAGTCTGAGTACGGATGAGGAGGGAGGATGGAGGGTGAAATTCTCTTCTCTGCGGTGGTGTTGCAGATTCCCAGGTGCCTCAGTGAGTTTGCACCGAAGTCCCAGGGAGCAGAAGAGACACAAGCTCGAGAATGCATTTAAACCGAAGTATTTCCCCAACTTGTAGTCACATGAGAGAAGCTGCCTAGAGTAAGAGATGTGCCACCAAGTAAAATTTGCTTCCTTTAGCAAAGGGATTGCTGGCACTGGGATCCCTCCCCAGGGCCTCTGCATGGCTCCAGGGATGAGAGCTGTGGTCGTGGCTGCTCCATCCCTGCCCACACGTGCCACGACCCTTGGAAAGTCAGATGTCACTGAAGCAGTGACTACCAGTACCAGGGGCTCCTTCGAGAATCATCAGCAGCTCATTTGGCTTCTGCAAGGCCATTTTAACGTCATTCAAAGTGGCAGGGTGCCCAGTGCTCATGTGGTTACAGCAGGGAGCCCCATCCACAGGCAGAGAGACCTTCTTCCCCCTCTGACCTCCATGGGAGTGCTCATCTCCTCTGGGCCTGCAGAGACCGGGTGATGGATGTTTTGCAGCCACAATAGCCTTGTTCCTGCTCTACTTTTCTGGGGCAAGAAGGAGGAGAAGAGGTGGGAAGCTTCTAAATTATGCAGCTGTCAAAATGATGGTTCGTATTAGCCTGGAAAAATTTCAAAAAAATCTTGAAATCCTGCCCTCCCCCTGCTTCCCCTCCAGTTCTTACCTGGAGAAAAAGGTTTTCTGGTTTTGTGCTGTTCCCTGCTCTCAGTTCGTCTTTTGATTCTTTAGGTACACTTTCCTGCTACTCATACTCTTTCTTATACCTGGGATTATAATGATGGTTGCGTATGGCCTGATTTCTTTGGAACTCTACAGAGGAATAAAATTTGATGCCAGCCAGAGAAAATCTTCACAAGGTAACAACACATTTAGGTTTGGTTTTGTTAATTTTATTTTTTTTTTAAGTTAGAGTTGAAGAAGACAGGAGCAGTCACCTTAAGGCTACTAAAAGCAAAATTTTCTATTTGCAAAAGTGACCATTATGGTCGTGAACTTGCCAGATGCGTTTGCTGATTGAAATTATTGCATTACTCACTAGCAAATGATTCCTCACCTATGGCTTGTTTGCAAAGGCTCTGGGCAGGATACATTAAATTTCTAATTTGCTTTTAATAGCAATACCAAGATTTTTTTTTCTGGCCGGGGTGAGGACCATTTCTGTCAATAAACACCTCAATAAAAATTGTCACATTTACATAGAAGCATATAATTTTGAAAACTATCTGCAGTGAATACTTGAGCAAACAGTGTTCTTACATCTTTTGCATCAATTTGTATTGAGTTAAGACAGGAGAATATTGGGATGTAGTGGACGCAGAGCAGCTGATACGTGACTGACTCAGAAGTAGGCCAGTGCTTTCTTTGCAGCAGTTGTTCAGCCATGAATTCTGTTATTTATTTAGACTTGGACTCCATCTTTGTTTTTTATTTTGAACCACTGTTCAGAGATATTTTGCCAACTCTTTAAGCACTGATTTATATGCACAGAAAGAAAAGTAAGTACCTGCAGCACCAAATATGAGGATGGAGATGGATGCTACCTCAACAAAACCAAAAGAAAAAGGAAAATGCCATTGCAACAGCTCTCTGCTACTAGCCATAGCAAAATAGACAGAGTGAGAAGCAGCAGCTCTTCTGCCAACTTAATGGCCAAGAAACTCGTCATCCGTATGTTGGTGGTGATAGTGATTTTGTTTTTCCTTTGCTGGACTCCCATCTTCAGCGTGAATGCCTGGCGCGCGTTTGACACCGCCTCGGCAGACCAGCGTCTCTCAGGGGCTCCCATCTCCTTTATCCACTTGTTGTCCTACACTTCTGCCTGTGTGAACCCCATCATATACTGCTTTATGAACAAGCGTTTCCGCATGGGCTTTCTAGCCACTTTCACCTGCTGTGCAAAGCAAAAGCCCCCTGCGATACGGGGGGAGGTCGGTGATGAAGAGGAGGGGAAGACAACAGGGGCTTCACTCTCCAAATGTTCTTACACGCACATGAATGCGTCTGCTCCCCCCTGAGCTGCATCAGAAGAGGCAGTGAGTGGCCTACAGAAATTCGAGTATCATCTGGTCTTGGAAAGTGACTGAGGCACCAGCTGAACGTGGTTTAGTTCTGAGGTAATGAAACACTTCAGCTGACAGTACAGGAAATGGATCACTGTCTGAGCTTTGTATCACCTTCCCTTCAAAAGTACAAAGGGAGAAGAGGGCTCTTTGAAGATAAGGGACTTTATAAAAAGCCTTAGAAGATGCTTTATTTGTCATAGATTTGTCTGTAAAAATTGGTGTCTTTTATATCAACAGTTTTGTTGAGTTTTTGGCTGCAGTTCTGAGTATTTCTTAAAATTTCCGAGATGCTGATAGATTCTCCTCAAACACAAATACATGTATTGCAGTCTTCACTTCAATACTTAGGCCTCATAATCAACATTTTTTCAGTTACCTTTCTAGTAGTGTATTTTCACATTGTTTTAGCTGAGCTAATACATGTTGAGATTATTTTGGGGTCACAGTCAAGTAAGAGAAGAATGGGCTTGTCTATGTGAAAATGATGCTTTTAAGAAAAATAATTTATTTTTTTTATAAAAAATTAAAATAATTGTCGGTGGCTTTGTGGATAAAATGCATTCTTCACTTAGGCAATAACCTAAATTAATATAATTTGATGTATTTTTGGTTTAAATAAACCCCATAGAACAAGCACAAAGAAGTGGCTTTCTTCTGTGCAACTGCCACCACCCACATGTGCAAGTGGCAAGGTCTTAGATGAGCCCCAAAGGCTTGCATGGAAATTGTCACACTGGCAAGCATACAAATAAACACTGGGGATAAAGGCAAAGAGGTGATTTTACAAAAGACACAGGACTGAAGACGTAGGACGATGTCCACGGTAGTCATACTTTTCACAAATATATTCACGGTCACTCCTGGCATGGTACTGCCACATGGAAATAGAAGGCATTAGATGTAGCAAGGCAGGAAGAGAGCAGATGCAACGAGCAAAGTCTGGAAGGCTTTGTCGGAAAACATAGTTTTTCTTAACTTTGGAACAACTATTTTCTCCAACTACACATATTTGTAAACAGGCTCCACACAGGAAAACCCCAAAACTTTGAATGATGTAATGATTGGTGTTTATTGAGCAAGGAATCCAGCCTCTTTCCTATGCAGCGCAGAGGTGACTGTGGGTGTTCAGGTCGTGCCTTCTGCTCTGTGGAGCTCAGCAGAAGTTATATAATTTCTTTTGTTTTGTGAAAATATCCTGTTGAAGATGCTTCTGTCTTCTAGCTGAATCAATATCATTTAAAAAACTTGTTATTAGACAGAGATTAAATTTGAGCACAGTGTGGAATGTAGATGTGGATATTAAATATACCCCCTCTCAAGCTTTTTAATCAGAAAAATCTAATCTCTTTACAGAATGATTTTAAATTGGAAATATAATTTGAGTTCCAGGCACCCAGATCCATGTTCTGCACTCAGTTATTGCCTGAAACAGTTTATCCATACAACTTCGCACACAACTTTGGCTATTATTTTTTTTGCCTCCAGCTTGTCCACAGACAGGAAATTAAAAAAAAATAATTCTAAACACTCTTTATGCACGATCCATAGAAACAATGTTTTGCCTGCCACATTAATAAAGTAACTCTATTTCTGGAATGGTGCTGAGACTTACTGACATTGATCTGACCTTTTGCAAATACTCACCAAATTAAATTAGGGGATTTAATTCATAAAAACAAATAAGAATTTTACTTCACGTAAGGATGTAGGATGAGATCCTCTACAAACCTGTCCTGTGTGTTGAAACTGAAGGAAAAACTTAGCTGGTTTTGGATTTATGTGAAACAGTGAGAGCAGAAAAAATATTTCTGAAGTATTTTATACCATTTGGAACTTTGGCTTTATTTAGGACATAGTTTGAAAATTGTAAAAGTAAAAAAAAAAATAATCACAATTTAATTATACACTGGATGTGAACATTGGTGACTAAGCACTGTATAGTGAGACAGCCTGCTTTGCAGCTCTGTATGCTCTGTGTGTACTTTAAAAGGCAAATTCCTTTTTGTCAGCGTGGATTCCCTGGTACCTTTAGAGCCAGCACAGCAGTATGGAACACCGTTCACCTGCTCCCACTGGTTTAGTCCGAGGACGGTGGTTTCAGATGAAAGGCAAAAGCTATTTTCAACAATGCCTTAATCAAATCACAGCCACCCTTGGCCCCTGGTACCTGTGGCTGAAAGGAGCAGAGTCCCTTGATTGATTCCCCCCTCGCAGCTATCAGGGAGCACAATTTGGAGGTGATGAAGTGAGGGAGGCAGGAGAAGAAGATCCCGATGGAGTGGCAGTCTGCCGACAATCAGGGGAGGGTTAGAAATGTGCCAGAAGAGACACGTTTCTTTTTGCCTAAGGCTCGTCTGTGCGTGTGTCACTCCTTCCTTCTGTTGCCCCCTACACATCGGTTATTAAACCGGCGCATTAACTATGGCCAGGCTCCCAAAGTCATGAGCCTCAAGCCAAATTCCAGTAAGGAGTAGGAATTAAGTTTTTAAAATGCAGGATTGCAATCCAGTCATTTTGTCATCTTCTGCCCTCTTCTCCTAGCACAGGAAATGTCAGCCTTTCTGCAGCCTGCATTCCTCTTAATGCCCTTTTCCCTGATCTGTGCGTTGCAGAACTTACTCCTGCGTCCAAATGTCACCCTTTCATCGCTAAAGCGTCGTGTAATCCTCTCGGCACATTTAATTCAGATACTGCTATTAGTGGAAATGTATCTTCAACAATAAATGTGGGTGGAATAAACATATCAAAATAAAAGAACCCATGAAGTCTCCTTATTTTAACATTAGTTTATAGAGGTCGGGCGGAGAAACCCTGTCCTAAAATTCTGCTTCTACAATGCAAACCGTTTCCCATATGTAGCAGACAAATGGCAAGCCAATAAATTTCAGGTGTATAATGCTCATAGATCTCTGAAGTCTTCCTCTTCTTCCCCTTTCCCCCCCCCCCCGACTCCTGGGTTTTTTTCTCCCCTTGTCTTTCTCTTATTTCTTTCAGCTGCATGTCACCATCTTTTTTTTTTCTGTACCCTTCCCAGTCTCTAGGTTACTTCCCCCCACCAACAATTGGTAGATTTTTTTATTTTCCTCTTTGACAGGTTTATTTTCCTTCCCAGAGAGCACTCTCATCTTCATTTTCCTCTATTATCTCCAGCTGACAGACTCCTGAAACACATCGCCCCAAGCAATATATCCTGCCCACAACACAACAGTTCTGCAATTGCCTCTTACGACCCTACGTCTGAGTTCATCATCTCTCGAACACCGCCTCCTGGCATGCTCAAACGAGCAGTATATACTAGTTTGTAAAACAAAGCCATGGCACTAACTAATATCTAAGTCCTCCTTTGGTACTTCTGTCATTATTACTTGCAGCTTGTATTGTTAGGGCACTGTGGGAAAACTACTTTGGGAGGAAATCAGAGAAAACTGGGACCTAATAGGAGCATAGTATTACAGGAAGGTTTTTAGGGTGAAATACAGCTATCACCTCCAGGATGGTTGCTATGCATGGAATCTGCATCACCACAGCTCCCTAAGCAGCACACCCTGCCAGCTCAGCAGGTGCTGACAGGAGTGATGGACGGTGGAGCAGAGTGGAGACACCAGGGCCAGGCTCTGCTGTGCTCCCTGCAGGAAGGGGTCCTGATGGTCTCATAAGCTGCATAGCAGTTGTCATATAAAGAATATATGAGATGATGCCGGCTGCTGAGCTGACCATTGTGGTGGAATTACCTTCCTCCGATGAAATAATCTCATTGTAATACTAGCGCACACCTCCATCCCAAAGCACAACTACATCTCACCAGGTACGTGATGCCAGTCAGTAAAACAATAAGTATGAGTCACTCAAGCTCCCCCTAAATGTAAAGAAAACGGACTGATCCTGAACTGAAATATATCTAAAGGGGGGAAACTGTTGTCTAAACTCCTGAAATACCACACTTTGATTTAGTGTCACAAGGTTAGGTCAAGCTGACCCACCCTCTAGAGCTGTAAGTTCTGGCTGACAAGCTGGTAAGGTGTCAGGACCCCCATCTGAAAGTAGGACAAAGGTAATTGTGGCAGTGGGAGATCGCGACATCCAACTCAAATAGCCCCCAAAAGAGGGCAACCGCTTGAGGAGTGTGTGCAGTTAGTGAAGGACTGCAGGAGTGCTGTCTGAGGGTGTGAGAAACTTGTAACCAACCCTGTGTATGATAAATGATGAAGTATAAAAAGTGGACAGCTGAGGGCAGAAGTCAGGGCAGAGTCCATCGTAACTTCTGGGACCAGTTGACGGGCTGAACCTGCCTCCTCCCCCACAGGGGTGCCTGTTGGGTAAGAACTTTATGAGTAACTCACGCTAGATGTTACTAAGTGTATGTTTTAAGCTTGTTTTGTGGTCAGTGTATTATCACCAGCAACCTTCAACCCTTACTCTGTCACAAACTTGTATTTTGTATAATAAAAATCTTCAGCTGAATTCCATTTTGCATAAATCTCCCGAGATCTGAGTAGCTGTTATCATGGATTTGACTCAGTGATGCTGTCGGAGGGTCCCTGAATAGGTTCGTCGATTCACCCTCTGATACCGTGGGCTGTCAAAACGCAGGTAGCGGACGGGCTGGTCGGACACAAGGGTCTCGTCTTTCTTGCGAAACTGACAGGCTGACCCAGTATAAAGGGTTCGATGAAACCCTCCTTCTTAATGTGACAGGCACAATTTGAGACAGATGCCTGAAATACTGCTAAATACAGCACTTAGTGGAGGGAGTCAAGCGAAGGATTTATTTCAGTGATACCAAGGCAAAATGCAGGTGCTCTGCATGAAAAGCAGCATGTGGACTTGGAGCTGCAGCCACTAAAGGTTTACACCTCCCTTACGAAAGCTGTGGCCTCTTTGGTGATGCCACCAAGCCCTTCTTGGCCAGGTGGTGAGGCTGCCCGGGGCTCTGCTGCCTCCTCCAGCCCCTCCTGCGCCTCCGAGCCCAGCGATGGTGCAAACCGCATTTGTGCATCGTGGCTTGTCACGGCACTGTTCTGGCTTGGAACAGATTATTTCAGAATTGCATGCTACTGAAACAATACAGTACAGTACAGAAACACCGGAGCCAAAGCATAGCACATAAACACGCACTCAGTGTTTCTGAATCAAAAGCTCATCTGTGGTCAGATATACTCACACCATGAACAGACCAGAACGTGGTTGGCACTTACTGACTGCCAACAAACCATCTTGTAATCTTACGATTGCAATAGTGAGTGTAGTTTTTTCCATGTTTTTTTCCTCATGAAGCATTACTCTTGGAAGTACTCATTCAGGTGCTGAGAGGATTTTAATAGCTACTTATCTCCTTCATTGCCTTAGGTACCTATTTTTCCATAGCTGATGCTTTTGTATACAAATCAAGATACACAAACTGCGAGTGTCTTCAGATTCAAGGACTGTACTTACTTCCTCTTCCATTTCTCAGGATTTTGGTGAACATGCCTCTTTTTTTCCCCTCAGTCTAAATTGAATGGCTATTGAGCTAAACTTAGGGTTCCTAGTGGCAAAAAATGCCTAGTCTCAAAAGGAAAGTGAAGAGTAATAAAACTTAATGACGTTGAGTAAGGTTTATATGAAAAGAGAGGGTGTAATCTTCTTGTTACAGCATCAGAGTCAGGGTGGTAGGGAATATATTAAAAAAGCTGGAATTGGGGTGTTGTTTTTTTTTAATTTTTTTTTATAAACGTCTCGCTCTTCCATTTAAAATACGGCACAGACCAGCCAAATCACACTTCATGCAGGTGTGCACGTAGGTCAGCACTTTGCTCACTATCCGACCATAGCTTTCCTATCCATTTCCCTAAATACATTATTCATTTTTGTTAATCAGCTCCAGCGTTTTATGTACGATCCATCCCTGGCTCTTCTCTCATCAGTTACATCCACATCATAGTAATGTGAGCCTTGAAGATGCCAGAATTGCTAAGTGGTTTGTAAAAAGACCCATTTCTAGCATTACCTTTTTATTTTTTTCTTCCTGCAAAGTGTATTAGGCTGCCTTGGGTACCTGCCAAAGGAAAAAAAAAAAAGCAAAGGAAATGTTCATGAATTGTAAAGCTCCTGCTTTGCTTGCCTAATGACAAATCATCTCTACTAGGAGTTATTTGTCTGCCTCTCTACGGATAATTATGGCATGAAGAGTTTTCTTTGGCTTCCGCTCCCAGTTGTGTCCAAAAAGCACTAATTTTGAGCTAGTGAGATGTCAGCTGCCCACTGTACTGTGAGATGAGAACAAAACCTCTGCATTAGCATCAGCAGGTAGCAAACATCAAGTAGGAACCATCCGCTGTGGGGTAAACACCATTTAATTGATCTCCTGCTATTTTGGCAGTCATTACAAATTTTTAAAACGCCGCCTGACAGAACGAAGAATGCAGCGTACGTGCGGAGTTTGATGTCAAACAGCGCACAAAGCACCGCACAGCTCCTGTGGACGCTGTACGAGTGCCGGCGATACAGAGCAAGCATGAGGAACGGTCACACGTACAGAACCTGCACCCACAGGAAAGATGAGGATGAAAGATGAGGGGCTGCTCGTGCTTCTGGCTGGCTGTCAGAGCCGGTTAACTCTTTTTATGAAATGGACAGTGGCTCAGGTCCTTGTTCTGGGACTCTTTCGCAAGCGATAAGAGGCCTCATTCACGACCAAGCGAAGAATGACACAGAGGTGAAACCACAGGGGCAACCGCAGTAAACAGGTGGCGACATGCGAGGGAGAAGCGGCTGGCCAGCTGGGAACGCTGCACTGAGGAACCTGCTACGGGCCTTCTGACACCTGAGATCTCCAGGATTTCACAGCCAAACTGAAGGTAGGTGCAGAGTAACCAGAAGCTGCTTCCTTGCTCCGAAACCGGCTCGGAACTCAGTGTGCATCCCCGTGGCAGCGTTGCTGTGAGCAGCTTGCTATTATTGTAAAGGAATATAAGGACAGCAATGTCATCCAAGGCACTCTGTCTTTGGAGCTGCTTTTTCTGGTGGCTTCCCAAGAAGATGGTCCGGCCACAGTTCGCGTGCAAGGAGGAAAAATAACACTAGGGTTATGACACCGACATTAATTCACTGTATCAGAGAGGATGCAGCTGCTGCTTCTGCTGAAAACCCAACCCCACATCCCCTCTAGTTTACGAAGGTGCTACAACTGGTTTACGTGCCCCTGGTCATCTGATGGGGAAGGACAGAGTTCATCACAGGGTGAGCAGGCTACTGTGTTTTGAAGACAAAGAGCTTTTCATGCACAGTCCAGATGTAATCAGTGTTCAGCAGAGTTACAAGAAAATCAGTAGTGACTAAAGGAAATTTTTGGCTATAAGACAGGTTCTCACAGTGGATTGACTTTTAACAAGAAGAGGGTTCTGCTAATATCAAAGTCCTTGCTTCACTGGGATTGCAGATCTAGGAAAAGGATCCAGAAAACATATCGCAGTGCCTTTGTGTTTATTAAATAGGAAACCTGTTTAAATAGTGTCAACTGATTGAAGCAAAATAATACAGTCCAGGAGAGACTCAGGAATAACTTTGTGTTCCCTGGCATTTTTCAAGAATTTTTTTTTTTCCTTTTGTATTTATTTCCTTCCTTATTTCCAGCAGTGAAAAGTAAAAGCTGGTGGAAATTCAAAGAACGTTTATTGAAAGGCAGTGTTTTCCACAAGACATCAAATGTTCATTAACATCCAACATGACTCCTCTGCTGCACTAAGTTGTCAAATGTTTATTAAGACCAGGACAGACTTTGCTGCACACTGGAGCCGAGTGACAGGCCTCCAACTACAGAGGCTACAGAGAGAGGGAGAGGGAGAGAGCAAGCTGCAGGTGTGCAGCTCTGTCCTATTGCCTTCGTCACATCTGTACGAGATTAATGAGGCTGGCAGAAGAGCGAGTGTTTACAAAGACGGTGACTGAAGACAAAGTGGAATCCAATGCACCTGCAGCTGGAAACATGGTTCTGCAGAGCCCAGAGACAGGGCTGGGACAGGATCGGAAGGGAAGGTGAATAGGAAACATTTCGACCTTGTAGGGTGGTGGTGGTGGAATTATAATTCCCCCACAGTATAAATCATATATATTTATATATAAATATAATATAATGGAAAGGATAATGTGGTCTGATCTGTGAGGAGAGAAAAGCATTGCAAACAGTTTGGGGCTTTGGATCGTCAATACCCTCCTGAAAGCAAGAGACAAGGCAGCTGTGCCCTGTCTGTGAAGGAGGCACGTGGGGCAGACAGAAGTTTCCCTACGCAGCAAGATGGAAGGAAAACCCAACTTCATTTTGGGTACAAAAGCACTCACTTTAGGCAAGGTCGAAAGCGGAGATTTGAAAGGAAAACAGCTATTCTGGAATTAACTTCTTTTCTACAGGCTTTGCATAGGGTTTTGCTGCTGAATTCTGACAGCAGGACGGAGCAGGTGAGCGGAGCTGGGGGTCTCTGCGGCACGGCCCAAGCAGAGAAGCGCGCCTGGGGCCACGGAGAGCCTGCTGCGTACAAAGCGCCGCCAGCAAGCAGAGCGAGACTCATCATGCCTGCATGAGCCAGGCATCTCTCGTGGGGGGTGTTGAAACTACCCTACCACAATGCTACTGTCTCCTAGTCTAGCTGACAGGTTAAGAGGAGATAGTGCTATGTTCCTCTGTCCCGAAGGCCAGCACGCCAGAGCATCCACGGGACCCACTGAGACCTGCACCCCCACGTCTTGTCCACCAGCCAACACAGACCCCAGCTCTGCTACCACTGGCGTGGCACGAGGCAGCCCATAGGGACCCTGTGTTCCATCAGACCGAGCTAGAAACGACAAAGGGTTCAGAAACCAGGTGAGCAGAAAACCGAGTATCTAAATAAGCAAGAGAGTATTTAAAAAAGAAACAACCCCCACACCCCCAACCAACCCGCTCGTCCCCCCAAACTGGGGTGCTGCATTTAACGGTTCCCAGCAATTGGAACAGCCTACTGTTCACTAGCATCCTGTAAAAAAACCTAAAAAGTGGTGTTCTCTGCTAGGAGGAAATAGGTATTGCCTCTCCTGCCCCACCTCCACCTCGCTTTTCCTAAAGCCCTTCTCCCCCACAGAGCTCCGTGTCCTCTCTCTGGCAGCCGACAGCAGCGGGCTGTTATGCCACCGGCTGGCCTCGCTAGGCAGTAATTTCCAAATCTACACATCTGCTTAGACTACAATGCCTCGTACACTCAATTACACTCCCAACCCTACCACGAGCAATGTTTCTAAATTAAACTTACCAAAATGCAATTTTATAACTGATTCATGTTGTGTCTGTGCTTCCTCCAAATTTAGTTTGAATAATCTTTTCTAATCTACTACTACGCAAAACAAAACAAAGAACTCTGGTATTATTCCTGTAGGCGTGTGGGCTCGAACGTAGCCATCTGTGCAACTTCAGGCTCTGCTTCGGAGCCAAGAATTGTTATTTACTTACATTTGTCCTTGGTCCTCCCTGGAGGAACGTATTTGTGCAAGTGCTTTTGAGTACTTTCCTATGTCTGAGACTGTCTCCACCTGTGTGACCAGTTATCGTAGATAGCAGTCGGGAGGGCTTTTGAAGAAGGGACACTTGGAAACACCTGCTTTCCAGTTACACAATCAAGTAACTTTACATCCAATTTTAAAAAAAAATTTATACTGCAAAATTCCCTATCTGGCTGGAGTTCCCTCAACTTTTGTTTCACAGCTTTAATATCAACTATTCTCTTTCATCTCCTGTGACTGATCTCCAGTTCTGGTGATTCCCCTTTTCCGTGTAGGGCATGTCAGATCTAATGTGCTCACACACGTCATCAACAAAACTACTGTTTTTTTTGTATCCAGAAATTTTTTTAAAAAAAATTATTGCTCCTCCTGATGCATTTTGGTTGGCTTCATCAAATTCTAAAGTTAATTTTATTAACATTTCAGGACTTCCATGCACTCTCTGACAAGTCACCACTTGAAAATATTGGATAATCTTGCACATTTTCATTTCTTGCATTCGGGCCCTTCAGCTCTTTCCATGGCATGGAGCAAGATGTGATGACTAATCTACCTCTCAGGGATCGGCCTGCCAACAGCACTGAAATTAAGGGACACACACATATTTTCTAGATTTCACTCTTTGCAATACATTTTAAGGACTGACAGCACATATATATACAAGTACAGCTAAAGGAGGTGGAGGTTTGGGCAGCAAGGTGAGAGAGGATTAAAATTTTTGGCACCTGGTGAAATAGGAGCAGCATTTCAAGGCCACTGAATGAGTATGCAGATCACGTTCGAATTTAAATAAGAGGAAATTAATTTAAAATGTAGACATTTAAACGTCTTTGGGCTTGAGTGCGTGGATGAGGTATTTACACCTGCAACAAATCTTCAGAAAGGGGTATTTCTTGCAAGAAATGGTCTAAATAAAGGTGCAGAAGACCTGAGGTGCTGCTGTTGACTTGGAAATCTCGTATGCCTCATTAGCTAGTTCTGCTTCAAACCCAGTCTGGAGTCAGTCCCACCTAATCCTGTTTGCTCCCAAACAGCAGCTGCTGCGAACAGGTTTGGGTTTACATTTACAGATTCTGTTGTCATTGATGAGCTTGTCTGGGTAAGGATGCCCAAATTAAACACAACTGCCTTTTCCTCTGGGTGTCCAAGAGGAAACCGTGTATTTACTTTCAAGTGTTTGTTCCCACTGGTCATAAACACCCAGGCCCAGAATCCCACTCAGGTGTGTCCAGTTGGATTTTTAATTCTGACCCCAAACACCCATTTATGGAGGGTGGTGTGGGGCTGGGGCTGGGTGGCCACCGAAGCCCAGAGTCTCCATTGGGCCAGCTGAAGTGCAGGCTTGGGGGGGGGGGGGGGGGCGGGGGGGGGGGGGGGGGGGGGGGGGGGGGGGGGGGGGGGGGGGGGGGGGGGGGGGGG
>JAVJGJ010000001.1:31491770-31529173 GCA_035590215.1 Microhierax caerulescens
GCACGCTTTCCCCCCCCCCCCCCCCCCAAGGTTATTTAGAGCAGATAGAAATGTTTTAGTGTTGTAGCAAGGTGCCGGAGGCTTTGTATCCTTCAGAAGAAAACAAATCTTTCACCTTCTCAATGAATTGAAATTGTGACTCTGCCCCCCAGTTGAGATCTCTGCGCTTCTCCATTCCAAAGCTCAGCTGATTACCAGGCTGACTTATTTAGATGGCTTAGCAAGCAGAAACCCAGCACACCACTGGCATATTCCTCATCAAGCAATAGCCAGTGGGGGTTTTCTGGGCAGCTGCTACAGTCTGAAGATCAGTAGCCCCCAGTTGCCCTTACACACAAATCCATTCTTACTTACCCCTTGCATTTTTGCCTATGGTCTGCCTCGCCCACATCCTTACCAAGGACTTGAAAGTATTGAAGTTCTTGAGCATCCTCAGTTAACCCGACTTTGCTTTTCATTTGTGCACATCAAATCATTCGTATTTCTCAAACTCAGAGATTTAATTATCTCCTTGAAGATACAGTTCAACTTCAGCTGGGAAGTTAGGTGAAATGAGAGTCCATGAGGAGCTTTCTTACTGAACTATCTAATTAAAAACTTTTTGATGGAGATGAGCCAGTCAGAGCGAACCCTTTTTGTCAGGGAGAAACCTTCTCCAGCCCAAACCAGAATTACTGATGTTAGACGAGAAAGAATTGGGTTTTAGTTCTCCCTGTTCCTGCTTCAGAAAAAGGAGTTAAACCTCCGTTTGCTCCGTTTCAGGCAAAATGGACCCACTAAATTACTAAAGACAGAGTTTACAGCCTCTCTGGTCTGGAGTTTTATCAATGCCTATAAACTATTCTTAACTGGAAAAAGAGATAAATCCCTAGGGAAACGATTACTGTACTTCAGTGGGATGCAAGAGAGCTACTCATGTCCTAACTTTGCATCTAAAGCAAATATCTTGAGAAGACTTTTTTTTTTAACCCTTTTCCACTGGTTTTTTAAACCCACTCTATGTGGGCCTGAAAAATACATCAACATGGTTAAGATTAGGTAAATTCAGGCTGATTCAAACTTGGATGGCACACATGCCTGACTTTTCCTAGTAGGTATCTTGTATGTAATTTGGTATTTTATACCTGAGCTCTTGACTGTTTACTAATGCCAATTAATGAATTGCTAGGAGAAAAGAGATTGTAACTCAGTTCTGCTAGCGTCCAGCAGCTTATTGAAGTGTTATTACCATTCATCTGTCACTTGATTTTTCCCATTTTAACACTGACAGGTTTTGGAATAAAATGATTCGTAAGTTCTGGCCATCAAGGTGACTCCTGAAGTGGTGCTCAGCACGGGGGTGTCCTGAGTGATCATTCCTCCCTCTAAGCCAACATCACTGCTGGCCAGCAGAACACAGCTCCTTAACAAACAGCCCATCCTCTCGGCCTCTGTCACAAGTAACACTCAGACGCTAATGACTGCATCCATTACATGATTCGTCACTTCCATCAGCACGGAAATTTCCAGCGTTCTGACTTAAAAACTGGTGCTCAGCTCTGCTGTTACCTCTCTCTTCCCAGCTTACATAATAACGTGGCAGTACTTAGGTGTAATTTAAAGGCCTAAACTCATTTTTTCCACCCACACCTGGGACCCGGACAAATGTCCCTTCCATCAGGACATTACTGTATTGGGACTGTGAATTTCCTGCTTCAGAATAATGAAAACAGTTCAATTTGCACTGAACATGCCACAGTGCTTCTGTGCTTTTGCACAGAACATTTCACAAGCTAACATTTAAACATCATTTTCATAGACAGATAAATACTGAATTAATTGAAAAACAAGATAAACATCAGTATCCTTGGTGCTCACTCTTAATATGATCAGCTGCAAAGAACTTGCTTGCTAAAACAGGATGGAAGTACAGGTGAGAGAAAAAGTAGTAATAAAATGTGAAAGTGGCTGATGGAACTTCTCAGATGGCAGCAGAGGAATGGCAAAGCTCTACCCGTATTTCACAACTCAAGGTAGCTGGTGGAACCAGCTACAAGCAGAGATTCACATATGATTTTTACAAGCTAGGACTGCTTATTTAAATTTTCTCCTTGCTGTGAAGATAATCCCCTGCAGGTAGTAAGCCCAGTTTATTGTCTCACCATCCTAACGTCCAATGAAAGGAAACAAGACTTTTTTGGTTTTCTAATTTATATTGGTAGCTGGTATCTATTTCTCTGTAAGTTTACCTGTAAACTGACAGTAAAAAATTGTGCAAAAGTAGAATTTTATCAAAATCTAGCATTCCAAGCTCTGAATTTCGAAGTAATCCAGGATACAGACACCCAGCTCATTAAGTTCAGGATGAAACACGCTTGGCTTATGACAGCTCACGAGCCAAGATATCTGAAGGTAGAAGTACAAAACAATGAAAAATCACATTTCAATTTTCCTTGGAATAAATAGCATAAAACTGTTACAAACTTGAAAAATGAACCACTTGGTAGAAGGCGCAGGTGTATTTGGAAGCTTAAACACTCACCGATTGCCATTTATCCTCCCAAGGAAAAGAATTTTCCTTATTAACATTACTTGTAAATTAAATAAACAATTTTTCAGACCATTGTTGATTTGTACGTCTATTAAATCTCCAAAGTAAAACCATGTACCAAAAATTGATTTTCAAGTCCAATACTTTCTGAATGTGTGAAACTGAGATGACATAAACATCAGTCTCACGACTGATGTCATGGAGTCTAAAACCCAGATGGCTCCTTAAACCCCGCCATGCTGTAGGAAGTAGTATGGTTCAGCAAAATGACTGTCAAAACAGACCCACATGCCCACACAAAGATTAATCTACATCTGGTCCTTCAGAAATAGTTTAATTTGCGTGGAACTCTAGTCTGAAATTTGTAATGACACATCAGTAATCTGCACAGCACTGGCAGAAGACATTTTCATTTGGAAAAAAATAAACCAAACTCCTACTTGTCAAGAATTTTGTGCTAGTTACCTACTTTGTCAAGAAAAGATTTAACGCTTTTTTTTTTTTTTTGTGTAATGGTTTTATATGGCATTCTGCTTTGTATTACTGCAGATTGCCAGACTGCACCACCTTAGCAACTTACTTAATCATAATGCTTGCAATTACTGTTCTACAAAGCAGGCTGCAACACCGATAAACCCCAGGCAGGATAAAGGAACAACGGGACCGCTGACTTTCTTCCCTCAAAAGGAGGAGTAGATGCTTTGTTAGAAACTGCATTGACAGCAAGAGGCAAGTCTGCAGTTGCCTTGTCTGCATGTTGAGGTGCTCATTTTCTCAATGTTGCAAACAAAGAATTCCACAGAACCACGTTAAAGTGTGAGAAATTTAAAATTCTTGCTTTCAAAGGCAAACCATAGAAACACCTTTTGTTAAGACCACGATGTAAGTACATTAAAAAATATCAGCTATACCATTTCCTAGCCTAATGATTTCCTTCATATTGAAATCTAGTAGTGTTGCTGAATCTCTCACATTTTTTGGGAATTCCCAGTTAGGTTTTCTAAGGCAGTAAATTCAATCACCATGACTCCTCTATCTGCTCTTTCCCAATTTCCACAAAGTAAAATTGTTGGCAGTGAGAGGAACTGAAATGGAATTTGAAGCACACCTAACTGAAAACAAACAGGAAAAACCACAAGAATAGGAAAACCCCATAATTTAAGCATTGCAGTAATAGATTATGGGTGACAAAAGCGAACAGTGGAATCTAAGAAGATACAAACCAACCATGTGTGTCTTTGGTGTATTTTGTTGTGTGTATATCTATACGGTGCTGCACGAGAGATGTTTATACAGGTAGAGTGTTCACACTGAACTAAACTCTACAACTATATGCACATACAGAAGTATCATGCAAAGTTTTCTTGGACAGAGACAAAACCCCCAAGTTTGAAGTCACTGCTGTCACATGATTGTGTAATGAACACACCAACGTGGCTCTGAGGATCACATCTCATTTCACAGCACAGATACCTGGGCTGGACTAGGTCTAAACAGATAAGTACAGATTATCAACATCAAGAAGAAACACCGAACTGCCTTACTAAAAAACCCAAAACAAAGTCACTGGGCTCAAACTAGAATTAAACTCATTTGGTGATTTTAAGAATTATTAAACCAGACAATTTTAAGACAGAAAACATGCCATGTACCGAGCTGTGCTTCTACCCTTCATACAACTGCTGAAGTTACTGTTCAAGCAGAACTATGAAGTTCTTAGATTCTGATGATATGGCCTGTAAGGCTGTGAGTTTTGTAACAAAATCCTTCCTTTTGCAAAGAATGGCCAATGGATTACAACTTATTACAAATGTCCTAATGCACTGGTATAGCTATTAATAAATGAATGCAGTTGCTATTATTTATTTGTATGTCAAAGGTCTCAAAGCCAAGTCACTCGGCAGAAGCTGAAGTAGAAAGTGAGAGATGGAGGTATGGCGGAGAAGTAGCTTGAATGACACGAGGTCCCATCTTGCCTGCGAAACACATCTGTAGGGATTCACAGAAGTGGAAATGGCCAAATTTCCCAGTGAACAAATAGCAAACAGAACAAAGGTATTTTAGTTATAATCAGAGAAGATTTAAGGTTTTAATGAACATAGATGAGGGGGAAACATGACAGCAAATGTAATTAAAAGATGAATAAGAAGCAAATAATGTCTAAATTCAGGTAAAGGCTCACAGGGAACTTTATGCAGTTCCAAAATACATGTATCATCCACAGATAAAAGACCTACGGATCACTGAGGCCAGGTCTGTAGAAACTTCCATTCAGTGTACCTACAAGCAGCTTAAATAACGTTTCTTTCTCTCCCACCCCACCCCACAACATCAGAAACAGCACAGAGAGATGACAGCTCATATCCTCAGAAGTTATAGTTCACCTTATTTAACACCGACTCCTCTCTTCTAAATTATGCAGCAAAATTTACACATTCCAAGAAAAACTGCAAACACGTTAAGGATCTTGAAAAGTAAGGGAACTGAGACTAGAATACAAAGGCAATAGTGCATGGAAAAAATGTCAGTAAACTTTTAGCCATCATTTTCCACACTTGAAGGAGATGCAGAACCTGAAAGATGTCAGATTCAAAAGGCTTTATCAGATCTTCAGACAGCAGTTGGCTTGCAAGTTTAGTTTCTACAGAGAATCAAGACATCCTCAACTGATTTCTCTTTAGCATAGATAATTAATGTTGATATACATTACAAAAGTATTTTTAAATAATACGGGCTGTAACTCTTCATACTTTTGGCCTCACACTAAGCATGTGTTACTGGATATCAGAGATAAATATCCTTTATGGACACATTAATTAAGCACATAGAGGTTTTTTCTATCCTTCCCAGAATCATGCAACTCCAACCTAAACAGAGAACTGTGAAAGGTGAACTACCTGTCCCCATTCTCTAATTCTGAATGTTCTGGAATGGCATATATTGCATGTAATCCGCCAAATGAATCCTTTCCTCTAGCCAAATAATTTCACACCATTCTCCTTTTAATCCTCTACTCTGGATTTTAAAAGCATTTATTACTGAGACTATACAGCTAATTCCCAAGGTTTAGATGGAAAGATTTTTCTTCTATCTATAGTTCTTCATCTAAGACCAGCACCATCCCACCACACCATTTCTTCCAGCTATACCAATGCTCAAGTTTAGCAAATGACTCTGCTCTTTGCCAAAATCTCAGATCTCATTTCTGTTCTGCTCCAGAAGAATCAATGTATCATCCCAGAAACAGACTGCAAGTCTTCAAAATAATTTTCAAATGTAATCTGCCCATACCGCCCCCATTTCAAACAGCAGAAGCTCTACCAGTGTTGAGTTTCTGGCTATTGTATGTCTTGATAACAATGGCATGGCATTCACCTTTGTAGGCGTTTCAATGAAAATCTGTAAGCTTCTTTATAGTCAAATGTTCTCTATTTTCCAATGAAATTGCTCCCTCTCTTGCTCTTGCCACATCTTAACAACTAATTCTGGCCCCTTCACAGTCTTATGGATAAACTAGTACTTCTTCTATTAGTTTAACACAAAACTAGTACTGGTAGGTTTCTGCCATTCCACACTCTCTCTGCTGTGTCCACTTCTCACCTCAGAAAGTTTTTTTCAGGTGACTGTGTCACTTGTGCTTGCAAACTACAAGAGTGCATAACTTCTAGTCATTCCTTCTGGCTCTACTAGAGCATTCTGTCAAAGCAAGAAACAAGCTAGCTTGCTAAATTTCTAGTTCTAATTATTAACCAACTGAAATATCAGTCTGCAACTAAGAAAAAGATGAAAATAAGTATACTAGTTGCAATAATAAAGTTACTGAAGTTAAACAAACACAGTTGATTTTTTCTTATTTAATAAATAATATAAAAAAGTGAAACTTTTTTTTTTTTACATTATTGGAAAAAACAGTTTCTTATCTAACTCCAGCAATAATACAACCAATAATGAAACCAATTAAGATTTTTGGGTGGCCATTCCATATCCCGTTTAAAGCGGAGTCCAGTGTGCACAGCCTCATAACTACTGATGACTTTTCCACTCCTGGGGTTGGTCTTCTTTTGTGTTGTTCTGGTTCCATAGATGACCTCACTGTTCCTTTGCATTAAAAAAAAAAAAAAAAAAAAAAAGAAAAAAAAAAGAAAAAAATCATATTTCTTGGTTAACAAAAACATGCCAAGTTTCAACACCTGGTCAAATCATAACTACTTTTATATCATCATACAGATGTTAATTATGTTTGTCACATCAACAGTAACATGACATTTTATCTTTAGCCTTGTAGAAAAAATTGCAACCCGACAGCATATGCACATACACACACAGAGTACACTTGACAAAAAACACTTTTATGTGGTTTACATTTCACTTTTATTTAATCCTCAAAACTGCCCATATTGCAGGGTTTTTCTTGATGAAATATGGAACTGAGCAATTAATTCTACAAAATTATGGTAAAAACTTGCTCATTTTTCTACCTTATTGCTAAGAAACTTTACAGGTGCACAGTTTGTAAAAATAACCCTTTTAAGACTGAATGTATACACATGCTACAGGATTTTAAAAAAATTACATTAGCATAGCACCTCCAGATGGGGCAAATGCAGTGCTGAACACAGAAAGAATGTTTACAAAGTTAGAACTGCTCATTTATTTTACAGCTTCTAAAGGGAAGAAATTGTTCAGTCCTAAAAGGGTTAAGTAGAAACCCTAATATACTTCTTTTTCTAACAAAGCTGCCACTCAATCCCACAGTACAGTGCTTGAAAACAAAGTCAAAAGTCTGGCACAGGAAAGTATTAACATTTGTTCAGTACTCATAAACAGCTGCTTTTGAAAGAAAGTAAATAATATGGTTAATAATTGAAGAGCATCTTAGTTTCAAGTCGGACACCTCTATGGAGTCATTTAATCTACAAGTGGGTAGCTTCTAATAGACAATTTGTTTCACTTGGCATTAATGTTTTGTATATGGGGAATTCACTGATTTATGTCTTGAGTTCATGTCTTTTCAGGTAACCATTCTGATCTTACAAGTCTGCGCAATAAAAGTTGTACAGAATACCATTATTGACACAGTTGTGGGATACCCTCAGGGCACATAATTAGGAAAAACATCAGCAGCAGATTATTAAAGTCTATGCTAGTGTTGAAGTCTGAAATGCAGTTCCAAACAAATGAAAACAAAAAAAGGCATAGCTAAATTTGAGCACTTAATCTGCTTTTTCTTCCTATAGTTGGAAACATAACAACATTCTGAACACAGACAATCTCTATATATATAGAATTAACAGCAGACTTAACAGCTAGACTTGAACAGCTATAACCGCTTCATACTGAAACGTTCTAGAAGTAGTTTTATCAAAATCTTGAGATATTGTTAATATAATGAAAATTGATTAACAGCTCACAAGGCCAATAAATGTAACAGTATCACCCCACAGGAAAAAGTTCAGGAAGATAACGTATCTGAACAACTGGACATCTTAAACACAGTAAGGACCTGGAAGACCATTTCTGTACTATAGAATAACTACTGGCAACAATGGAGCCACAAGCCCATGGAAAAAATGGTGTTTAAAATGATCTTGTAAGCAGAACTTAATAGTCTCTTTTTCTCACCCACTTGGCTGTAGTGTGTAGAACAGCAGAAATCAGGCTAAGTCGTTATGTTCTTTACAAGTCAAGGAATATTTATCTATCGGGCAAAGTCACTGCAAATAAAGAAACTGAATATAAAAAGTATTGCATTTATATGTAAAAATTTTAAAATAATGAGTATAAAAGCATGTGTCAAGTTCTGAAAAGCTATTTTAAATAGTCTTTGAAGGTTAAAAGGCTCGTTATGGTTTGCCTACTCTGTGTATATCATAGTTTGTTTTTGAATACCCTCTAAATCTGATATATATCTTGCTTATTTTAATCCTCAGTCTAATTAGTGATGAAAATCTGTGGCTTTTGAATTAAGCCGTACTGTAAGATACTTATGTGTTTCTAATAAAAACAGTGTGAAATGATTCCTGCCACACACAATTAAAACAAAACTTTATAGCACATACAAAGGTAAACAGATCTGCAAGTAAATGCCAGTAAACAGTTTAACACAGAGATAAGGCCACAATGAATTCTGCCCTTGGTCACTGGAACGGATATGAGGTGAGGCAGTATTCACTAGTGTTAAGAACCAGCATCGTGACTATGTCATGGGAGTAAGTATGAAGGCCTGTGGTAGAATACAAGCACGTTTTAGGACAGTGGCACTGATTCTACTATTGGCTAAATATGCTTTATAACCAGTTTCTTCCTTTAACCACATTGTTTCCACACATGCCACGGAGCACTAAAGCAAACAAGTAGAAAGGAGTATCAGAGTACACAAATACGGTGCAGAGACAATGCTTCAAAATGGTGGTGGGTCTCTGAACTGGAATAAGTGGTCAGAAATAAAAACCCTATGAAAATTGTCAACAGATAAGCTTGTAAGCAATGCACTGTAGGAAGCCACAGGTTCACATTTACACAGCAGTTCTGACTCTTACTTCGGGGTATAGAAGAGGCTGAACACACCATAAAATTTGTATTTTGGCTTTTAAAGAGGAAGATCATACTATCAGAACTTGTCTTATGAGTCTATGCCTAGTTCTGTGACTACAAAGGAACTACTGGGGTATACTTTCCAATACAAATGAAGCAGGCAGGTCTACTGAAGGAGGGAAGAAACATGGCGAAGTCAAAATGAAAAACAAATGCAACAACCAACGAAGTCAAAGTGCAAATGAGCCTTGAATTTATGATGGAGAGAAGACCTGAATGTTGCACAAGCTGTTGGCAAGGAGAGAGAAACCCACAGGAAATAAGGATGGGAAGAGCTGACATCTTCATAGTGCTTTTACAATTTTCTATTTGCCCATTTCTAAGTAATAAAATTTACTTCTAGTTATTATGGTATGATCACTTCACAATGAAAGCACGTTCTCAATACAAGTGTTACACCAAAGTCTGGCCTAATTTACTGAACAGTATGAAGAAAAACATGCTTGTTGTGATTCTTAAGTGATGAAGGGCATCACCTACCAATCCCATTTGTAGCACACACTTCTCATGGTACTTTAGTTACATGCCAACAAGACAGAAGACATGCTGCCAAATGAAGTTATTGGGAACATTCCATTTTTGAAATAAAACATTTAACTTACACTTAATACAAATTATGTACAAGATTAGAAAAACCTGAACAGATCCTGAAACATTTTCAGATGTAATATGACTGAACAAGGAAGAGGAGAGTAACCCAGTAACAACCCTTCAGAAACACCAACATATGCCTGTGACATGAACAATCATTAATATGACTGCTTGAGATGCCACTTTAAAAAAAACTCATGTAATGTTAGAACCTCATGAATTATCACTATAAATACATATTTAAAAAAGAAAAACAGAAATAACTATTAACAATGACTGAAAACAGAGCACTAAAGTTAACATACATTGCATGTATTGCAGGCAAGGCAGAGGCATTTTTTTTAAAGCTTTTGCACAGACTTCATATAATCTTAAAAAAAATATGCTGGCCTTTACAAGGTTCTACTTGCTGAAATAAAAACAATTTCAGTTCATAAAAAGTCACAAGACTTCAGTTTAAAAAAAGGAACAGTTCCAGCCACAGACCAAAAATATATATATTTTTTTTAAAACTGGAAGAGTATGGTAATTAGATTATACAAGCATGGTCAGGCTTGGAACCTGAATATACTTCAGAGCAAAAGCTCAGAGGAAAAAAAAATATAAACTATTTGGTAACAAAAGTGTACTATATGTTGTGATACAAAAAAGGTATGGTGAAAATGTACCTTTTATACTAAAGCTTATACAAGTTCCTTGGTCCATAAAAACTATGTTGTATTCATGTTTTCTAGTTTGCTCAACATGTATCCCAGCCACATTTTTTGTTTCTTGCCCATTAAAAAAAACACAGCTGAAAAATAGATTTTCAATAAAGTTCTTACGTTTCGGATGGTTTTGTTTTTTTGTTGGGTTTTTTTGTGTGTGTATGTGTGTGTGTGTTTTTTGTTTGTTTGTTTTTATTGTGGCTTCTATATTTAAGGATCAGCACTTGCAGGTAACAAGGTTCAAATAGTATCACCTAAAAGGAAAAGGTGTTTTCCCATGAAACCACAAAAATTGTTCAGTTCTCTTGAATGTAGCACTTGAAAGTCATTTAAAGTCCAGGCAAACAACAGTAGTTAGGAAACTACAGTTGCTGTGGATGATGTGACATTGGTTGGATTTGTGCTGACGTTTGTGTAACTTCCCTCGCTGTTTGTATTTGTTTCACTGGAAGCCATAAGGCTTGAGTTGGCTCTGAGGATTGCTCCAGCAGCACTGCAGTGTGGTCGTGGCCCTGGTTCCGGTGTGTATGTAAAGGTAAGGCTGGTGGAGTAAATGATGCCATCATTACGGACCAAAGTTACTGGAACCTGGACTGGCTGACGGACCCACCTCCAGCCCTCTCGAAATGCAGAAATGTCTGGTACAACACATAGCATGCTCTCTGCGCATCTGAAAAACAGAAGAGTCGACTAAGCATAAAAAAACTTCACCTTAAAGAATAGAACAGGACAGAATAGTTCAGTTGGAAGGGACCTACAATGACCATCTAGTCCTACTGCCTGACCACTTCAGGCAGGGCTGACCGAACGTTGAAGCATATTATATAAGGGGCGTTGTTCCAATGCCTCTTAAACACTGACAGGCCTGGGGCATCAACTACCCTTCCAGCAAGCCTGTCCCAGTGTTTGACCACCCTCGGTGAAAACATGTATCCTAAGGTCTAGTCTGAACCTTCCCTAGGCACAGCTTTGAACCATTCCCACACCCTGGCACAGGACCCCAGGGAGCAGTGCTCAGCACCCCTCTCCCCAGGGAGCTGCAGAGAGCAAAGAGGTCGGCCCTCAGCCTCCTTTTCTCCAGACCAGACAAACCCCGAGACCTCAGCTGCTCCTCACAGGGCGCGCCTTCCAGCCCTCCACCAGCTTTGTTGTCCTCCTCTGGACAAATTCAAGTACTTCCACATCCTTCTTAAATTGTGGGGCCCAGAACTGCACGAAATACAGGGTGAAGCTGCACCAATGCTAAACAGTGGGATAACCACCTCTTCCAACTAGCTGGATGCAGTTTGCCCTCTTGGCTGCCAGGGCACGCTGCTTGACCCATATTGAAAACCTGCTGTCAACCAGCACTCCCTGATCCCTTTCTGCAGGGCAGAAAGTATACGCTTGAGTGTGTACACATGAGTATACACTCTTCAAAGCATCCTGTAAAATGTAGTCACCATAAAAGCAGAAGGAAATACTGTACCTGTACATGGTTTCAGCTTCCACATCCCCAAACCAGACACGTAAATTTGGAGTGAAGTTCTGTCCTGTAAGTTCCAACATTGCTACATCCCCACCACCATTCAACTGGAAAGAGAGTGAATAGAAAAAAGAAGAAAATCCATAGAAAAAAACCATGTATTAATAAAAACACACACACTGGAAAAAAACATAATTTTTTTTTCCACATGTGTACAAGAACAGTAAACAGTGCTGTTTCTATCAGCTGGATAAAACTGAAAGAGACACACCTACAAAACCGAACTGTAAATTAACACATCTAAACAATACTGCGAATTTATTTAATATCGTGAAGGAATATCAAAGTTTTGATAGTGGCCACTTAGAAGTCAACAAACAAGGCTCTGAAAATGAAGAACAAAGAATCTTTCAGAGAATGTGTTAGGGAAGCTTCAAGTTTTTCCATAGTAGGATGCCGACTTTCTTAATAACGTTTCTGTCCAGCTCTCTTTGATCTCTATTTGGCTGTTTTAAGATCCAAAATCAATTTCTATATAATCAAATAGAAGTCCTAAGGATATCACTACCATAGTATTTTAAGAAATAAGCTTCTTAATGTATAGAACAATATTAATATTATTCCTATGATGCATAGGCTCACATATTCTGAAATGTAGGTAAGAAAGATTATGGCAACAAACTAATTTTCCTATTAATAAAGCTAGAAGTATGTTTTCCTACAGTATTCCACAAAGGTACCATGATGGTTAAATCAGTATGACAAAAATAATCTCACATAAAAGAGTTTATTAAAAAACCCAACAATCTTACCTGAAGACTTTCTACAACAGGCACAGGTGTCACTGGAGCATGGACCGGTCCCATCCCCTCATAAAATGTGTATTCTGCTTTATCTGTGCTAATGATTGTCCAAGAAGCTCCATCATTAATCATTTCTTTATTTGGTTCTTTTGGGCATGGAGTGGCCTTAGAAAGAAAGAAAAGGTTTAAATCTGACCTGCAGAATCATTTGCCACGCCAGAGAGCTAAAAACAAGCTCAGCCAGTAACAGTGTCTATTTTTTCAAAAACATGTTTCTGTATGTTTTTCCTCTAACAAAATGACGTAGAGAACCAGACACACATTTCAGCAAAACTAGCAGAGAACTAAAACTTGTGAGAACACTGTAACTCTCATCTAGGATACTGAACCCTCTCCAACCTTCTGTTTATTAGGTTTTATTTTAGTTCAGCTTTCGAAGTTATTTTAATGTTATTCAATAGCCATAAATCAACAAACTAGAACAACTAGAAGTAGCTACTTTAAAACAGAACTTACTAATGCAAAGTGACTAAAACAGCTATAGACTGAAGTGGAATACTTTTCATTAGTTACGATTTACATCTGGCCAAGATCTTACTTTATTTTTTTTAGAGAATCTTTCACCATCCACAAAATGATGGAAAACACAAACTTATATTTCAATGTATGTGCAAAGACAGGGGAAAGAAGTTGAAAACACAACCTTGCAAATCATAATTTTTCACTATCTTCTTGTAAATTTTACTAGATTAGTATACATATGTAGATAGAAAATACACTGACAACTATTTATGGCAACAAAAGCCTCTCTAAACAATTCCATCATCTAGCAACTAATAAGTAAATTCTGTATAGATTAAACACAGGAAGAGAAAAAAAAAAGGTACTCAAAAATTCTAACCTTAATACCCAAATTCTGTTTTCTTCCATTAAGCTTTAAGGATATCTAAGTACGTAACCATAACCTCCACTTCAAAACTGTTAGATGAACTTCAATTAGCACAAATTTACTGGCTCAGCTGAAAGGAAGTTAAGATCAAAGCTGCATTCTCACGTGGACTCTTCATTCCGATATCATCATGTAAAAAAGCACTAAGAACAGCTTGCAAGGGAAGTATGCAACAGGGATAGTATCTACAGATCTTTCCTTGCTCAAGACCTAACTAATATTTTTATTAGAAACACACAGAGCTTCTAAATTACTAGCCCAACTTCAAAAGTGAAACTGCTGTATATTATTTCAATGCATGACATTTTTCTTACAGGTTGACTTCAAATCCTGTTGGCACTGATGACGTACTTCAGCTCATAACAAACAAAACCATGGATATCACAAACGTACAAGGTTGTACAGGTACAAGATCCTTGACTAGTTTCTTCAGATCTCCTAAACCCCTGCCACAAAGCTGAAGGCAAACGCCCCAGAAGTTGTTCTGAAAGTCCTGCTGCATCAAGAATTTTTTCAGTAACACATTACTCCTGTCAGAGAAACCCTTGAAAGATTATGATTCCTCTTCTAGAGAAGCATTGCTCCTTGTCACTTCCAAATACAGCAGTTGACCTTCAGGCCCTCCCTGTCCCCTTCTTTCCTTTCAGAACTAAACTTTCTCAGCAGGTGGCACTGGAAGACTGAAATGCCTTACCACCATGCTTAGCACCTCATGTTTTGACTGGCTTCACATGGAGGCAGTGGGAAACAAACAATTGTATAACATTAACAGATAAAGGACTGAATTCCCCAGGAAATTATAAATGCAAGGACAGAGACAAAAGAAATGCAAGGTATAGAATATACTTAATTTTTTTTAAAAAAACCTCAAACAACCAAACACAACTAAACCTTTCCCCCCCCCCCTAAAAAAAAACCCTCAATAAATCTCTACATCAAAGGATATCATAATGAAGAAGAAATGAAATCATAATGGATTAGAAAAAATTGTAAGGTTTTGGTTTTGTTTAAATATAAAACTAATTAAAGGAAAGCAAGAAGCAAAAGGTAGAACTTAACAGTCATTCTCGTTTTAAAATGCACAACAGCCAACTGCACAGTCCCCTCCCTGAGGTTTTGTTGTTGCAGTGATTTTTATTCAGTGTCATCACCAGTGTGCTGATGAAGTCAAATCTTCAACTTTCTGCCTGCTCCTAAGTTTTTCAGATAGTTAAATGCTGTTACAATTGCAAGTATGTTATATCCAGAAGGGCATCAAAATGAACACAAAGGGCAAAAAAGTGGAAATTAGTTTCAATTTAGATAAAAGTGAGGTTTCTAAAGAAAAATTTGGTAAGCCATGCCCATAAGACACTGAACTTGGAACTAGCAGTTACAACCAACTCAGGATCCTGGAGTCATCACTGACAATCTTCTGAAATCACCAGCTCAATGTGAAGTGGCAGCACGATGTTGGACACCCATCAGAAAAAATTACTGAGAATAAGGCATCAAGCATTATTTTGCCAATGTAAATCCTTTGTTCACCTAATTCTGGAATATAGTTCTGGTCTCCTTGTCTAAGAAAGCCACGGTGACAAAAGGTACAGAAGGGGCAACCAAAATCACCGAGGAGCTGCTAACCCCATGAGAAGAAATTGAAAAGACTGACTCTAATTTGGAGAAGAGATTAAGATGTTGATGGGTAAGGTGAATGCAGAAGTTGCTCACTAAACCCTGCAAAACGAACTAGGAATCACTCACAGAAACTATCAAATCATTCAAAACAGATACAGCAAAAGTTTACTAGACAGAGGACAGGAAATGTCTTGAACTATCTGCCGCAGAATACTGCGGTGAAAGAAAGCATCAGTACATTCAAAAGGAATCAAACTAATGGACGCATCTACAAAATTCTACTAAAAGATAGAGTCAGGGATGCAGCCCTTTATACAATGAGTATGGGTGCTGGCAGAGTACAACTGCATTGCACTGCATAAAGTGACCAGGTCTGCCCACTTCTTGTAAGCGCCACCCCCTGTGGCTGCTGCTAGACATCGATACAGACTGTACGCGGATCCAGGATGGCATTATTCTTCTTTGTATTCTGCAGAACACACGGACATCTTTAAAGAGAGATCTGGCTGGTACTTCGGCAACTGAATTTCAAGGTTTTGGTATATTCATGCTGACCTGCTGACTTCCTACAGCCTCTCTCCCTCAAGCCTCAAAGGCAGGGGTCCTGAAACTTTTAAACCAGGGGGCTGGCACACGGATGAAGTGGCAGGGTCATCTGCGGCTGCTTGGTTTCACCCCAACCCCCACCTGGGGGTGGGTGGGGGGGTTCTGTAAATATCAGGGGGCCCGGACTGAGGACCCCGGGGGGCCGTATCCGGCCTGTGGGCCGTAGTTTGAGGACCCCTGCTCTAAGGTCTCTATATTGGACTATTTCCATTCACCCAAGAGAAACCTCTCACCCCAAAAGGAAAGTCGGTGTGTGTGTGTGGGTGGTGGTGGTGGTGGTGTGGTGGTGTTTTCTTTGGGTTTGTTTGTTTTTTTTTTCCAGTGACCACAGTTTGTCTAGACTCCTATTATAAGAACTGTATTCAACAGTAAATGCTTAAGAGTAGGCAAGTGAAAGATGCTACACATGCCTGTTTTTCTGGTCCAAAGGAAAAAATAGATAAAATGGAATTCCTCTCCTGCCGCTGTAGAAGAAGTTCATCTTCCATCGTGATTTCACTTACCAAAGAGTGGTAACAGCCCAATGTCCAAGTTAACAGATTTTATTCAACAAGTTGAAGCAGCAGATTCCTAATCCACTCAAAGAATTCAAAATAGCGGGCTGTCCCTTTATCTAAACCCTACCCATGTAGAAAGTTCAAAGCTCTTAACAGACTGGGTTCCATAAGTGCTGCAGAAAATGTAGAGTGGCAGGATGTCCTGGTAGTCCCACAGGCAATTCCAAGATGCTGAGCTAAGGCAGCTGTCAGAAAGGCAGGAGTTGTTTCTTCATTCAGCCCTTCCCATAAAGCACTTTGAGAAAGACCAAACAGTAAGGCCAATCCTGAGTTACTGCAGCTCCCATTTCAGAGATTTCTCTTTTTGACAAAGGTCTTCTCTCCATTACAAGAACGTATACTGACAGATACAGCTCTGCTATATGCTGTGGGTAGAACCAACAGATCTGGTCCCTTCTGAGCTGCAAGTCATGATTATGTTTCCTGAAATATGAACAAAACTTCTCATAATTTCTCCCCATTGTCCTAATTCAGGATAGAAGTCAACTGAGCCTTTACCAATCCTTTTTAAAGGGAAATCTTTAAAAAGTTAGCTTCCCCCTTTCCTACCTCTACCTTTCTTACCCAAGAAGCTACAGCTGTTCTCCCAAGGAATTCCCAAGTCTTTCCTGAGTGTGGCTATGTTCCTGGAACACAACATTCTCTCTCAACACCCTTTGCTATCTGAGCTGCCCTGATGTTTAAAGAAAGCTGCAATACTTAGGTAGGTAGGCCTGAACTTGATCACAGTCTTGTTACTCTATGGAAATCGCCATGCTGAAAGTCTGCTAAAAGCATGCTAACGTATATGAGGCTAAAACCATAACTTGTCAGCATACCGTATAAGCCATCAGAACAATAGTACACTGTGGTATTGTTTTTTGGTTGTGTGTTTAGGGTTTGGGGTTTTTTTATAGCTCTCCCTAGGGGTTTTTCCTGTTATAGTAACTTAAGGATATTTTTCTCCACCTGCTGGAGAAACAAAATACTTGAAGACTGAGACAGCTACATTCTTCACAGACAAATCAAATTTCTGTGGCTTTACAAATTACTGTGGTCAACTGCCATAGCAGTCTATGCTTATAATCTTAGCCAAGAGCAAGACAATGCAATTCTTCTAAGTCCATAATGAAATAAGACTGTCATGAAGTGTATTGTTTCCTATTTGCTGTAATCTAGAAATGGACACACAAGTGATACAATTCCACTAGCATATGTCAACATATTAAGCCACATTATCACGACTGCATGCACAAGTTACTAGCGTGCTTCTATTTCTTCCATTGGAGAAAACAGAATTCATTGTCTACAAAGACACAGAAGAAGGTTATGAGGAAAGAAAATCAGATTTGGAAAGGGACAGATAAAGTTTGTTGCTTCTCATCCTCTTTGTGTCTTTTCAAAACAAAAATATTAAGACACATTCAAAACCAACTGTAAAACATATTCATACATACATCGGGAATATTTGGGAACACTTTGCAACCATGATTCTCCTCTATTGAAATAGTTTTAAACAACTCACTTGAAACTGGATTATTCTCTCCTGGGAAAGGCACAAATACATTCTCTCAGTGTCTTTAAGGTAAAATGCACATTTATGGAGCTGCGATACTGGATCATCTGCATCCAATAACGCTGTTTGTTTATCTACTTTTCGAATAATCTGTGAATGAAAATTGTACATACATATTTAGGACAATTTCTGTACTTCATTACAGTTGAGATTACATACGTACTGTTAGTAAAGGAAGTGAAAGGTTTGGTGTTGGGCTTTTCACCACCACCCGCACCCCACCCCCCAATTTTCATGTCTCCTGCTTAAAGACCAACATTAGATTCATAAAACATTCATAAAACATTGAAGTGACAGTACTACAGCTTCAATGTGCTGCATGCATATCTATCTTAGCTCTTTTGCTATAAAAGTGGGGAAGAAACTTGAAGCTTCATTAAAATCTACTTTTGTTCCATCCCTTAGTACAAAAGAGCAGCAGGTGAACTATGAATACACTTCTACAAAAGCTTCCACCACTGATAGCATCAACAACATTCTGTGGCAGACTGGTTGCTAAACGAGAACAGTTAAAACAAAGGAGGTATTGAGATGTCCTTAAGTACAGTCTTGCAAACAAAACAATCATAGTGTATCTTAACAATTGTTTTCATTAAATCTCATTAAATATAACCTAAAGACAACTGCAAAGAAAGTTGTTCCTTACATTTGGAAGTTCAATGAAAAAGTATCTGCTGGCTTAATTCAGAGGTGTTACACTAATTTATTTATTAAAATTAAAGAAGTTACTCCCTTACAGACAGTGGAAAGGTGTAATTGGGAATTCTACCTCAACTTCTAGAAAAAATTTTAATACTTCATTTTATGCAACATCAGCAGAAGCAGCAGCCAAAGTGTTTGAAGATTTCTAAGCCGACAATCAGAAAGCCAACCATGTCCTCTGGGATTTCTAACGATAATAAATGGCATTATTAGCAATATCAGCTTCAAGGTTAACTTGTTTCTTCAAAGTTCTTTAAATAAAACTAACCTATAAAATGGCTGCAAGTTACTTTTTAATTGCATCACCTTCAATCAATCTTATAAGGCAGCATGATAAACGTCCCCAATAGCAAACAAAACAGGAATGTTTAGCCTAATTTGTTTGAATTTATTTCTACCTACAAATAAAGTTTCAGGAATCATTAATGATGGCATCTCCTTTTTGCAGTTGAGAAAATATTAACATGAAGCCCACAAAGTGAGATCCTCTTACTGAAGTTCATGTATGCTGAACCAGATCAGTAGTAACCAGGTCTGGATTTTTCTGTCAATGCGATTGAAAAAAAAATTTTAAAAAAAGCTCTATTTAAATGATGATTTCACACCATTTACTCTAAGCAGGCTATCTTATTTTTTAGTTAAGTTGCATATTGGAGAGTATTTCTCAATACAGTCCTAGTAAAATTCTGGGAAGGGGAACAAAAACCTGCCTGCAGGGAATGTTGGTTTTGTACTGGTGTATTCTAAAATTGTTTCTAGTTAAAAGTGGAATTAGTAAAGCCTTGTATGAAATTCATAATGGGCTGACAAACCACAATTTCACAAAAGGTCTCATATGAAGCATTCACTGTTTATTAACAGTCACATAAAATTCCACTTAGGCTGGCATTAAGTGCATAAAACAGAGAAGAAAAATAATCTATAATTATACTTTATTTGTAAAAGCCATTACTGTGTATCCAGCAACAAAATATTTTTTCTGGTTCACAAGCCTTAATTGGTTATAATCAATTTTGCGTCTGTGACAAAAGGTTGAAATTGTGTCTTTCTAAAAAAGTTATTCCAATGTTCCATATTTAAAACAGACAGTATTAATAAATGTCCAAAATGCTTTTGCAAGCCAGTATTGGTGTAATTATGTATCCTTAGAAGTATACAGATTGCTTTTAGATTCAAATCAGTAGAGCATTTTTAAAGTTGTGCTGAACTCAACAAATGGAATAGTTCTACTGGCTGCAGAGACGTTACTCATCTATTAGGTATCAGTATTTAAAGTATTTTGCTACACTAAAACCTACATTACTGTTTTTAAAAGAGATGTTTTCTTAAGGACAGCTTGCAGATTAACCATTGGCAGGTTTGAATTCTGAAAAATTCTCTACGCCTAATTTGCAATCTGTTCTTTGCTTACAGAATTAATCCGCAGATATAAAAATACACTTTCATTAAAATGAATGCCATTTTCCATATAAAACATATTACCAAAACAAAACATAGAAAGTAAAAAATTGTAAACAATGCAAATCCAACTATGCAATTACACTAAGATGCCATCTACAAATTAATTACAGCACTGGAGAAATTAAACTGTACCAGTCTTGGGAGTGCCATGCCAGTAACTGAGCATACAAGTTTGACAGTCTGCCCATAATGAATGTAGCCATCTCTCACTGTGAATTCTTCTCCTTCCGATTCATCGTCATCCACTACATGAAAAAGGAATTGCCACGTTATTTCTTTTAATCAGTTTTCCTTGATAAGAGGAACATATAACATCACACTACTACAGAAAATATACACTGAGTACAAAACAAATCTGCATACGGGTAATTAATATGGAGGAAAAAATGCAGGACTTTTTTTGTGGGGATGGAGGGAAGTAAGTGAAAAAATATATTGCTTCATTTTTACTTACAGAGGTGAATGAAAAATGCTCCCCACTGTTGTGAACTGGCATGGAAATTACCACCTTCTACGTGCAAATATCTCGTGCTAACTGTTTGGGATCGAAGTCTATTAAATAGTGCCACTTTTGTCCCTGATGCAATACATACTGCAAGGAACACATACAGACTTGAGATTATACAATTACTTCATTATTGCATTAAAAAGTAACAAAAAGTCATAAAAACATTAAAATAAACTGATGAATAGTGGAAATCAAGAAATAATTCTCAACTATAAGTTAATTTTGAAAATATTTATATTTGTGACAGACCAAAAATAATCACAGAATTACAAACAGGATAACATACACAGTGGCTGCTCTCCAAAGGCATGCTAGTTCACAGAACTTTGCCACTTAGCCATATGAGCCAGTGCTTGCCTGCTGAAAACTCCCTCTGTTCACAGTTCAACAACTGAGCAGAAGCTTTAGCTTGCCCTTGTGCAGTACTTAAGACAACTTACTTAAGACAACTTTCAGTGATCATTTGAAGTATATTTAAAGTATCAAGAAAAATTATTCTTACAAATCACAATCAATTGAAAGGAAAACAGACATAACGATGTAAAATTGTAACCATACGACTTGAAATTTTCTCAGATCCAAACTTACTTATTATTCAAGAGAGAGAAATGCTAAGTCTGCTCCCCTAAAAAAAACCAATCAGCAACTAGCATTTTGCCATCAAAACAGGAACGTTTCTTGGTTCATATTCACTGTCCATCAAAACTATCTGTCTAAATATAAAGTCAACAGTGCATACTCTGAGCCCACGGGTGTGAACTGCACAGCAACAGATTGCCTTTAGTCATGTGGCAAGCTAGCCGCCCCGAGATCCACATTCCATAGGTGAATGGGTTCCAGCCCAACACAGATGGAAGAGCCTTTTAAAGCACTAGTGAAGAGAGAGAGAAAAACAAAACAAACAACAAAAAAAAAAGGGTATCTCTTAAGGTGCTCCAGTGGTATGCAGGCAAAAAACTCTGGAGGAAAAGCAAAAATTCTCCCAATTATACATTAGCACCAGAGATCTTTAAGTTGAAAAACACGGTAAGTAAATGTGGGTGAAATATCACCATACAGATTTCTTAACTAATTACTTAAAAGGAACTATGCAAAACATACTAAAAATGAAACCAACATGAAAATGGCATGAGATGGTAAGAAGGTGGCTGTGATGTGACGAAGTGTAGTTTGGATAACACTACACAACTCATTTATCACAATCTGAAAGCTATCTCTTTGGTACAGATCAAAACATCCTAAGCACCTGATCATGGCAGCTTAGGAGATCCAACAGCTTACAAAGCTGAGGTAGAGCATTCTTTACACATTTGTCCAGAAGGATTCACTCCTCAAAGTAAAGGTTTTTTTGTGGACCTTTTACATTTACTAAATACCTAACTGTGCGTAAAGCTCAACACTGTAACCTATCGATATCAGAGTACTTTAAAATACGCTGATGTGTACAGTTCTGAAATAAATTAGAAAAAACAGAAATTGAAAATTTCATTGTATTTACTTTGTAGCTATAGACTAGACCATAGAATACACAAGAAAATTAGCAGGAAGCAAAATAAATTGCTACATAAAGAAAAGAATTGTAAAATACTTACAGTCTGCATTTTTCAGCGACTGTTTCTTTTTAGAAGGTTTGGAGATTACTTTGATCCGTTTACTGAGGAACACACCGATGTCATCACTATTGCCATAGAACATTTTAACCGATAACATGAAGTGCTTTCTCTTGTCTGAGTCTGATATGTATAATGTTTTGGCAGTGCAATAATTCTGCAGGTGAAAACATACTGTTGTTTCTTCTTTGAAGTCAACCCAGTTTAAGATACTACATATATTTATGAACAAAACATGAAAACTGATGCAACAGTTTCTAAAACAGAGCAGAAACTGCCTTTTCCATCTCTTTCGTATGTGTATCTTCTATGTCTCCTGTTTAGCTTTGTGAAAGTTTGGCACCTGACTTCAGTACTTCAGTGTCTTTCTAAACACCCTTACCAGGACTGGAAAACAGATGATTAGAAACTATAGCTGTGTCAAAGCCATCTCTTGAGTGGTTAAGAGTACTACTAAAAATTATATCTGAGTAGGGCTATACAGGCAGTACACTGGGCATGCACAAGAGGCTGCCTGTGCAGAAAATGAGTAGAGCCAAACTTTTCTCGAAAGGATGGGAGAAAGTAACCAGAAAGTTACTTTTGGCCAATTGTTTATACCAGATTACAATAGGAGCTTAAAAAAAACACAACAAAAACCTCTCGAACTTTTATTAATCTTTTCCTATTCAGCAACATACAAAGCATTTCTAAGTAGACTATGCTAGAAAAACTAGGTAGCTATAAACCAGTGCTTAATAAAACAACCAGCTAAAATGAGCGGTCACATGCTGCCAGTTCTATTCCAACTGTTTAAGCCATGACAAATATCTTTTTAAAAGTCTTGTATAAAAATAATCCACTAAATTTATTAAGATGCTATTTTAATAGTATTTTTATGCAAAGGGACTTATAGACCACTTCTAGCAGCAGATGTTATTTAGATACTTCTTTGATAAGATAATCCACTCATGCAAGCCAGGGAGAGGGATATGGAATTTGGGCCAGAAACTGTACTTCAGTTTGATGCCTACCAAATAACATAACAAGTTTACTGACTCTCCATCAACAAGCTATAAAGGTTAGTACCCTGCTATGATCCCATCAACCAAATCCACCTACTCGATCATCCCATTCATTTTTGAGGGTTTTTTTAAACCACTTATGTAGTATCTGCTACAGTGTAACAGAAGTTATCAAAAACGAGCAAAGGTATTCCTTGAAATATGCACCACATAGCTATAATATCCTTTGTAGTAATTTCAGTGGCTATTTGAGTGGCTTATTACAACTCTTCTACCTTTCCTTCCAAGTTCAGCTGCTGCATTTCTTGGTCACTGTTTCCTATTCCAATGAAGGCGCAAGGTTGTGACTCTTGCTCAGTACAACCATCCCGTTCCATTTGCTCTTTTTTTTTCTTCCATCCACTGCCCATAAGGTACACACATGGAGGAGGGCAAAAGAACCTGAAAATGAAAAACACATTATGAGATTACACACAGCTTTCAAGAAAATTCTTCAGAAAAACTGCTGTGTATCCAGAGCCTTCTCAGCCCATTCACACTTTGCATTCCAATATATACATGCACACCCTTCATTTGCCTTGATTTTCTAAAATGCAAATCGAAAAGAGAAAAGGCAAGGAAAATCAGCATTAGATGCACTGTCGCTGAGGATCTTTCCAGTTCAATATATGATAGGTAACAGTTTAAATCTCTATAAAACAAAAACTCTTTCTACCCTTACAAAGAAGAGATTCTCAAAGTAAAAAGGCCTTGAAAGTGACAGTGTTTTGCTTTTGTAGCTGCTTAACATGATGCTGTGATTAGTTCACACAGAGCAGTTCCACAAATCAATTTAATGGACAACTGCTGACTACAATTCCTATACATTTACTGTTTCATCATTAGTAAGGAGGAAGTCTACTCCGTCCAAGCATAAATCTCTTTTCAGTTTTTAAATGGAATATATGAGTTTACAACTTCATCAGTAACTGCAAAAGATATGATCTAGTCTTTAACATCACTGACTGAAATCAGTCTAGAAGCTACTTACAGCAATACATTCAAAATTAAAGGCAGCATTATAATACAATGTATCGATCCTGAAGTTTCTGCAAATTGTTAAAATGCAAATACTAATCACTTTTGGTTTTTGTTTAGCCAACACCTGCAGTGGTTTTATCATCACTTAGCTAAGATCAAAGTTAAAAAAGCACAATGAGTACATCGATCTATGAGGTAGAGGCACAAAGGGAGAAGATAACTGAAAAAGTTTTTAATTATACTATTTATTTCAAATTGGAGAGCAGTGCATAACTTGGTACTTCTGAAAACCAAATATGACAACTACCTCATACAGGTCTGTAGGTAAGATTTTATTTTATTTTAAGATTTTGCTTGGGACAACTGAATTAATGGATTATTTCTATGAAACAGCATATAAAACTCGATTAGTGGAAGTCAGCTTTAGTATGAAAATCAGGTCTAATACACTTCGTTATCTCACTTTTTCAGCAAAATTACCTTTATTTACGATATAAAAATGTTTTTCTAAGTAACAGAATTCTTAATAGATGGAACCAAATCCCAAGTTAATAATCACATAATAATAAACTGTAAGTATTAAGAATCCATGTAAACAAAGGCAAAGATTTGTAATAATTTCAATTAATGGACATAAGTAATGTCTATTCTTTGTTAGAGGAACAAAGACATTTTAAGTTTTACTGTAATTCAAAACATCCCAGTGGTTATGATGATGAGCAAATTTACATTCTGCAGGCAAAAAAATACAACCAAACTTTCTTTCTTGCCAGTAAATCCACAGTGAAAATTCTTCACTTCATTTCACTCTTTAAAACACAACAAAACTGATGATATACCAATATGCATATAGCTTAAATATCTGTGAATGTCTTTCAAAAGTGTGCTCTGGTTTGAAAAAAGCCTGCCTACAAAAGAGAATTTGGAGAAAGCAGCTCATCATGTGACATCAAAAGAGCTACGGGCATATTTGAGAATCTCATTAAATTAGTGAAACTGCTTCTACAGATTGCTTTTTGAACTTCTAAAAGAAATGTAAACAAATGCTAGACTTCATTATGATAATCCATTTCAGCAAAGACTTACAATTATTTCCCCCTTTTATTGCTTTCACACTACGCTGAAGCATAGAATTTTTTAATATATATATCTATATATATATGGAATTATGAATTAAGAGAAAGCCACTTGTAGAAGCAAACATTTTAACAACTCACATTTTTTCATGTCGTTATTGCATCAGTTTTAACTACTTCTATTTTATTCTTTGGAGTAATTATGGGTCATATGAAGGTTCTGGATATTTTTTTTCTTCCAATTGAAAATGCAGAACACAGAGAACCAAGGCAACAGGCAGAAACTTGCCAATTTGCAAAGCAGATGTTTCCTGATGGAATTGTCAATTTGAGAAACTACATAATATACTACCTCAAAAATAAAATTTAACACTTTCACAGTAGCAGCACAGGAGAACTTCCACCAGCTCAATCACCAATCATAAAGCTGAAAGTTATAGTTATCTGACATTAGAATGGGTTATTGTACCTTTATTGCTATAAGAACAGAAGTTCTGAAATTTTAAAATCACCATGAATAAAAAGAATAAGCAGTAATAAATGTCACCAAATGGTGCACATTGTATATTCCCTTTTTGCTTGTTATTATGCTTTTGCTTCTTATGTTCTGCCACCTGACTTCTCTCTTGCTACCTTCCTTCACGAAGATCCTGAATGATGCAGTAGGGGTATATTTAAGAACACCAGTTTCTGTTACATGCCAATTAAATCCTCCCCTTCCTACTAGAAATTCTTGATCTCAAAACCAGGAATGAACTTCCTGCTTTTCAATTGCATTTATTTCAAACAGCACAGGTGACGTGACCTAACTTCCTTTGAATGATTCTCTACCTTAAAGAAAAAATGATCTTAAGAGGATGTTTGTGAGGGACACAGTACAATGACAATGGTTAAGATCATAACATACACCTTGTGCTTTAATACAAATATTTACTTTCTACATGACCAATCTAATTTATATGCCCTATATCACTCCACATCTATATGTAAACACCATAACTGACAAGTGAGGGCAACGATCATGCCTAAGTTCTCTTTAGGAGGCCTACTCTACTTTGCTATCCCAGATAGGAGAAACATGATGGTGGTCCTCTATGAAAAATACTTTTCAAATTGGGATTATGAACTAACTCCAAGGTTAGGAAATGCAATTCTTTTGGGAAGAAACTTCAAGTAACAGGTGCATTCATTCAAGAGTTGGCCTTTTGGGAACAAATTCAGATTGCCAGGAAAAGCACACCACATAGCTAGTCAGATTCTGAACTCTCAAACTCGAATGTCAATACAAGATCCTTTCAGTGTTAATGGACATATCCCACTTATTTTCTTGTCAATAATTATAAGCTATTTCCAATACGGAAATTATACAAAGATACAAAATTAGTATCAACCTTTATTAACCAAGTAATGCCTTGCAAAGAGGAAACCGAACCCCCTCTATTCCATGTAGGTATAACACCATATAGAAAACATTACACATTTACCTTTCTTCCTCATGTATTCTTTTGTATTCCTCTTATTGGTTACAACACAAGAAACAAATCTCAACCTTTTTTCACATCCTTTTTCATTTCAGCTTTATTCTAGACTAAGTCCTTTGAATAGCTATGACCACTAGATGGCACTGAAGACCTACAAGAAACAAGTTTTAACCCACTGGTGAAGAGAAAGCAAGCTACAACAATTAAAGTGCTCTTTTTAAATTAGACCACCAGGAAAAGCCTTGGAAAACTATGACTTATGGAAAAAAGAGTAACACTTTCGAAGCAGAGACAATTTAAAGTTTACTTAAAACAAGAAGAAAGAGTCTGGACATTCACAATATGAATGCGTTTTCATATGTGTTAGCCTCTTACCCGTAAGATAAAGACAAGTACAGCCTCAGGGCTTTTTATGTCATATTTACAATCACAGAAACTCATGTATAGAAGAGATTATTATATAGTGTGAGTAAACCATGAATATCCCCATATTTCAAATTTTCACAGAGGACTGGAGAAAGTGTCTTTGATATGTATAAAGTAACTGCTAGAAACAGAACCTGTCATTGATGAAACATTTGTGACTAAAATAGGAATGTACATGTTTATGTGAGAGGCTGGCTTTCAGATAACTATAAAGAGGAAAAGAGAAGAAAAAAAAAATCACCTCCCCAAAATATGTAAAGTAATTAAGGTAATTTCCAGTATTACTTAAGAGAAATAAGGCAGGACAATGTTTGGTGGAACAAATGAAAATACTCTTCCTTTGACCTTTGATTTACAGGGCCTACCTCTCTTCTTTAACCACAAAACTAAAGTAAGACTGAGTAGGAGGTAAAAATTCTTCTGAAATATTCATATGACCTATAATCATAAAAAGAAAATTATGTTGGAGGGAATGGCAGCTGTGTCTGGTTCTTCTGAGCTTGTTCAGAATTTTTAGTACAAGAAGTAATGATGGAAAATCACGTAGGATGTAATTTCCTCACTGGATTTGTACCATATTCTCTTAATACCTCTTCTCTATGCAATGAGCAGACTGGCAATTCCTTGATGAATGAGCAGTAAAACAACACAGGACATTATCCTGTGAGGTAAACACCTAACAGCTTGATCTAAAAAACACATGAGATCTGTTAGGGATCAACTCTGTGAGCTCTTTCATTACTGGAAGTGTAACAACCAGGAATGTCCTTTCTGGACAAAACCTATCCCATACTTGTTAGAGCTGCATGGCGAGATGCAGATTCGGTGTTTCCTACTTTCTGATAGAAAGCACAGCAGCTGAACCAGGGTAACATTTTGGGATACCAGGTCTCTGCAAATACTTTATATATTTAACATGCCTCTACAACATTTTGTTGTGGACTCCTAGTTTCTCATAAAAGGCTCTCTGTGATGCTCTTCCCATGCTTCTTCCAAGAATTTGTGATCAGTATAACTGAAATGATGGGAAGTTTTAAATAAAGATAACACTGAAATTATGTTAGTCAGGAAAGGTCAGAAGATTGATCTCCAAAAAGTAAAGGCTGTCCCCACAGTGCCTTCCTACAGGACAACTTCATGGGCCACTCAAGTGAGGAAATACCATAGTATTAGCAACCTCATGTTAAGACTCCAGGCTCAGCAGAGCAAACAGAAGCAAGCTATTACTCATCTGTTACAACAGATCTGTTCTATCAGACTGATTAGAAACAGAACATTTTTCCATGACAAAAAAGCCACGCTGAGATTTGTCTAAGGATGCTCCCCTTTATTCCAAATTACTTGAAGGGAAGAACAAGATAATTAATGGTTTCTGAGTCTTGACTGCAACACAAAGTGGAATAGGTTGATTCTTTGGCACCACCTGGAATATTGTTTTAAATCAGACAATCACCAAAGGAGAAAACAGTCAATTCAGGCCAATCAATACACAGAAAATATAGTACTTCAAGTAGAGAAGGTAGGTACCCTAAGTGAACTTGACAAGAATCAAGGGGAAGAATGAAAATAAAATCAGCTCATGCCATTGCTGCCTAGTTCTGATGCCGACAATGCTTTTTTCAAACCACAAGCTTCTGTTCATAAAGATTTGCTTTTTCAAATCATCCAAATCATCTCTGTGTTCCTCTTACAGAAGTCTTCAGGAGGATTTAGAGGTGCATACCAGCTGGTTTTCTTTATGTTCAGGGTGACATTAGCAGGGAAATTTTTCCTTTGTACCAGCTGGTCAGTTTCAAGTCCTGTTAAGGCAGGTGTGCTTGTCAATTACCTACATTGTTCTGAGCATGAAACTACTCAGCAGTCCTCTTTCCTTCTTAGGAGCTCAAAGAACTACAACATCCACTAAGGAATTCAATGCAACAAACAAATGAAAAATCTTTAGTGTGCTATGGATCAAGTACAGGAGCCATGGGGTAAGCCCTGGAAAAGGCTATGCTCTCAATGAATAAGAGCGTTAACCAGAGTGCAGGCATAGTCAGTTTGGTCAAGGGAAGTATTTGAGCAGAAATTACAGGAGCTCCTTCGCTAACGGACATATAACAGGACACAGCTAGACCATTCTCAGGCTAATCAGTAGTGCTAATGTTTAAACTCCACAAATATCGATTGAAACTATGTCTTGGACTCCAAAACACTTCAGTCCTTTAAACCATTGAATGCTCACACTGTTCAGAGTGTGAGACAAGTCCCAGTGAATAGTAAATATATTTAAAAAAAGATTACAAGAAGCACAAGCCAAACACCCACACTCATCAGGATTATACATTACCAAGCCAAATGCCTTTGAAAGATGACAGCCATCCAACAGGAAACACCAGGCAAAAAGTCTTAAATTCAACTGAAGTCCACCCCTGTGCTGCTTACCCTCTGGCTTCTTTGTTAAACCAAAGAACATTAACGTTGGTAAGTGCAAGGCTAATGAGAAGATCCACTCAAAGAAAGAAGCCTCCTTTCATTACTGTTATTTACAGCCAAGTATCAAGAACATTCTCAAATGAACCCAGAATGTCTCCATCCATGTGGCAACAACTTGGAATTGTGTTTCTGTGAGGCCTATTTGAACCAGACCACACTATGTAAGATCTGCACCGTCTACAGTTGAGTCTTCAGCAGTGTATTTCACCATCTACTAAGGCTCATCAAAACACTGAAAGGTAGTTATTGTGCCAACCTTTTAATTATGCCATGCAAAGTTTATTAATGATAAATATTTTCCATGACCTCACAACAAAAAAGGTTTAAAGACTGGAACAAAAGGTGGGAGCTTGTTTAGCCTTTTCTAAGGTTCTATATTTACTTTAAAGATGTGTCAAATTTAAGAAATTTGTAACTTTTGTAACTTGAATTCTTACTTACGAAGATAGTGCCATTAAACTTATTCTTTATGGATCAAAAATTAACCAGATCATATCCATGCCATAATAGAGTGCCATGGAAAACATGAAATTTCTCCATAAAAACGGGTATTAAATAGGTTTCTGTCTATAAAGCATGTGTGTGAAACAACTCACCACAGAAATTATATTTAAAGGAAAAATGATAAAAATTGATTGATTAGTTGTATAAAACGGCCTTAAATCTTTACTAATTTTGCTCAGTCCAGCAATAAAAACCACCAAAGGGCATGTTCTGCTATGAATAAAACCAAAGCAATTAAAAACACTCAAAAAAAAAAGAAAAAAGAAAGAAGCATCATTCAGTTTCATGAAGTATCTTAGGGCACACATGGATCCAAGGATTTAATAACTGACATTTTTCTTTACACCAACAGCAACAGGGCATCATTACTGATGCTAACAGTCTGGGAACTAGCAGAACAGTAGCAGAGACAGTCTAAATGGCGTGTCACAATGTAAGAAAAACTGAAATATTTAAATTGAAAAATGAAATCTTAGTATGTATTCCAAACTTTCACTTCATACCCATACCAGCATGTCAATCACTTCACCATCATATTATTTTCTAACAAATACCGAACCATTTTCATGTTAGTCATCTTTTGGCAAGCTCTGAAATTCTCTACAGTCACTTGACATGCTTCCATTTTTAAAGAGGTGAATCTGAGACACCTTTCAGGACAAATGCAATTGTGTTGAGATAGGCCAACTGCGCCTCACAAAAACTTAAGTGGTGCCTAAGTTCAGTTAACAATCATTGCAAGCAGTGAGAATCCAATGAATAGTTTACCGAACGAACATTACCACTACTTAAGGTAATGTATGTGCCACAGTGACCTTAACAACAGCATCAAGTGAAGTATACATGTATATTCAAGGCAACAGGAATTTCTAGCAATTCCATGAAATGCACGTATGAGCTTTCAGAAACTGATAGCAAATAACAACTCGAAACTTTACCCTGTATTCTTCAGAACACTTACCTAAGTTTGTCAAACACTAATGGAACTTTTAATGATCAAAACTACATACTTTATCTCTTTCTTTTCTCCCTTCTTTTGATGCAATTTGTTCTCCAAAACACTGGTAACACAGGACAACTTTGCAAAACGTTCCTGCCTTCATGAACTGCTCTGGCCCCAGAACACTGCCTGAACTTGTGCCGCAAAGCACCCGTATGGTTTTAAGTTTGGTAAATGACCTGTTAGTGACGTTCAACACCGCTGTGGAAAGACCTTGTACTTGGGGCTGTTGTTGCAACTAACAAACCTTCTGCTCTTCAAATCCCAACCCTGAATTAGACAAAAAAAAACCCCAACCCAGCGCAGCAGGCGCCCCAGCGCCTGGTGAATCATTCCTCCTGCCCTCGGGCAGATGCACCCGGTGAACAGCACGAACGGAGGATGCAGAACATCTGGAGCAATGGAACATCTGGGGAATGGCGTGCCCCATCCAGTGTTTGCTTGGCACCGCCGTTAGAGCAAAGCCAGTTCCAGCACCAGCAGCCACATCCCCGGAACGCTAACGCTCGCAAATGGCAGCTCACCTGCGCCCGCGCATTTTCCCTGTCATCCCGCTTTTAGTCCTATCGCATACAAAGATAAAAAGCAAAATTATGCCGTGCGAATGAAGCGAACTTTCACATTAGCTTATCTATTTTTTTTCCCTTAAATATTACAATTATTATTTTTATTGCGCAATCACTCCTTGCTGCTCCGGGTGCATTATTAATACGCGGAAGCACAGGCTCTTTTACGAGCTGTTAACATTCATTAGCACTCCAGGTCCTAACGCCCAGCAAACCTTTTCTCTGCTCATTGTCATTCACTGTGTGACACCGATAGCACCGGGGACATGGCCAGAAGCCGCCGTCGGTGCCGCTGACGGCAAATTCCTATGGTGGGCTCGCTGGGGCTCTGAGCTGACATCAGAGCATGCGTCACCGTGGTCCTTCACAGTTGTCCCTGGAGACAGAAGAAGTCCGGGATGATAATTATGTAGATTCCTCTTGAGCTCCAGAGGTTTCCGGAGGATTTTTCTTTCGCTGTCCTGTGCAATCATGTTGTCATGGTGACCAGAGTGGGATGCTGGACACCAGCCTGGCTCCCCTTCCCAGAGGACAGGCTGGCCGAGTGATGAAGCTGATGGTTTCCAGCAGGGTTTTGCCACACCTGAGAAGAGAGAAATGTTTTTTAAAAAAGGAAATCTTTTCTAAAACAGACTTGGAATTTTTTGCTTAGGCATGACGATCAGAGATTTGGGATTCTCATAATTTTGTAGAGTAAATATAAACAGTAAGAAACCTGATCATGGGACTGGACTAAAAACGTCCCATGGTTCCAGTGATGCTGGAGCAAAACTGGTTTGAGTGGTTCTGGAGCAGGCACTGGCCAAACCTGAGCTGTGGCTCCCTGGTGCGGTTCCCTTGCGCAGGCTGAGCTCCCCACACAGGCAAACATCGACTCCTGAGACAAAACGTTGGCTCAGCAGGGGTAAGGCTCCGTAGTGTGGTCCATAGGTTACTGGATGGACTGGTTACTGGATGGACTAAATTAGAACCAATTATTTGATTACTAATACATTTCCGTATCGTGTTGTGGATTACCTGCAGGCAAACTTCCCGTATACTCCAAGCACGGCACTGACAAACCTGTTGCAATTTAGCAGGGCTTCGTTACTGAGCAGGCACATCAGGCACATCAGGCACGCACCCTCCCTCTGCCCAAGCCCCCCCCTCAGCTGGCGATGGCTGTTCTGCGGCTCCCAAAAGATTTCAAGGTGTCTAACCAGTTTTGCCAATGGGAATACGTACGGGAAGGGATTTTTGCCGGTCTGCCGGAGGCTGGCCAAAGTTTTGCCCTGCTGAATGACAGAAATGATAAAAGAGGACTAGAACTGCTCTGGAGGGATGCTGCCTGTACAAGGATGGGGCATTTTGGCACCTCCTGAAAGCGCCGGTACCGCTGAACTGTGTCAGTGCATAGTAGATGCAGGCTGGAAACCATCCAGGGCAACAAAGCCAATGCTGAAAGGACATTTTCCTCGGCACTTGAGCAGAGGAGCTCAGGACCATCGGTGGGGCAGGTGGGATGTGGCCCTGAGGCGGTAGGGGCTGGTGGGGAGCCCGTGGGATCCGCCGGCCGGGGCTCGGTGTTCGTGTGTTCGGCTGCCGCCGCGAGGTGAGGCTTTGTGCCGACTGGGATGCAACAGCCCAACAATGTTCAGTTTTACAGCCAAGATAATAGCCTTTCACAGCTCTTCCACTGGCAAAATACAGCTTGCTCGTGCCTGCAGGTCAATCGGACAAAGGCATGGAGAAAATTTCTCAACCATGTTTGAAACTGGGAAAGGAGTTGGCATTTTTCACCGAGAAATACGTTTCCTCCACGTCCACCCCCACCTGCCTCCCTAACCCACTCGTCCCCATCGGTGCGGTTTTTCCCAGCCAAGCCAAGGTGCTGTGCTCGGGTCTGTGCTTGGCAGTGACGCTCCGGTCCCCACGCCACCTTCAGCCACTCACACCAGGACCGTCACAGCTCTGCTTGATGCTGGCTGCAGCCCAGGAACACAGAGCAGGATGAGAAACCTGCACTTTGGGGCTCCTCAGCCAGTGCCAGAGACCGAATTGGCTCACAAACAGGCAAAGGAGCCGTGCAAGGGCAAGAGGGATTCACTGGGGGTGCCTGGAAAAGTCCAAAGGGAGGACTCCCTCCACCTGGCTTTGCCATACAGATCACTCGCCGTTTGGGTGTGAAAACATAGTTTACCTTCCAAAAACATCCAGCAAGTTGGCCACGTCATTAAAAAAAAAAAAAAAAAAAAAAGAAAAAAAAAAGAAAAAAAAAAAAAAAAAACAAAAAAAAACACCAACCCAAAAAGTCTAGGGAGGGAGAGGACTGGCCAGGCAGAGATGCCCCAGTCGGGGCAGAGCACCCCAGGCTGAGCCGCGGACCGTGCCCCGTGCCACCAGCTCTGCCCAGCACACGGCATGTCCGTGACTCAGCGGGATGTTGGCGTGTGCCGAACAACCGATGGACGTTGTCCCGTTGACCTTCCCTATTGCTCCAACAGCCTCACTATGAAAGTGAACCTTTTTTCCCCAAATATTTCAAATGCTATAAACTTACATCAGTGATATGGGGCACAGTTTCTTGATGGTAATAACCAGCACGTGGCTTTTCACGACTCCTCCTTCTACCACTGTGTCCATGCTTCAAAATGAATAACTTTGATGTCATGTAAAGGTTCCTTGTGAAAGCCACGTGTCCTGCAGGTCTGCAGGGAAGAAGTGCTTTTGCAGTCTTGAGGCAGGTCATGCTTTGCAACCTGGTTTTTTTCAAAGCAGCTCGGCTGACGTCTTTTGCTGAACACAGTGTCCAAAACAACCAGTCGCTGCGTTCATTAAATATGAAGAAGGGACACAAATTTTGCGTTACCTATTTACTCACGTCTCCTTGGCCAATTGTTTATTTTGGTGGGCTTCCAATGTCCTGGGCAGACAGGTCATTCGAGTCACTAATGATACTTCCTTCTCCTCTGCTAAGCCTATAATGACTGCCTCTCTCTCCCTCTTTATCTCCTCTCCCTTTGCCCTGTCTGTAGTAATAACAGATCTTATTCTTCGTTGTACCCGAGGGTGTCCATCCCACAAGAGGCACACCCAAGGGTGTGAGATGGCACCAAAGCCTCTTACCTAAGCAGGATACATCTCCAGCTGAATTTCAATGGCATGTCGTCAAGTCAACAGCAAACCTGCGTTTTCTTGCCGGTCAGATGGAAGCTTCCAGGCACAAGGAGATCTTGGATGGTGAAATGGGGAAGCAGGAGTGCTGCTGCACGGGGAAATCCTCCGTGGGCACCGGTCACTCGTGGGCTGTATGAGGTGAGAGGAGATGGACCGTGCTCACCAAGTCTCCCTGCTCCACACTTGCTACAGGGCTGACGTTGTCCTCAAAGCAAAGCACACAGTGTGGCGACCACTGGAAGTACCTTTATATTGTCACATTTCACTTTATTTAGCTGTGTAGCACGGAACGCACAGAGAATGCCTTCCCGTTGGCATGTTTTATCTCACTTGAACTGTGTCACCCTGTCATCACCACTATCCAACCAGGTGTATACTGCGATTCTTTGAGAAGCACCTTTCCCTCTCACCCGAAAGCCCCCCCCCAGCTCTGGGATGGCTGTGCTGGTGCATGGGTGGCCTTGGAAGAGCCATCGCTTCAGCTCACTCCTGTTCTACTCATGGTCCAGTCTGTTCTCTTCGGGAGCCTGCTTCCCCTCTGGGCTGCCAGGTCTGGCTTGTGATTACCCTGTGCCTTCTGCAACAGGTTAAAAGCACCTGCTGAAACGATGCCCAGGCCAGAGACAGCCTCCGAGGAGGGCACCCTCCTTGCCTGGATGCTGGGCTGCCGCAGGCTGCCAGTTGTAGTGGTGCCAGAGAGCTGAGGGCTTGGGCTCGCTCACCTTTCAACCCCTCGTGCATCACAAAACCCCATGTTTATGACCTTAAAACATCGCCATCAGGACCTGGTATCTCCTTGGATCTGCATTACCCAGACAACAGATAAAACATCACGAAACTCTGAAGGATGCTTATCTTAAAGAAATTAGTGAAGGATAAGTAGCTACTTTTGTGGTTTTCTACTACTGGCCAGATGTTAATCCTTAATAAATTATGTTTGTGTGAATCCAGTAGCGCCATTTATATTATCTGACCTTTGTGGAGTTGACTTATTAAGTGTTATAAATAACTACTCTTAATATGCAGTCAGTGTCCAAGTGGCTTGTATAATGATTCAGGAACAATCACAAACTAATTTCCCACTGATATTTCCTAAGATATTTGAATAAAAAGAAGACTGTATTTGCATATCTCCCCAGAAGGAAGTAATCTCCCTGAAAAATATTCTGGTTTGCAAACTGCATTAGTCAATGACTTTAGCACAGCCACTTTCACAAGAAATTATGCTAATACACGTGGAAGATTTCATTTTCCTTAAAAAAAAAAGTAAGCGCAGTAAGAGACGGAACAGTCCAAATGACTGCAGAGAGATACACCGTCCCAAGTAACTGGCTGCAGGATCCGTTCAAATAAATCGTGCTTTGTTAAGGAAAAATTAAAATCAGATACAGCCGTAGCTTAGTCATCAATAAAAAAATAGCATTCCGGATTTAATTAGGATCCATGAGCATCGTGTTGCACACAACACGCACGTGCTTAGGACCCATTGCACTTAGCTACTGTGAGAAAAAAGCACCTTTGAAATGCCCGAGGTAGCTGGAACACAACCCACGATCTCACGTACCATTTAAAGCGGGAGCGTAGCGGGTCGGCAGCGCCGAGCCACCCCCTCCCCCCACACCAGCAGCACGGCGTGACAATAGCGCGGTCCCCCCAGACTGCCCAGCCTGGAGCACGGCTTCCATCCGTGTAGGTCTGAGCATCTCTAGGTGCTCGATTCTGTGTTCAGCGAGGGAGACGTGGGCAAGAAGACGTGCTGCAGAGCTTACAGCCGGTGCTTACTGCTTAGCAAGTGAGACAAACCCCCGAGAGAGCACGGAGCCTCGAATATTTCAGTAGTGGGGATGCGATGCCTTCGCCAAAATCCCAAACTCAATTGCCAGCTTTGTCCTATCTGTGGGAACAACACCATCAAGCTGTGCTTGAAACCAGCTTTTTAGTCAAAGGAAGACACAAATGTTCTCACGTCCACAAAGCACACCATTAACTGAAAAAATCATGAGAAAGACTCTCCTGAATGAAGCCTGTGGTCTGGTTTGTGAATCTTTAATATGCATTTCTGCAGCTCTGTTCAACACTCAGCAAATTCATACTCTGTTTGACAGAGTAGACTTTTTCGTGAAGTATTTATAGCAGCTGAGCAAAATAACCGTATTTCTGGAGATCTTAATTGACAAACGTGGTTATTAAAGTCATGGCTTTTTAACAGAGGTCTTCAGGAGCCTGTTCCAAAATCCCAGCCTTCCTTATTTACACTATAAACAGTAAAGAGATCAAATAAGACAGTGGAAGTACAATTAAACTGGTTTTTCCAGTGGAGAATACCTGCATCTGTCCGGAGGCGTGTGCGCATCCTGCCTCTTCTGTGTGACTCAATTACTGATGAGCCTGGTGGATAACCGAGTCCCGGGAAGGGGGGGGGGGGGGGGGAGCAACCCCA
>JAVJGJ010000001.1:31538914-31629995 GCA_035590215.1 Microhierax caerulescens
TTTTATTTTATTTTATTTTATTTTATTTTATTTTATTATCCAAAACTAAGGTTTCAGGTGTACTGTACTGGAATTCCAGACACACAGTCGATCCAAGTTGACATTTCAATTCACAAAACTAATTCAGTGCAAACTATTTTATTAATATCTCCCTAATACACCGCACTGCAAAAAGAATGTAAGCATTAGTCACACTGTAATCACTTGTACCTAGTCCTGTATTTTCTCCAATAATTTGTATTCCATTATGTCATGTATTTTGTCTTCTGATGCTTTTCATACATTAATTTCATTTCCACATTTTGCACTCTAGTCATAACTTTTCTCTCATATCATGTCCCCAATCATTTTTTTCAAGTCCATCCTTTTCATGTAGCAAGCCCCAGTCTGCCATTCAAAGTTTTATTCAAACTTCTTTTCCCCATTCACAGAATGGGAAATGAACTTTCTCTCTCTCTCTTTTTTTTTTTTTTTTTTTTACTTTTACTGCCCTTCAAGTAACCACAGAAATTAACAACTGCACTAACATTAATCTTAAAAGTACACTAACTAGTTTTGCTCAAACTTTTAGTATTCTCAAGTTAGGTAAAAAAATGACACAACGTATAGGGTAAGTTTCAAATGTTTTCAGAAAATATCAGAATCTTAAATCCTATTTGGAATGCCTAGCTTACATACAATACATACTACGCTATAGTTTTCTATGGCTGCAGGAGTATGTATTTTCACTGTTTTCCAGCATCTACAAAGGAGCACAAAGAAAATCCCAGTAGTTATATGCCTCTACTAAAAGCACCAAACTTATTTTCTGCTATACAGTCTTACTTTCTGGAGATAAACTTAACTATTTTGGCTGGGGTTTTAGGGTTTTTTTTGTGGAGTTTTTTGTTTGTTTGAGGGGGGGGTGGGTTTTGTTTTTTTTTTTGGTGTCAAGTCAACTTTGGAAGAAAAAATAAATAAAACAAAAGTAACCAAGACAGTTTTGCCGATTATTAAAAAAAATAATAAAAATTACATGCTGTTCCATCCTCAACTTTGACTGAAAATCTGTGGTCACTAAACTGCTTTAGCATCCTCCTGCCTGGAATACGAAATTCCAATTTTTCTAGTATTGGCCTTCAGCCAAGAACATCCTTTTTATAGTCCCTGAGAAAGCTTGTTCACCTTTATTTACCGAGCACAGAAGCCTTAAAGAAGTATTTCCACAACATTCAAACAGAGACAAACTTTAGCAATTTGCCTTAAGAATTCCATCTTCTCTTGGACTATAGACTGACACAAATTTTGGCATCTAATAGGAATAGCATGGATCTTTCTGTAAATAACACTCTCCGGAGAGGCAAAAAGCAAAAGGGAGTTGTCAGATTTGAATATAGTAGAAATAACAGCTGAGAAGAAAGCAAGCATGTCGGAGGGGCCAACATGGGAGAAACAGCAGAAAGAGTGAGGACTGGGAATGGGAAGAAATGAGTGGCAAACTAAGATCTGCTAAACAAGAAAAATGGGCCTGAGAACATTATGGGAGATGAGGCATCAGAAAAGCCCGTGCCAAGGCAAAACATTCAGTTTTAACTCCAAAATATACAAAACCCAGTAAAAATACTACAATTACTGCTTCCTCTGTTGGCTTTTTTTGTGATAGAAATTCTCATCATGTTTTAAATTTTTTTGACATTGAAAATAAAAGCAAAATGCTTGCCTTACCCTGAAGAATCCAAAACCGTACTACAGCAGATACCCACGTGTTGAGATCTGAGTCAAGATCTCGGTCTTTTCTTTTTGTCTTACACAACCACATGGGATCATCGTGGGTGCTGGGGCTAAGACTGGTAGGCAACTAAGAACCACACAGCTGCACCATCAGACCGGTGAAGAGAAAAGCATCAGTAAAAAGCAAGAAAATTTTTAGGTTGAGATAAACATTGTTTAACAAATGAAGAAGTGAAAGAAGAGAGAAACAAGCTAATCGCTCATCACCTCACATGGGTAGACTGATGCCAAGCCAGTTCCCAAGCAAAAGCTGGGTAACTTTTCTCTAAACCCCTCTCCTCTCCATTTTATTCCTGAGCACATTATAAGGCATGGAATATCTCTTTGGTTAGTTTGGGTCATCCGTCTGTTTGTGTCCCCTTCTAATGTCTTGTGCACCCTCCAATCACTGTGGTGGACAATCACGGGGCAGAGTGAGAAACAGAGAAGGCCTTGACGCTCTGCAAACACCATTCTGCAAGAGCTAAAATATTATCATGCTATCAGCACTGTTTTGATCACAAAGAACACAGCACCATACCAGCTGCTATGAAAAAAAGTAACTCCAGCCAGCCAGACACCATGCAATGAGAATACTAAAGAAAAATGGATGCTTTCTACATGGGAAACAAGTGTCAGCTTTTCAAAAGGCAGAGTGCCTGTTCATTGGAAAAGTTTCACTTCAAAATGTCCGACTGCCAAATCAGTTGCAATTGGACCTACACACTTGGTGCTTTTGACTGATCTAGCAAGGACATAACGTTTTTCCTGAATAGCAAAACCAATTCTTCATTAGTCCAGCTATACGGTAGCACATATCACAGTATTTGCTGCAGAACATATTAAAGGAACTCTTTAATAAGCTACAAGAGATGACTGCAATACCTCAATATGGATTCTGGAAACAATCCCCAGGCAAGTGCTCACAAGGAAACTTCCCTGGAAGGAAGTTATCCCATAACTGTTCAGTTATTCAATTCAACAATTCAGAAATTGTTATAGCTCCTTCTCCTGAAGCACAAATCTCTCAACAATGTCAGAAATAAGATCTGGCAATCACTAATCCAGGGTAGAATAAGACCCAGAGACTGACTGAGTAGCAAGTTGAACCTTCCTTAATCGAAGTTGTCAAATAAATGGGGTTTGAGACAGTGTTTTTCACACAGGCTTACTGGGGATAAACATTATTAAGAATACTAAATTAAATACAGAATAGCGACTAAAGAAAGTTTTTACTTCCTCAGAGGAGGTCAGAGGGAAACAATACTTGAAACACGAGGAGTCTAATGTAAAGAATTTCAGATTTTTGTATAATCTCTAGAGAAGTTTCAGAATACGCTGTGCAACTCAGAAAGAACGAACAAAAGAAATTCCAATCTCTGCTCTCTAATGATATGAAGTGACAATGAAGTTTGGTGAGAGGTTGAAGCAAAGTTCCAGCATTTCTAATATCTACCAAATAGCTGGTACCCCAAAAGCCATTAAGTGTGACAGGACTGGGAAGGAAGAAATACTGCTATTTCAACTACTATAGGTATACTGTAGTTAGGAGTGCAGCAAAAGAAACCTCTGTGCTTTGTTTAATCCCAGTTCTAAAAACAGTCAACTTTCAGATGCAACTTTCTCCTAGACCTCTTATATAGCCATGGAACTTATGAAAGAATGTGAAGAGTTTGTGGCTGGACAGTGAGACAAAAGCCTTTTAAAGGAAGACATTAAAATGAATCATTTACAGGTTGTTTGGGGTTTTTTTACCGTTCTCCCTCAACATTAAAACAACTTCTTAACTTCTTAATTAAAACATTACATATCTGGAAAGCTAGAAAGCCTTTCAAATATATGTTCAGCCCTTGGCACAAGATGACCCTCACCATAACAAAGCCTATTGCTCTTACTCTAAGAAACAAAAATTGTTTTCAAAGAATTCAAGTTGCTATGTGACCAGTTACCACAAACCTATCAAATGTGGTATACTACAAGCTCACCAGTACATGACCTCACTAGGTTTACTTGGCCTACTATGGTTATCTAAGATCTAGTTTTACATTTAAAGTTTGAGGATTAATATAAAAGTATTCATTTTTTTCAGCCATTAACAGAAACATCATCTGAGAAAAGCCGAAAGAGACGGATTCAAGCAGCAAACTAGGACTCTATTTTCTCTCTTTCTCTTAATTCTCTATCCTCTGTCTATTTCCAGCTTCAATTTGCTTACCACAGACAGATTAGTGAGGAACTTAAGCAGCATTGAGGAAAGTTCATACTCATGGACTTTAAACAAGCTAATAATTATCAAAGCCAACATATATACAATGGTGTCCATGTACAGGACGCACTGAATAGTTCTCAGGAGCTACCCCTTCATCTTCCATTTGTTAAAAACATTTAATACAGGTTAAGCAGTATACTGCAATCCTACTTAGTAAGACTCAGCTACTCCACATCAAGCTTACTTTCTACATTTAGAGTAACATGTTACAGGAAGAGTAAAAGCAAAGCGGAATATTTTAAAACACAAGAATCTTCTGTTAATGCAAGTATATTTTCCTGTGCACAGATTTCTATGAAGATGCTAATATTGAAAATATTTCTGTGCATTCACCTATACAACCATATTCTCTTACAAACATTGCAGAACACAACTCTGAAAGGAAAAGATCATCTATCACTAAGAAACTTCACCCACCCAGTATTTCACAGACACAAAGACAGTTCCTACATATTTTAAAAATGGCCATTTATGATCTGGCATGAGCTGACATATAAAAACAGAGCACAATTTCATACAGCTGTTTCGGCTGATTGCTCTATGAAATATAAATTAATTGCAGCTGTTGATTAATATAACTTTTAATATTTGTTTTCTGTTGAAATGATGCATTTAATTTCAAAATGCAACTTATTTCACACCGACATCCTTTATTTTTTAAATGAAGCTGAAAATCAGGCACTGTTATGATTTGCCAATGGTAAAAATGCACAGCTTAAAAAAGTGATGTTCTGTAAGTTTAACACATGATTAAAAAACCAAACCACCTAAAGGACACAATTTCTAAGAGATTAATTTAAAAGACATCTAATTGGGCACATGAATTCAGTTAAGATGGAAGTAAACACAAACAATTAATATTACTTTTGCTCAAGCATAACATTTCACATTTATCTTTTCCATAGATGAGGATATTAAATAAATGAACCTTACAAATGGCTAAAACAAAGACCTTCAGAAGGAAAATTCTATCTACTCCAAAACAAAAACACATTCAGTATCTACAGGCCTGATCATTAAGGGAAACAAGACATAGTTGTACTACTAACATTCAGCACTAAATAAGCAATACACTGGAAACAAACCAAAATGAAAGAACTAAAATAAACAAGCTTATATTGTCAAAAAAAAGGACAGGTGATGAAGTCTTCTCTCGGCCACTCTATATTCCACAGCCTGCAATTCTGCAAAATATTCCTTCTTCATGAAGTTCTGAGCAGATTTACTTTTTTCAGGCTACCCCGTTCCATGTTCCACACATTTTTTCTTTACTGTCCGCTGATCTTTAGATTGTTGTAACTTATATATAACTCAGCCTAATATGACCCAACCTACACTGGGATGTGCCTAACTACTGTGGTTTTTATCTGCGTAGCATCTTAGAGAAAGGAGTTTTTAAATCCTCAGACTACTTACACCCTAAACATTTTACGGTCTTCTATTATTTCCTTTCACCTAGCAGAACAGAACCACAGAAATTGTTGCTGTCCTGCTTTCTCAATAAAAATACTGCTGCAGCCTTTATTTAGTCAGTTCTAAGAAAGGTGCAGAAGACACTGAAGATTACACAGATCCATTACTTTGCAGTGATGTATGTATCTCAGGAGTGTTCTTTTTGCTATGAACTTACTTTGATTTATGTAATATGATACGTAACTAATACATGATACGTAACTAATACACAGACAAATGATGCATTTCAGAGGTTCTTATTCCTTCCATAATATCACACACCTGAGGTACATAAACTGCTGATGAAATGACACCTATCTCCTCTGCTGCTCCCTCCAGGTGCGATTGTGTTCATAATCGCTATCCTCTAGAGCTGATCAAGTCAACAAAATGACAGTTTCTAGATCACCCATCATGCCACAGGCTGGTTCATCATTTAGGATGAACAAATGCGCTAACAGAGCCACATGCAGTCATTAACTCACTCTCACCTTTGCCTGGCAGTGGCACTTAGGCCCCGAGTCTCATTACAGTGTCTACTGTAATAAATTTTGCTATAAAGACTTTGTCCTGAAGATTAAGAGTTGCACTAAAAACTAACCCATTTATAAAAATAAAGTTTTCATAGCCACACATAATGTACAAAGAGCCAACCTCAATCTGTTTTGAAATACTAGTGACCCAGTGTACACTCTTTCTTATCCACACTACAAAAGGAGATAAAATTAATTAAAACCTCACCAATCAAGAGTGTCTAAGGGACATGAACAATGCCAGCATTTCTCCTACGCCTAAAGTCCTTTTCTTCTCTGTACAGAGTGAATGATGGGTGGTCCAACTGCACTGTGGCTTTTTGGGAGTAGGGGGCACAGCAGCCCCTGAAATAACAAAACCAGAAAGTTTTTGTGCCATACACAAAACATTCCCTCTCTTCATGAAAAAAAAAAAAACAACCAACAACCACAGACCCACCTGCTCCAGGGTGAATGCCACCAAGCACGCACTATCACATCTTTGTACTGCATGATCCTGTACTGCTCCAGCCTGTACTTAAAGAATTTAGGTCCTCCAGCACAAAGAACATGTTACGTGTTTCAAACAAGTCTTCTAATGTACAGCACTATATACACTTTTGGCACTATATCAAATAATACTGACATAAATACAACAGAAAAAGCTCTGCTTCATTTCGTCACGCCCTCTCACTGGAAGTCACTGGTTCAATTAGAAACTCCCTCTCCCTTTTCTGACCCACTTTCATCCTCCCACGTTGCTTTCATTATTGTCCTCTCTCTTTTCCAATCCCCATAAAAAGAAAATCACAGAACCACAACTGCCATTTAAACACAGCTTGCACCGTATCTGTAAATACATTCACTTTTTAACAACTTACAGAAAGTAAACAAATTCAGTTCTTTATAGTAGTCTACCTACATCTGGAAAAAACTTCATCCAGTAAATCACTGTGCTTGTACATGACTCTGAAAATCAAAGGTCTAGTCTAAAAAGTACATCATTTTAATCCAGACAGAACTCACATAACTGCCACACTAAGTTAAGGCAAGAACATCAGTAATGACAGCTTATTTACGACAAGAATGTGCCTAAATATATATCTGAAGATGTGTTTTTCCTGCTTTTGCTTTTCGCTGTAGATACCTGCTGCAAGAAGCTACAGCAGCCCAAATATTTCAAGTATACTAAAGAACACAGATATTACAAACTTGAAGTATGCCATTAAAATACTGGAATGGTTTAGAATGTGAGAAATACCATAAACTACTCCTCTTATTAAGATTCCTTTATATTCACATGCTACTATTTCTTTCTGATTGACTCCCAAATAACATTGGCTCAAACATTCAGTGAAAACTGCATATTTGCACACTTAGCAACTGAAAGTTATCAGCTTGAAAAAAATCAGCATGCCAACAGACTCTCAATTCCTAAAACACAATATAATTTGGCTCGTCTATCGTAACTGCATAGGGAACGTGCAATACAAGGCTCATTAGCTTTATCTTCATCCACTCAAACCAAAAAGGAGTGACTGTTCGGAAAACAACTGCACAGAGATCACAAAAACTGGCTACTAAAATAATGGTAAACTGCTAATGCATAAAAACTGTCTGAAGCATGCTTCCACGCAACGTCCCACATTCACAGCTTTCAGTGACAACTACTTTGCTCAGTTATTACGGTTATTAGGGTTCTTCTTGTCTATCTAGCACAACAGATTTTCCCCTGGATCTCACCTTGTACATCACCTATGAATAGGTATTTCACAATGTCCCCTATTAAACCAGAATTAAAGTATTAGTGAGCCTTTAAAAAACAAGCAGCTACTTTTTAAGAAATTAATTTTTTAAATATAAGAACAGAGACATCAAGCAATAAAGTAGTGCCCTTTTACAGCTACCATCTGTGCATAATTGCAAATAAGATTTAGTCTGAAGAAGGATTTTTTTAGATGCACAAGGAATCAACTTCATAATAAACCTACTGATTGTTACCACTGTTGCCTGATTACTTGAAAAGTCACAAATTAGACACAAGAGATTTTTTTAGACCACTTTCCTGCCAATACAGGAACCCTATGCTGTACTAAAGTACCTGAGGATTTGTTCAACCTTGCTTTCAATTTTCAATGATTGAATGTTTGCAGTGTTCAAAGAACAGTTTCCCCTCTTTAAACAGACCTTCCATCCATAACTGAAAGATAAGCATTCAGCTTCTGTGCAGAAGGCAAAATTAAAAAAAAAAAAAAAAAAAAAAAAGCACAAAAACTTAAGGTTCGCTATTTTCTTTGAATTGCCACTGCTCACTGCAATGCCAAAAATACATAATAGAAGCAGAAATTGTAAATGATTTTGCAAGGAAGTAGTAAAGAACCATACTGAACTTGCAAAGGAAGAAGATTCTCAAAAAGCCAGCCTAACCTCACTAACCATAAAGGCAAATATGTATTTCTTTTGAACACCTCTTAACATCAGGTTAACATCAGGAGAACATCAGGTTCTCGACAGGGATAGCCACTGGTAAACTCAAAATTTCTAACCACTGCTCTATTAAAGTTAATAGGTTAATCATTCTTCCATGTGCTTTTCCTTACTCTATACCCACATAAAGGAGCTTCATTACTACTGCGACTGCTTCCTATCGGCAGAAAAACAAGAACATACTAATCTGTCTCTAAGGGGCTTACTGTCCTGCTCCAGGCTCCTCAACCAGCTTCCCCTGCACCACCTGCAGAACTGTGACCTTCAGAGGGAGCTAACTCAGCCCATCAATACACTGAGTAGTAGGAGGCAGCGGAAAACCAATGGTTTTGGTTGCAGAAAGCTCTTTGGTCACTTCAGCAAATTCAACTTTGACAGAAGCCAAAAGAAATTACACTGAAAAAGCAGCTAAGCTTGTCTTCTCCTACACCCTAGCAAGCCTATAACTCTCACGGGAAAGAACTGTATGTAGAAAGTACAACACAGAAGAACGTTGTAAGGGAAATGACTTGCAAAAAAACAAGTCTTAGGCATAATTAAGACATCTTACCAGCAAGACTAACATCCTTAGTCAAAGTTTAGCTTAGGATAGCTATAAGCCTCTCACCCCAAATGCAGTCAGAACCTAATACAAAATGACAGCTAAGTATACTAACATCTCTAAGGTTTAAGCAGACCAACTCTGACACTCTTGCTGTGACCATTTAAGCCATCACAGTCTCAAATGCCTTTCCCACCTCTCTGCTAGGTCAGGGTAGGCAAACATGCGTGTCCTCCAGCTGCTCCAGCTCACAGTTGGACTGTGGCTTCACAGGCAGCTGATTTGTCACCACCAAAACACAGGCCTCGCCTACCAGCTTCCCCCTGGCTACCCTGATGCACCCTTAACACATGAACTCCAGCACTTCTCAGACCTTCCCACAAATTCAAATCAGTAACCCAGAAAAAACCCCTATCTTTTGGGAGAGGAGGGGGATGAAAGGAAGGAAGGCAAGTGATGAATTCTATTGATTCCGTCATGAACCCAGTGAGTGCCAGCACCACCACCGTGGTTCTACAGGAACGCTCTGAGCAGAATGGACCTCCCACTGCAGCAGCAGCACCCTATTAGAAATCTGGCGTATCCACAGCTTCAGTTTAGACCCACTTCACTGTATTTTAAATAATTAAAAAAAACCCAAACAATTCATACACTCCATTTACTGATCTTGCTTTATGAACTGTAAACTCCAACAGCAATAGTACATACAGTGCTTAGCCCACCAAAGAAAAAAGTTTCAAGAGCAATTAAAAAAAAAAAATCTTTACTGTATTTTCATACTTCTGAAAAACACCTTTAGGAAATAGGGACAATGCCCTATCAACCCCCCCTCCAGCAACTCAGTCAGCTGAGTCATTTTGATATTCTAGAAATTTTATTTTTATACACAGTTTTATTACAGTCTGTACCCTCTCCTTTCATTCCCTTTCTTCCTCCAGCTTCCATACTGCTGTAATCCTTCAAAATGCAAAATGGAAGCAACTCCTTATATTTGTCAAAAGCAAACTGTTAGCGTTACATAAGCTTACTTCCATGCAACTATGTCTCACCCACTGATCCTAGATTTGTAAAACAATTCACAAATGGTATCAGTATGCAAGCAGAGAATAGGTTATCAGTTCATAACCAGGTTCCCATGCAAACAGTAATTTCCAAATTGGCAAATAAAATCCATTTATTCAGTAGATTAAAATGACACAAAACCTGTGAATACATACACTTTTTAACCAAGTCATATTTGGCACCAACCTGCTGTATAAAATTATAGGGTTTCCTAGATTTCAGATGTTTTCCTATTGCGTCACCCAGGAATTACATGGTTACGCTAACATTAACTGGGCGCAGTTGCAAAATGAGCTGTCAGTATCCTAGAATTAATCAATCTCAGGTATATTGCTTCATAATTAAGCTTATGAATACATCATCCCATTAATATAAAAACAGCAGCAATAAACACACATCCCAGAAAAGAGGGAGAATTAGAAGGGTCTTTTACAACCTTCTAGGACAGCTAAATCATTTGGAGGCTGTTCTTGCTCATCAAATCTTTTTCACTGTGGTTATACTAAAGGTCTCCAACTAGGAAGCATTTTATATAAACAACTAATTCTTGAACCTTTAAAGTCACAAAACTAGACAGCAAAATTAAGTGACACTCCCTCTGCAGTTTACAAACCTGTGTTTCAATAATACCATAAATGCTTTAAAAGATTTAAAAGCTTTGGATCTTGTTGTTGTTGAATTGATTCATAGGCAAATTACTTCTATGTTTTCAAGTGATTAATTCATACTTCAGCTGCAGCTCCCACAATAATTAATAGAGCATTCCCACACAGGAAAGACAAAAATTCAGGTTCCCATTTAACAAATATTTAATGATTTAAAAAGAAAGGAAAATAAGGCACGTACAACAAGTATATTTCTGTTTAAGCTATATAAACTAGAAGTTCCTTTCAATTATTGCTATTTTTAATTACAAAACTCAAATATTTAGAAAAAAATTGCTAGAGAAGTATAATCTCCACAATGCCTATCACAAAATGCAGTAATATCTTTAATAACACTTGTGGTAAATTGGTCAACGATCCCTGAATACGATAATCATACGAACACTTCTTCTCCTGCTTATCACAGTACATATACAACAATCATGTGAAAAGATTAGATTGCACATCTGGGATGTCAGCAAGCTAATACCTTATCATTTTTTTTTTTCTGGTGTTATAGTATTACGGTTCTCTAACAGTTACACATGCTCCTATTGTGCCCAAATAGCTCTAATGGGGCATTTTTTTTTTTAAGAAAAAAAAAGTATCTGCAGAGCACAACTGTAAAGCAGTTATTATTGTCCATTTTTTTAAATGGAAATTGTGTGAATCATACTTAATTCAAGTAGGCTTGCTTTTCAGGTTTGTCAAGTTTAAACTCCACACAGATGCAAATTACTGGTAAAACTTCTCCCTGCATCTTAATGAGGTACACTATGAGGCCAACTTGAAAACAAGAGTGTTTGAGACAAATCTTATGTGACCTAGGTATTCTAAGTGTTTAAGGAGGTATATTTTGTAAGAAAGTTTTACCCAATAGCACTGAAGTTCTGCATGATCTTGAACCTGTGACTGCTACAACACTAGTTTCCCAGACTAATGCCTGCGCTGGCACAAATTTTTGTCTAAGGATTTTACTGCATGATAAGCGTGCCTAAGCAGTGTTGCGAAGACTCCCAACTGCTGAGCTCTGAACCCAACCTCTTTTCAAAACATTGTCTCATCCTTTCAAGTACATTCAGGCCAAAAGGGAAAGTAAATTGTCAAAACTGTTTTGAAGTACTAAAAAACCAAATTCAAGAAGTAATTTCAGTTAGCAGCTACCACCATCTCAATCGTATCTTGACCAGTTTAAAAATTATTGCCAGCATAGGACTGCCAAGTGTGTAGTACATGGAACTTGCTAATGAACAGGGAGATTTCCTTCCCACAATTCCTGCCTACCACTGCTTCAAACAAGGCAGACTGAACTCTCCAAGAAAAATGAGAAAATCATGGACAAACACGATCATTAAGGTTCAGCAATGAGATAGATAAGCTGAACTCCTGAATCAAAACATGCAGACGCCTGTGCAGCCAAGGTAAATGAATTCTAAAGCCTCATCCTAAAGAAAATCAAAGGATGACCTATATTAGAAGCTATGGCTTAGAATTCAGCATTTTAGAGAGATGGTATCTTTTCATTGAGTTTTATGAAAAGTGGAAGCTGGATAGACATTTCCAAAATACTGTCATTGAAAAAGACAAGCAGAACTTGGCAATGGCACACTGTTTCACAGGAGGTCACTTTGCATATGCCATTTGGATAGATAGTAAGCATATGCCTTAGTTATACTACAGCTATACACAGCCCATTAGGGATGAAGGAGCTCATGGTATTGTCTAGTAAACTTCTCTCACCATACAGGTCACACATGTATAAGAAACACAAATTCTTTAGTCCTGCTGTTTATAGAACAACTTGGAGACCAAAAAAGCCCTGTTACCTGACAATAGCATATGCAAAATGCAGTTTAAACAAATGAAGAAAATTCAGAATGCCCATTTTAAAGTGCTTGAATTACCTTACACAGTTATGGGAAAGTTTAAATACTGTCAAAATGGCAGTCACACATATAAAAAATACGAGCATTTCATCTTACAAGTCTTTTCAATTTGTTATCTATACACTGTTCACTCAGGCGTAAGACATATAGAAACCAACTGTTTGCTCTTCAGTCAGATTGTAAGCAGAGGGTCTCCAGAATTTCTGATGACAATAATAAATTATGAAATGCAATTTAACTGTTGAGTTACACGTAATTTTAGCGCTCCTGCTTTAAGTGGATTTTTAAACAAAAACAAAAAAACATGAGTTGCATACTAAATTTATTTATGACTATAAGCCTCTTGGAACAGGTATCAAATTATGTTGTGTTTACTAGCCTGAAGAAAGCCTAATAAAACATTCTGGCAATGGGAAGATAAACACCAGAAAAGTATATCGCTGTGTAACTTAATTCTTTTTTCTTCCCCCCAGTGGTTCACAGGCTGCTGTAATAATTTTGTGTGCCAAGTTACCTACCATATTAGCTATGATGGTGTCTAGCTCTTTAAATAGATGATATTGCTATGGGGACAGAGGAAGAACTGCTGGACTGTTTCTATGATGAAAAGGGTAGTGGGAGAAGTGAAATATGAGCAGCAGGTTTGGAAGCCTGAGGTATTTTTCACTTCTGTTTTGTATTTTTTCCATATACACAGGAAACTCCCTTGGGGGGAGAAAGACCAACTTCCCTACAGCTAAATACAAGAACATGTGTAAAACAGAAAAGCCATTCAATGTTTCCATACCTTAACAAAACAAAACAATAAAAATTCAGACAAAAATTTCAGTGCTGAGATAGTGAAATCTTAATTTTCTTATCTCCAAAATTTTTTCAGACAACAAAACCTTTGCAGTAGTAGAAAAATCAAAAGAATCAAGAGACAAAAGAAGATCAGGATGCCTACACACATATAGCCATCATTATCTACCTTCACATTTAGAGAGCTCATTCTCTCCCCGAATCCCCGACTATTGTCCATTCATTCCCCTCTACTCCCCTTTGCTGCTGCAAAGCAAGTGAGGCAGTGATGAAGGGCAGAGTTACGACAGTCCATCCAGAGGTGCAGGGCTTTCTGCTCCCACTGCTAGTGGTTACTCTTATTCAGGCCAAGGCTCTAGCAATCCATTTGTCCATCTCCAACAGCTCAAGAAAAGTAAGAACCACCCAAGCCTAAATGATAGGTCCTGTGAACATTCCCCTTTCTATGACTATTTTCAGTTCAGGGGATTTCTGAGCCCACTGTTGCCAGAAACGAACGGGTTTTATTCATAACTGTGCCTCACACGGTCCAAGCATACTGTAGATAGTAAAGGACACATACTATGTGCTTTGGAGACCAGTGGGGCAGACAAGAGACCAAGGGAGAGTTCTGCTGTAGAACAAGGCTACACTAAATGTGGAAGGGAATCCCAAGGCAATTTGGCATGATCAGCCTCCAAGGGTCACCCCACCCCAGAACTAAAACTCAGTCTTAATATGTCAGTAAAGCCAGTCTCATATTGTATTGACACTTGAAAAGCCCCAAAATCACATGGCTACAGATGCTCACTACTGACCTGAGCACTGAGACAGAATGCCACAGCTTTTTGCAAAGAAAGCCAGCTATGAAACATGGTATGATAATACAAATGCTTATTAATAAAATTAACTTCAAACAATAAGGTAAAGCATAATGAATCTCTACTACTCATGTATTTGCTTTTCAGAAAGCTAATTTAAATAAGTAAGAAAACAGAGCTTCTACATTTGAGGGTCTCAAGCAGTTTTACTTTGGTATCATGCAATACAGCCCTGCTACCAGATGCTTCTAACTTTTGAGAACAAAATAAGACCTTTTTTTTTTTAAGGAAAAAAAAAAAAAGCTGCAGATCCAGCTGAGGTTTCAGGGTTTTTTGGTTTTGTTTTGTTTATTTAAGATTTTTTTCCCCCCAAGGAAAGGTTTTCCCTGAGAGATTTGCAACAAGAAACCATAATGTCCTTTAGGAAATGTATCTTCATTAACACCACAAACAATGCCATGACAGGCACCCAACATCTGCTCAACTATGCTACTTCCAGTAGTTATAAGATCTGGTTGACCATGCCAGCACAGCGTGGTACAAACCCAAAGTATACTCACCATTAGGGCACCACTCTTCACAATACACAAGGAGGATAAAGAGGTCGCAAAAGCTCATTATCCTAACTAGTTTTGTAATGAAAACCAACTCAGTCCACCCTTTCAGCTATGCTAGATCCCCTGTTAAAGGAGCTCCCTGAACCTGCCTACCACCCAGCAGTATGAGTCATAGGTGATTACGGGAATGATACTGTGCCAAGACCTAGTGCACTCTGAACTCAAGAGTCCTCAAGAAGATGTTTCTAACAGCTACAATTAACTGTAGACACTGTAGAAAATGGACAGAATAACAAATCAAGAGGACTGAGACAGAAAGGCAAAAGCAAGTGGACAATGCAATAAATGGCCTCAGCCAGAAGAAAATGTAGTGGATTTCATTACAGATTATCTGGCAAAGGAGAAGCTGATAAATGACTCAGCTCTTGGGAGAAGAGCATGAAGTTACTTTTGGCTTCCAAGACAGAAGAAAGCAGCTAAAAAAAGGAAGAGGCCACAGACAGAAGAAGCAATGAAGATCCAGGACAGAGCTTAAGTGTTTGCTTCCTGTTACTCCAACTACAGTCCAGTGTTGCAAGACTGAATGTTTGAAGGTTCCTTCTACCAAAGCAGAAAGGTTGCACACACTGAGCCCCTCATTGACTGGAACTATTATTCAATTCTGATATGCAAAGGACATGCCTATTGCACTTTTTAAATCTTGTTGCAAAATGAAGGGGAAAGGGGTGATGTAGCCAAAGGGTTACATGAGCTGCTTAATCACTGAAGGTAAACTGAGGCTAACTGTTGAAAGAAAAAGCGCACCAGTGTTACACACCTACTTCAGGAATATCTTTGTTAACCTTTCAGATATGTATTTTTTGGGACATAAAAATAAGCAGACAAGTTCATGAGAAGTGTAGCACAAAACTTACAAACTACTGAAGATGCCTTCTCTGATGAGAACAACAAATATAGGAGAGAACTGTTTCAATCAAAATGGTAATTTTAAACTTATATTAAACACCCCAGTATGAATACCATTTCTCTTAAGGTTCTAAAAAAATACTAAGAAAAGCAAATCTAGTGTTTCTCTTCAACCACTGAACCAGGCAGGCAAAAAGAAAAGTTACAATTTTATGCAGAAAGTTACACATGCTCTTTTAACCCATCTTATGTTAAAGGAAACTTTCTGTATAGTCAGTATTAATTCAAGTTGTATTAACAAAGCTGTGTAACAAACAACCTGAAGCTTATCTGTATACACACATACCCCTTTTGGGGCAATGCTTATTTACAGAATTTGGCTTTCAAAACCTCGTCTCAGCTTTACTTTGTTTGCTTTCATCACTTCAAAACCAATCCTTTCCTCCAGTTCTGTTGCTTTAGAAATACACCATGTTAGTAAAGAACAAAGTGTCCTGTTTCTTTACAGCTTTCAATATACTCCCTACAATGGTACTAGCAACAGATTGCAGTCTCTGAATTAATTAATTCGAAGTTCTGTTCCATCCATCCCTCTTGGAGTAGCAAAAGGATAACAAAATAGCTTCCCATACACTTCTAAGATGAAGAAGAGGACTGAAACATGTCAAAAGAAAGAAGGGTAGTGAAAGGAAATAATGAAACTCCTTCAAAATAAAGTGATCCTCCACTACGTCGTCTACTTATCCCTCCCAAAATACGTTTCCTGCCTTCACAATATTAACACCTGGATCTTTCTTTGCCTTTCCCCATATAACTTTATTTCCCTCATTTCTCTGTATCATTGTTTTGTTTTCTGTTACACAAGGTATCTTGGGTTCTTGAATTCTTCAGATTTTATTTTCTCTCCAACACTCACCAGTTCTTTCATCTGGGAGACAAGCTGCATACCGGTGTTCATTAGACATCTCCGCTCACAATGGAAGACACTGGTATGGCCAAGCTCCAAGTTCCAAAAAGCAAGGAATAGGGTTTGGATTTGACTTAAAACATACAGTTGTTACATTATCACATTGGCTGAGTAGTAACAGTGACTTCCCCATTCTGTAGATAACCGTGGTGATGCTCTAAGCACACCACAAGCCTTCCAGGGCAAGTAACAGAAAAAAGGGGGGCAGGGTGGAGGGAACATGACAGATCCAGAGTAAGGAGCAACACTGTTGGGAAGTACTCTGGGAATACTGCTCTAGACAAAGGTAAACAAACACAGACTGCCCAGGAACAAAGAAAATCGGGCTTATATAGAAACATCACAGGAAAAAAAGTGAAGAGAAAGTATCCTGCTGTATTACTCCATAAAAAAACATAAAGAGATATAGAAGCAAAACTAATTGAGGGCTGGTCATGAAATTCAGGAGAACACTGAAAGCAACTAAGTAATATAAAAAAACCCAACGTTCTTTCATTATGCTGTACATATAACAAGAGGAAGCAGAATTGACCAGATCTAAATTGAAATCAGAAGAAAGGAATGTTAAGCAGTGGCTACACATTTCAACTAATGCCAAAACAAAAAGGAGAAAATATTAGTTAGGAAAGCGATTTGGACATGGTAGAATAGTATTTTCTATCTTAAAAAAAGAAGTAATACCATTATTGAACAAAATTGCCTAAAGTCAGGACATTAAGTAGGAGAATACTGAATACAACAGAGAAAGTGTCAAAAGTACCACCAGTAAAATCTATGTTAGGAAAGTACCTTAAACAACAAACCCCACAATTTGAATCCTATGCACCAGAAGCACTGAGGAAAACTTCCAGTAAGTGAAGTCTCTTATCTCTACAGTTGTAATACTCATCACTGCCTAATAACTTCTGGCAAACATCAGTCTGTTGCTTTTGGTTTTTTTTTAAGAACTGTTCTAACCGAAAAAGATAAAACTTTCAAATTTGAACTGATGCAATAAGACTTTCATGGCTATGCAAACTGACAAGTCTAACCAGTCTACTGCTAACTTGAAGAGCCACACAGCTATAAGGTGAAACAGCTAAGAGTCAGTTCAGTTTTTCTGCTTGCTTGCTAAGTACTGAACAATATAAACCCCCACAAATATTAAGATTTTGTCCAGACGCACTATCTGGATGAACATTCAGAGAGTTCGTTCTTGTATGTTTTATTTCCATATGGAAATGCAGCCTTGAGTCAGGGAACACTTACACAAGGACTGGCTTCAAACTGTCTTGTCAGGTACCTTCAGCATACCTTCAGAGGTCACCCTTTATTGACTGCAACCTCAAAAGCTACATGTAGATGTAGCAGCTAGTCAAAAGAATAATAGTTATCCTTACAGGTCAAAGGATCCAATAAAAAGAGTTGTACTATACTTTCTAGTAGCTTCTAACACTTACAAATGACTGTAAGAGCCTGGTCTACTCTTCCTTTGCTGCCATTTGAAGTATGATTTATCACTTCAACAAGCTAATTTTGAGTAACACTTCTCAAGAAGACTTTTTTTTTTTTTTTACACATTGTTTCATGACACCTCTTTTGTTTTACCTGTTAACTACTAGGAAATACAGGTATCTTGCACATTGCAAGTAAAAATGGGAAAAGTTCTGACGTTTGTTTTAGCATAGTTCTCACATTTCTTTTAGCATAGTTCTGAGTATTTTGAGTATGCTGCTATAAATGGTAGCATTGCTAACAGAATTCTTATTTACTATATTATCAAAATTGAACATGAACCTGGCCAATGTCCGTATTATTAATTAAAACAGATACCAGAATAAGTTTTTATGCCTTCACTTTCCTTTTTCTGATGACCTTTATGGCAAAAAAATTACTTCAAATCTAGAAAACTCCCGATTTACTATCTCTGCATAATATATTTTTCTATCACTCCTGCAGACAAACCAAGAGGCACATTCAGCTCCACAACCAGCAAATCAATTAATATTGGAAGCCACACTTGTAAATTTAGTACTTACATGAAGATCTCTCAAACCTTTACATACAACTAGGGTTAAAAGTATCATCTGCGCTGACTGAAAGAGCCTGTCACAATGCATCAAGTGTGCTACAAGCCTCTTCCAAAGAGGAAGCTTGATCCTAAATATTTATTTTGATTAACTGCTCTGCATAGCTTATTAATGAAAGATTTGTAATGCACATTTAAATAAAACAAATCAAAAACAAAACCAACCATGCAACACAAAAAAAACCCACAAAACACAACAACCAACCAACAACTGGAATGCAAAAGGAAAAGAAGAAAAAAAAAACCAAACCAAAAACAACACCCTGGGACTCAGTGCTGGCAATGAACAGCAGAAGGAAAAAATTTGGCTAGAAAAATACTTGGACAGAAAAGACACGTCCAAAATAGTTTTGCTATATCCCCCTCACTTCTGGAAGATATTACATTATTAAGGACTTTACTAGTCATCACTGTGTATCTACTACAAAACTATGAGAGCGTGAAAAGAAACACACGCATGCAGAATAACACCAGTCTTTCAATGAAGCTTTTTCTTTTCTGAATTCTTACCCTCACTACTGAAGTCAGAGCTGGCTGGCTGATTTGGAAAGTGGTAAAATATTTTTAATTTTAAAATAAATACTTATACAGAACAATTTCTTCAGTAGTATAAAGACATAGCTATAGCACACTGCAGCACCGCTTTATTTTTCTTCATGTCACATTTATCCACTGGTCATGCCCTAGCCATTGCTTTTATGTCTCCACTATGTAAGAGCAGCATTTCTCTATTCTAATATCCTTCAATATTACCAAAACACATTAATTATGAATACAGTCAGTCTTAGTCTTGCTTACCATACCTTTCTGTTACGCAGACTGAAAACCTGAGAAAGCCTGGTATCTTCTGACCATCTTTCACAGGCACAGTAGTGAGAGAAGACATGATGCCACCTGTCAAAACCCAGCAAACTGAACAGCAAACAGCCCATAACCACACAGAGCAATGAGAATGGAATCAGGAGACAGCAATTCTATTTCCACCTCTCCATGGACTCTGTATTTGACCTTGGCAAGTCACTGGTATTTTGTGCTTGTTTTTTCATGTTCAGGACATGAAGGGCTTTTACGCAGATGGCTGGAACAACAACAATAAAATAACTGAGTAAGTTTAATTATTATTTATTCTATAATGCCAGGCCTTAGAACTCTTCCGCAATGGCTAATTCAGAGTAAGCACAAGCACCTCTAATTCTCTAGGCCTTCATTTTGAAGTTCCCTTTACGTAAAAGCACTGGTGGAAGCAGTAACCCACTATCAGAGACCACCCCACACTGTATCAAAAACTGATAAAATACTTAGTTTCACAAACTTCTGTTGAGCAAACAAATTTGACCTTATTAAAAATTACTAAATATTTAAATAAATTAAAAAATAACTAAATATTAAAAAAAACACTGGCAGTTCCTAATCCACAGTTTGCAAAAGAAACACTACCTGCAAGATCCTCTGTCACTGCTCCCACTCAGAATTAAATTATATAGTTAAAATAAGAACTGCCAGGAAAACAAAAGTAGTATATTGCCTAGACAGTATTTTTTACTTTGTGCCATTCCTATGGTTCGTCAAAGATTAGGGACCAGTATTTTTCACAATTCAATACCCTATCTCAGGCTTAGAAAATTCTGAGTTTCATGCTGCCTGATCAAGTTTCATTCTGATACCAAGTTTCCTGGTAGTCTCCCAAGGCACACACTTGAAACACACCACAAGTATAGTTTGAAAAAAAAGGGCAGATGAAATGTTCTACAGACCAAGCAAAGTTACCAAGAAGACTTTTTTCTGGCACATACAGAAAAATGTCTACATTTGTCCATACTCAAAAAGGGAAAATTACAAATGTTCACTCTACTATTCAAATAGCTATAACAATCAGAAAACTGACTAGGACTCATTGCAATACATACCCTTGAATCCCACCTACCAGAAGCAGAAAAATAAAGTAACAGGTGTAATCTCACAGAGAGCAGTCAAAAATGACCACTTGCCAATACATCTTCTTGCCTATTACAAGTGTTCTGGATTTTGAATATACTGATTAAATGCCACTTCATCAAGTCAGTCATGCAATTACAATGAAAACAAATTATTTCTTCCTCCTGAATATAAAACAAATGAGGAAAAGTTAAACCGTAACACAGACACCTTAATGTCTTCATGTTTTCCAAGTGAAGCAGTGAAAAGAGCTTTAAGTAAATACAGAAATATACACTTAATTTCAACAAGACTATTTTCAAGACTTTTACGTAGATATGTTCAAAAAAAAGCATCACAAACTTACTGAAGAAACATGCTGTTGACTAAAACATTCAGATTGTTTTAGAAAGAATAAATCATGCCCTGGCCACTTGTCATTCATTGAATACTCTGATTAATTAATATAGTAAGATATTATAAAGATTATATCTTATAGTAAAATTTTATAGAACAATCAAGCTCTTAAAAAACTACAAAAAATATTAAATGGAATGCAAAAATAGTGTTTATCCTTATAAAGTTATAGCCTCTGCCTATTGCAAGGATGTAAAACTGATCTTAACCAAAAGATTTCTTAGACTATGCATACCGAAACTACTGAAACCCCTACCTTCTTTCCTTTCTTGCTAAAAATGTTTACCACTGTAAATATGTAGTTTATGCATTCACACGCAAAACAGCATGAATATACATGGGCATATATCACTATCTGGATAACTAAACTCCAGTTGAAGAGCATTAAGTATTTCTTGAAAAATTAAATTATTTTCAATAGTATACATAGGCTCTGAAAAGTGGCCTATGATGCCACATAGGAACAGGCAATGAGAGTTTCTTTAGGTTTCAGAGGGTATTTTTTTTTTAGATAAAAGGTAGCAACCACAAAACACACACACACAAATGCACACAAATTATGAGTAAAGAGCACCACAGCATAAAGCAGAACCCTAGGAAATGAGATAATGTCAAACTAAGTTTAGCACTTTTCCAAGACTCAGTAAGAATATAATGATAAGAAAATTGCTACTTTATATTAATAATTTTCTCTTCAAAAAATTTATCGGTTGTTTCCTCTTCTGAGTTTTTACATTGGAAAGAGAGAACCATAATTCCATATAATTTCCTTGCCTTATGTAATCTTAATTATTAATTACTGCAGTTATGTTCAAGACAAGTGTGAAAGGTGTACAATATTAGAGCATTACAAACATTTCCACACAAAAATAATGAAAGTTCAGTAAGATCAAGAATATAAATTTACACCTATAATTATAAACTTGCCTTGAAATAGTTTAGACTCAAAAGGCAAATCCTGTTTTGTCAAAAGAATTAAGATTACATTTGACAATATAGCTAGTGACATTTACCTTTTTACCTTTTTCACCTAAATACACAAGAAAAAATAAGCAACTCTTAAAAAGCAAATAGACACTACAAATGCTCAATTTTGTAAAATACTGCAATAATGTAAATAATTTTTAAAATCCACTTAAAAGTACACCTTCCCTGAGAAATGCTCTTGGGATGCAGCGATTCAGCACATTACAGTGCCATACAGGTCAGTTAATAATGTGCTTGCAATTAACATCCAAAAAATTTAGGGTGGCAAGTATTACTAACATACAAAAGATGTCCTGAAACATTAAAATTCTGCTGACACAATTTGCACTCCAAATGTGAAACTAGTATTTTGCATATACTACATTCTTCAATCCCAACAGATTCAAATGTATTGCATAAGCTATAATACTTGTTTCTATTAAATATGTACTTTACAAATCTAGAATTAAAATTTCTTTCTTCAATTTTATCAAAAAGCAAACATAGCATAGAATAGGTATGTATTGCACTTGAACTGTATTCTTCACCAAAAACAAGTTAGTAACTATAAAACCTTTATTCAAATTCTTTGTCCATGAAAGCACCACAGGTCTTTCAGGAAGACTTTACAAGCAGCTATAAGCTACTTGAGCTTCTTTTTACATGCTTTTTAAACATAGAAATTGATTAAGTTCAAAATAATGAAAAACAACCCTAGAATGAACTATTATTGCAAAGTAGAAATCAGCAAGTCAGAGGAAAAACTCTTATCCACAATCCCATGATCATTTATGCAATTCATAGTGCAGAACAGCAAACTTAAGAGTTATCTCTGCAAAGAGGTACTGGCAAAGGATATTGCCTTTTAACTAGCAGTAAGAAAAGCACACATACTATGACTAATAAAACAGTCTGTAGAGCATTCCTGGAGAAATCAAGCTATAAAAAGATGATTTTCAAACTTTCTTTGTGCTCTATATCAACCAGAATAAGTCAGAAATGACAAAGAGCTACTTAATACAATGAATAAACAATGATACCAAATAAAATCCACATCAAGAGTTAACTGCCCTAAAATCGCTCCTACTGAAACTACAAAAGATTTGAGTATTTGCAAGCATCTCAGAAGACTGCTTCAAGGATACAGTGCTCCCAAAGATTTCCCAACAGACTTAAGACATTGACAAGCTCCTTGATAATGATTTAAATGTTAGTCACACAAAACCATCTACTCATTTGATTGTAAACGAGCTTTTCCCAAGCTTTAACACTCATTATGTGTATATACACAATACAATAGCCATAGTTATAGTATTACTCAAATCTTTATAAGCACCATGTTTAAAACTCCAGTGACAGTAAAAACTATAGCCTGAAGATCCATCCTATCCTTGAATTCTACTCCCATAGTCTACACAATCCTATTTACATTCCTTGAGCTTCACTGAAGCCATTCTCACTAACATCTCTTGAAGTCTAACCCTATGATGAGGCTCAGAATCAATATGCAATTCTTATCTTCCTAGACCTGTCAATCACTCAAAGCTACCAGCAATGCTTCCTTTCCAGAAATATTCTCCCTGGTTTCCCTGGCATTGCTGCTCTCATGATTCATCCCTTATCATTCTAATTGTTCTTTCAGTGTATCCTCCTGAAGGAGCCTCCTTATTCACCTGCACTATTTTATGAATCATTTAATAGGTTTCTGTCTTGCATCCCTCTCCATTCTCCTTCACTTTATCCAGTGCCAGGATTCAAATTCAACTATTAACTCCCTGCCATTAATTAGAAACATACTTTCTACTACATACCCACTGTGTTCATCCAAGCTAACCTCTCAGCTTGCATCTCTCTTTCTCTGTACAAATGGCTATCAGCTCAGACTCAGCACAGACAAAACACAGGACTGAGCTTTCTATCACTGCTTCAGTCTCCTTTCCACTACTGCAAGTTACTGACTTTCAGGACTCTTAACTAAGCATCAGCCCTCAAACCATGTTTTTCTATAGGTCCTAGAAATAATCTGGTTTTGAAACCCTGGTAGTGCCTACCACATCACAACGATACGCTTTTAGTAGCTTAAATTTTATCCTGTGACCACAGCAGTTCATATCTGAACTAGTGAAGCACCCTTCTTCACCCTTCAAAATCCAGAGTTGACCCTGCTCTATTTATTCTGAACATTTCTCTCCAGATAGCTTTTGTAGCCTAAGGTAAGATCGCACAAGTCTTCCCACCCTCCCCTGACATCTCTTGGGCGGTATCCACTTCACTCTTTACTTCAAGACCCTTACTGGTCAATGTCCTCATCCTGAAATTGCTAACTGGGATGTAGATGAGGCTAAAGTTTCAATAAACTGTTACATTTTCACCTCTGAACCTCTCTTCTATTGCCCTCCTAGTTGCAAGAGCCCCAAAGAGCAGTCATCTCTCAAAAACCTACCAAGTTTTTCCATAGTTCTCATTAAAATCAAATAAACAAACAAAACTACCAGATGGCTGGCACATCTAGACCAGTACGCTAAAATTCACTGTGCGGATGCCAAACATTCTCCTGTGTCATCACAGATCTGATGTGTCTTCCCTAACATTTCAACTGTCAAGTATTCTGGGTCAGAAAACACCTCTTAAACCACAGAACTTTGGAATGACTAATTCAGACATGTAACTTAGAGTCTGATACTTAGAAAAGTGTTACTAAAACAATTTTCTACTTTACAATGCTATGGAAAACATCACACTAGTGATAAGCCCATTCAGTTATTTCTGCCTTTTTCCAGGTAAACCTTATCTGAAAAAGAACCCAAATATATCTTGTATACTGCTATTACAGAGGTTTTCACTGTTAATAATCAAGTACTGAAACCAAAGCATTTATCGCTTCCATCTACCCTTTCTAAATTTTGTTCACTTGTTTGCTGATACAGGAATCTTTGCAAGGGTGGTTTGTTTTTGTTTTTTTTTTTGTCGTTGTTGTTGATTTTTTTGCAATGCTTCTTGCATTATTTTCTAATATTTAAAAGATCAGGCTGTCACAGGCTACAGAGAAGACACCATTCCATATTTTATGTCATTTTAAAATGACACAAAATTAAGTTCTTAGCATTAGAAATCCTCTCTGTCATATGGTTGTATTAGGCCTAGCACAAAAATTTTCAAACTGGTTGAGGCCTACAGATATTTTTGTAGTATCAGTAATTATTTAAAACAAAGTATTCTACACTCAAAATGTGTTTCCCTAATTAAATAACACTGTTATTAATTCTGCCATCTTAAAATTATGAGTTTCCCTAAATCATTCACAAGCAAAACCAAAAATACTCCACAAAACCCCAAAATACTATTCTATTGTCCCAGCCATAAATTAACCACTTCATTTTAAATAATAGTTCAAATAGTAATTCATTTTCAGTTACTTTTTACATGTTTCTGTGTTCTTTCTCATTATACCTAGTTCTGCCACTGTACAATTTAGGTTCAGTCATACCGTACATACAAGCCATCTTGATCAAAACATTCCTTGTGATGCAAGTAGGAGTGTGCCACATGCTGCAAACAAGAAACTGGTAATGTACTCTGACTGTCCCTCAAAAATAGTGCAATAAATTCCTACTATTCCATTCCAACACATCATAAAGCAATGTACTACAACTTAGGCTTAGGCATACAGTTTTCACAAGAAAAACCCGGTATTTTTACATTTAGCTTACACCGACTGTAGAAAAGCCATGTGCTTTATCTCAAAAGTTTGAGCACCCATAAGAACTGCAAGCTGCCCACTAAAATACAACGTGGTCTTTGCATACTACATTTTTCAGTTACAGCTTTTTAATTTCAACTTTTTTCCCTGTGCAAGTCAGCTTTTACAGTCTATAAAGAAAATGGTTATTACTGACTTTTTTGACAAGAAAAATTCAGCTACTGGAATATGACCAATTTTTAATCCTAATACACACAGAAAACTCAGCGTCAGAGCCGTACTCCAAAACCAGGTCATAAAACAAAATAATTAAAAAAATCAAGCTTCTTAATTTCATCTAACTATAACATTAAACAAACAGACCTCATTTTTCCAACACTAAAAATATTTAACAATAAGAAAACAAGACTACTTTTTCAGAGAATTATTTTACTTACAGTTTTCAAACAATAAATTAGCATCAACATCCAAACCTATATTTTTTTTCACTTTTGGTAAAATGCTGTTTTTCCTAATGTTCAAATTATTCCATCATTTATTTAAAAAAAAATAATTACAGTTGTTATTGTCAGCATTTTAACAGATCTCCAAGAAGGATAAAAGTAACATCACAAACGTGAGAACACTTCTGATAAACCTGCAATAATCAATAAACAAAAGGAAATGGAGCCCAAATATTCAGAGGAGTATACTAATGGAAACATGGGAAAACTTAATGGCCATCTAGAGCGCATACTAATTCCAATAGCAAACTTCAAAATCATTTGTTCCCTTCTTTCAACTCTAACCTCTAAAACAGTACACTCCAGGAACCATAACAAACAAGACCAGCCTCCCTAAAGAACATTTAATTGGGAAAACATGTATGAGCCACAAGATGCCTTTATCAGGACACAAATGAAGCAAAAGCTTCGATATAGTTTTCGACAAGCAAAAGTGAGGAATTGGAAACACTACAGCAGCCAAACAAAACAACAAAATACCATAATGCTACCTTCTCCATGAGAACAAAAGCATCAACCACCAACTCCACCCCACCCCCAAGCAGGCTGTTGCTCTCTAACCACAGAGCCAATGCTGTAGACAATGTAATCCCACAGGGAAGACAGAAGGTCACAGACACACTGTGAAATCATAAAATAAGGTCCATGTTTTTAGAAAGACACAGCAGTACTTTCACCAGTCGAGATTTCATTTGGAACAAACAGGTGGAATACAGAAACGGCCTTTTCTTCTCTTGACTGTCCCTTCCCTCAACACAGAGGGAGGTCACACGTGCTCAGATCAGTCCAAAATAAAGGATGCGGAACTTGCAATAGGCAGCAGAATGCAAGATGTGGTGAGGATGGCACTATGCAGTGCAACACTGCAGGTGAGACTGCATACTGTCCACCAGCAGTGGATCTGTTATTATTCATCAGCTGGAGGTGGCTAAGAGTGTGTCACTTATTACCGTGACACATGCTGCAGCTGGCTAGCCATGATTAAGTATCGCCCAGCGTGGCTGAAAGGGATGGCGACTATCACTCGTTATGATCCAGCATGGCTTACCGGGGTGGGGAGGCTGCTGCCCTTCACTGCAACGCAATATTTGGAAGAAGGCAACTAAAACTCAACAAAAGCCCTGGGAACAGCATGCAGGGAGGGAAGAAAGGGAACCTCAGTCCCCCAGCCTGAGGGGATGGGTGCCCCGCTCGCAGGGCTGGAAAGCCCGGCGGCGCTCGGTGCGGCCGAGCGCGCTCCACCGCAACGCGCGACAGTGACAGAGCCGCCCCGCTCCGCGTCCAGGGCCGGGGGCTCCAGCCGACCCTCCCCGCGCGAACGGCGCCGAGGTAGGGCAGGAGCGCTGCGCTCAACTTTTCCCAACCGCAGCAGCAAAAGCCTTTGTCCGAGCGCTCCCGGTCTGTGGCCGACAGAGCCCGTGGGTCCCCCTCCTGCTGCAAGATGAGCTGGGGCGACAGATGAGGGGGCACGGCCTGTGGCAGCCGCAGTCCCCGCCCCGCCGGGCTCCGCGGCTCTCCGGGAAGCCCTCAGAGAGGGACCCCCCTCCAGAGCAGCCGGGATGAGCACTGACCCCGCACCGAGTCCCGACCGGCGTGCCGGTGCCGGAGAGGAGAGCAAAGGAAGCGCCCGGCCCTGCCGGCACCTCCGCGCCGGAGGGCCGCCGGACAGCCCGGCCGCTGGCGGCCCGTCACCCGGGGCGCGGGGGGCCTCCTCCCGTGCGCCCACCCCAGGGGGACCCCAGCCCCCCGGGGTTTGCCTCTCGGGGCCTGCCTCCGGGCCGTCCGCAGGGCAGCTCTCGTTTCCCCCGAGCGGCGGCAGAGGCGCCGACAGGCGAGAGCGGCGCAGCCGGTGCCCCGGCACCCCCAGAAACAGACGGCTGCCGGCGCGGCGCTGCGAACCCCCCGCACTTACCCTGTCACAACAGGCGCCATCTTCCACAAACTCTCGCCAAAACTCCTACTCTCGCGAGAGCGCCCCCCTTCTCCGGGCCCGGAGCGCGCGTGCGCGGGCCCGTGAGACACGCGCGGGACAGGGGGGACGGCGCGCACCGCCCACTCAGCGCCTGGGCTCTCCCCTCAGACACAACAGCCGAGGCGTGGGAACCGCGCCGCTCTCGCGAGAGTTGGGTGCCGCGGGCCAGCGGGCAGAGCGGAGAGCGGGGCTGCTCTCGCGAGAGCGCAGCGCGCCGCGGGGGAACCGAGGGATTCCCTCTGCCCGCTCGCGCGTCTGGCTCCTGCGCCGTCCCCCGCCGGCGGGGAGGGCCGGGCCGGCGTGGGGAACGGTGGCGGGGAGAAACCGTTCGGGGCGAGGGCGGGCGGAGAGGGGTGACAGCTAGCGCGCGGGGACGGGGCGCTTGCGGGATCGGCCGGGAGTGCCGGCGTGAGGAACTCGCCGCCGCCGCCGCCTCCCCCCGCGGGAGGCGCGTGTGGGGCCGCACGCCTCGTGCTGTCTGTGGGCCCGGCACATGCGCGGCCCGCGGGCTCGTCGTGAGGGCCGGGGGCGGGGGCGGGCCCCATCGGCGGGAACACGGGGCCTTCGGTCAGCGAGGAGCGGGGTAGGCATTGGGGTGTACTAGGAAGGTGGAGAAGTTCCCGCCCCCCGTGTATAGTGAATGTTTCCTCCGGAGTTCAGACCAGAGCTTTTGTGGAACTTGGGTCGATACACGACGTGCCTGCTCTGTCCGATTCACTGAAATCATACAAACCCAAACCAAGTCCTTGGGTAACTGTGGAGCAGCTTGGGCTTCCTACCAGAGCCGTAAAAGAAGTCAAAACCCACCGGCTGGAGGTAACCTGCACTGTTACTCTGTCAGGCAGTGCCGGCTGAAGGCTTTTTCACTCCTGTTTGTTGAGCCTGAAAAATAATTCCTACGGAGCTTGGAAACCACTGGGAAATGGTAAAGAAATCCTTTTCAAAATAGTGAATAAAAACTAGCAGTACAAGGCTGGGATGTAGAGACACAGCTATTGGAAAGATCTATGAGATTTGGTACATGGAAATATTGCATCATTTTTTTTGAAAAATCAGTTTTAAATTAAAAGCCTGCTTTGGTAATGCTGTTATCTGCAACCAAAATGCGTAAGATACATTTGTTTGGCAAACAAAACTTGTTGAGTCCGCTGAGACTCCAACCAATAAAGCGAACTTTGTGGTGACCTCTCAGATAAGGCTGCTGGCTACAGTCAGGGGAACAGAAGGTATTTACTACAGAAAATTACCTAGATGTGCTCCAAGTTTGATATAAACAAAAGAACACCGCAATTTTTGGGTTTATTTAACAACATTACCATTTCAAGGTGAGGATCTGATCATCAATTAGGAGACCATGTTTGAAAATTAATCCTTTTACATCAAAGATTCTGTATTGTCCATTCAGCTTCCTCTTTGTTTTTAGTATAACATATCAATCTAACTTCAAGTACAATTGCATTGATTTAAAGATCTACTGAGATTCAAAAAACCCACATAATTTTTATTACTTCACCCCTGTACCTCTGCTGTCTCCCAAATTGGGGATAAAGATAGCATTTCAGTAATCCTGTGATATGATTTTGGGTTTCCCTCCCACATACACTCTCCAGTGCTAATCCTAATTCAATGAAGAATGTCTCAGATGAGTAAAATCATGTTTTAAGAGATTGCTTGGCAACAAAGTTTGCTGTAATTCTACTCACTGTACAAACAGATATTGTTTGCTATCATTAAGGGACTTTCCCCACTGTGATTTCCCCCTCTTCATTAGGTATGAAAGGACTTTGATTGGCTCCCTCATAGGCACAGTTCTCGGCAAAAGCACAATGCATACTGGAAATCCTCTGTATTGTTTGCAAAGAGCAACTCATAATCCCTTTGGAAATCTCTTCCTAAAAACTTACCTTTTTAATTTTTTTTTTTAAATATAATTTTCTCCCAAGGCTAAAGAATGATCTCAGCTCATGTTAGCTCCATTCCATTAAGAATGGTTTCTGGATATTTGCCATAGACCGTCTCTAGATGGTCATTTTCTGGGGCCCCTCTTTTAGTGTGTTTTGAATCAAACTAGAAAATCTAAAAATACAGCATGCAATAATCTTCAGTGTCTAGACTTTTAATATTTTACAAAGAAGGCATTTTGATTAATAACCAGATTAATTGGATACTGGAGCAGGTATATTATTTTGAAGAATTAATAATTACAGAAACTGTTACAGTGTTTTCCATCACTGACAGAGGTATATTATAACACAAACAACCATTGAAATTCTTTTTTCTTTTTGATTATAACCAATCTGTAGTTCAAAAGGCTAGGAATACTATTCAAATCAAAAACAAAAGCCTCAAATTATGTGTATAACCAGTGGAATGAAAGATAATAAAACTACAGAGGGTTTATAATATTGTTCATGCACTGAATTTTCTTCTTGTGGCTAGAAGTTTGTATTTCACATAATTGAGTGTGAACAATCCTTGTTGACTTTATTGGAAACTGAAAACATCTAGTACTTTGGGGAGCTGAGCCCTGCTTTCTGGTCTGTAATGAATGTAAATATTTCCAGAGCTGAGGTGGAAACCCAAATTTAAATATAAAGTTTGCACCATTTAAAATCTTGTGTCTGCTGTGGAAATTGGCAGTTTGACTTTTTGATTTAAGCCCTGCTGAGGTTGGTGGAAGGGTTCTGAATCAGACCTGTCGCTTCAGAGATGATTTGGAGAAGCATGGCTGGGAAGTGCATTTGAAGGAAGTGATTTCACTCTTCTTCCAAGGAGATGCTGTCCTGAGTGACTCCAGCTGGGTGCTCAGAATCATGAGCCACCTTTGAAAATGGAAGGCTGTTAAAGAAGGAAATCCAGTTTACTCTCACTTGTAAGCTGGAGGACAGGACTACCTCCTACTATGGATTCATCAATGTGCAGGTTTGGACAGAGCCAGGTCCAAGCGTCTGTGCTAAGTGGATGCCAGCACCTTTGTTTGGGAATTCATACAGTTCCCCTGTCCTCTCCTGATCTTACTTCAGGTGGAAAGAGGAGAAAAGACAGGGAGCCTAGCAAAATCCCACAGAGTCATTAGGGATCAGGAACTCGTGTAGATGGGGAGGAGGCCTTTTGGGAGTTTTGTCCCGCTAATGCTACTGAAGGAGCTGATGGCCAGTGGCATTTTTGCAGCCCAGCTCAAGAGCAGAAGGTCTCGCAGGAGCAAGGAGCACTAGTTGCAAGCTGTGATAACTGGGCTGAAGGTTTCAACAGCTTGTTTGACCGGTCCAGACCAAACTTTCTTCAGCTCAGCCTTGCTTGGTTCTGGTCTTCCCCTAAGCTCATTCCTTTGGGCATGGCACTAGCTAACATACTTGCTGGCTTCTTATTTGGCAACTGCCTCCCACCTCGCTGGCATGGAAAAAGATGAGAAGACAACAGACCTGCACCCATTTGTGTAGAACAGCCCTATGTCTTTTATGTGCTTAGCACAAGCATATGAGAGACATGCAAGGGAACAAGAGTCCCCTTCTCAGTTGAGTCTGTCGTTTTATAAAAGATAAGTCATAGTGTGTCATGTAAAATCCTAACTATTTATAAAATCCAGTGACCTTACAAAGCATCGTAAGTGGTAGAACCACAGAGTTATCTGAATCTTCATTATAAACAGCAGGTTTATCTCGAGATGTTGCAGTTTGTATCTGGTGGTGTAAATCACACATTCTAGTAGTAGGTACGATGATACAACCCTGCTGGAATTTTATAAGCACAGGATGTACAATGTGGTTTAACCACATGTCTAGGAAAGAAAATAAACAGGCAGTTGCCCACAGAACATATCTTACATCTGAACTTTGGTGCATGTGCCAACAAAAGTTATCGCTTAAGCTGCTAGCTGGACAGCTCGATGTCAGAAGTACCTCTGCTGTGTGAAATGGATGCTGTTGTTCAACATTGCTCAGAGGGTTTTGCAACATTGTCGTGAGGATGATAGGGAAAAAGGATAGGGTAGTTAGCAATCTGCAGCAGGAGCATTGTTAAATAGTTTTCACTTGTGTGTCATAACCTCAGAGAGGACAGGAGCGCAAAGAGAAATGTGAATCTGCATCTTAGTGCTGGTTGAGGTGTAACTATGCCTCAGTAAGGTAGTTCCCAAAAGCTGCAGTTGGGCTTGGGCCTCACTCTAGTATTGCCTTGCAAGCAAGTACAGTCCGTAAAGGCAAAATGCAAGAAGTGAATATAGCAAACAATAGGAAGGAAGAGGGGGAGGGAAGATGAGGTTAACAGTAATAACATCATGTGGTTATGTAGGTTAACAGTGTGAACAGCTTGATGACTGACTTCTGTAACCTCTTTATTTTTAAATTGTTTTCTAGAACACACTGTTAAAGCGCTTGGCATTGTATTAAATTTTGCTCCTTACCCTACCCCAGAAAAGTATTTTCACTTCTTTTCCATTAGGTAAAGGTTTTTTTTTCTGTTTGCATGTAAGCTATACTGCATCTTCTTTCTTAGTTTTACTGGACTCTTCAAAGCGCCCATCTTTGAACCTCTCTTGCACAGTGCTCCTCTGCTCGTGCACATGATGCCTGTCCACCAGTTAAGTGTGGCACCTTCTCTCCACATACAGCTCTCTTCTGCAGCAGTGCTGTCTGCAGCAGTGGCTGGTGACATCAGCCTCCCCATCATTAGGGTGCCCTGGCAGGTACAAGAGACTTTAGGGAACCTGTGAATCAGCTGGAGAGTAAAATGCCCTGGAGGCTGGCAGAGTCTGCCCACCACCCACCAGGTACCTCCAGCCCCTGCACCTCAGCATTCACAACCACAGACACTGGCAGAGTGAAGGTTCACAGAGCCCCACCTTGGTGCTGCTGGGAGCATGTCTCCTGCGCCACCCTGACCTTGTGCCATGGTTAGCATGTGTACCCACCAAACCAGTTCTAAAATTAAACGGCAATATGCAGGATTACAGAGTCATTGTTGACAAGGAGTACAGCAGGATAAACTGCAAAAATCTCCATGCTTCTAAAACATGTTAGAGAAGATAGAGCTCCTTTTCAGTCTGCCTGCTCGCTGTAGGACTGACTTTGAGCAGAGTACACTAAAGGAAATTAGGTGCATCTCACTGAATTCAAGAAGACAGGAAAGATCGAACCAGCAAGTTAGACTGAATTATCACAAGTAATTAACAAAGCAAAAGGAAGATTTAAAGATTACGATGTGGCTCTGGAGGTTTCATCAATTTTATTCATATGTAAGAAATTGAGTTTGCAATGTTACAATTCTGAACCAATGTGAAAACAGATGTCTCTGTGCAGAAAAACTTTTTAACCAGAGGTGCTGTTGTTAGGTCTGTTTTCATGACATATTAGTTTACCATCTACACTGCCAGAGACGTGCTCACACCTAAGCCTGTAATTCAATGACTGAGTTAGTCTACTCTCCCATTCATGAGGCTCATTGAGAAAATGTATGCTGGCATGCTTCACCTTCACCTGCAAGTATAATGTGTTTTTGGAAAAGCCCCCAAAGAATGAAAACTCATTTGGTTCAACAAAACATGAGAGAAACACTCTTGATTATACCCGTTTTTCTGCTGGCTATACTGCTTGAGGAAGTTTCAGACTAACTATAGCAAGGTACAAAAAAAGAGCTTAGCAGCCTACTCTAAAAGAAAACCACAAATTGTGCATAACTCCTTGATAAAACTACCACTACAAATCTATTTGATATTATAAACCAGCCCATTTTACTATGTACTAGGCAAGTCTACATCCCAGTCGTAACCACATGCTGCATTGAATGGGAGGAAATGTAGACAGAAATCCTTAACCTGTAATTCTACATACAAATACATGCATACACAAATTTTCCTGGTTATGGCTGGAGAGAGGAGTTAGGAAAATAATTGCTTCACAATGAGTATAAAGCTAGGTACTGCATAAACACTATTTTGAGAATTTAGTGACGGTGCCTTGTGCTGGTCCTGTATGAAGAAGTTAAACTAATTCTGTGTGTTTAGTGGCTTACAGAGACTGTCCATGGCCTCAGGCTATGAAGATAATACTTGGTTTGGGGCTGTTCTTTATTTAAAACATGGAGGAAGTAATACACTCCTGAAACAAGATTTTTTGAAGTAGTCTAAAGGCATGGTCAGAGAACATGTAATCTTAAAAAATAATTATCTTGTAATACTGCCATGTTGATATCTATTTGGATTATTTCTTTTGTCAAGAACAGTTGCACAAATTTTGTTTGTTGTGGATTTAGATTAATTTTCATACCGCTCTCATTTGGAACCTCTGCTGTTCTGTAGCCTATCTTCCATAATCCTCATCCTGAAAAAAGAAAGACTATTTCTGGCAGTAATTAGTGACAATAAATTACATACAAATTGCCCAAGAATATTTCATTGCTCAGATCAAGGGTGGCTGACACTTGTGAATAAAATAACCTTCTGAATTTTTTTTTCCTTTAGGGGATCACACATGACCTTTTAATGCTAAAGTTCATTAGTGCTTGGATATCATATTGATGAGCTTTGTATAAATGAATGGATGAACAGATAAGTCATAACTAAGATAATGAGCTTATAGCTGTTATGGAGGTAACTGAAGACATGGATACTAATTAATTAAAGAATTTCTGTATAGTTTTATTTCTTGTCAGTCTTGGTTCAGAATTCACTCTCTCTACTTTAATCTTAGCAAGCGATGTTTCATTTTTAATGTTCCAGACAGCTGTATCTTTTTTCCAGAAATCCAGATATCCAGCCATTCTTATTACTGATGGCTTCATTATCAGTTTGTTTTTCTGCTCATTACTGGCACTGACCTTGCCAAGAGCTAAGCACATGCATAATTTTACTCATGCGATTAGACTCATTAAAGCTAATGGGATTAGTCAAGAAAGTAAAGCTACTTCTATTTAAGTGTTTGTCATTTGAGGTAGTGCAACTAGAAACAAGATCAGGAACGCCTGGAAAGAATTCAGATTGAACAATGATTTTGTGTTTGTCATTTGAGGTAGTGCAACTAGAAGCAAGATTAGGAAAGTCTGGAAGGAATTCAGACTGAACAATAATTTTCATTAAAAGTCATATAAAGAGAAATTCAAACATTTTTCCCTTGACCCAACCCTGATGGGTGATGAACACAGTGCATTTTCATGCTGGAGGTGAAAAGAGATTTTCTAACTGTTCTTTTCTTCAGAAGATGGGGGCTTGTCAGAACTGAAGCTGGTCTCAGCAAACTTTACAAGGTCATTTCTCAAGGATGACTTTTCTAAATGAAAGATAATGAGAAATATGCATCTCAGCCAATGGCCCAGCAGCAGAGGCTGACTGTAACCTGACAGTAATGTCAAGATGCTGAGACCTGGGAGACTTCAGGTCCCCCCAGGAATATTTCATTAATGTGGGGAGTTTGAGAGGGGCAAACCCAGGACAGATTTCCCCTGCACAGAAAGAGGGAGATTGCTCTGAATTAAACAATGTAAACGTGTCTGCTCTTGCTGAGGAATGGTTTGACAGTTTGGATGTGGGCTTATAGGTTGAAGGTCTTGTGTGTGAAATCCTCAAGAGGTGTTTATGCGGGTATAGAGTGGGGGAAAAGTCTAAAGGAGGTTTTGTGGAAAAAGAAATGCATTTCCTTGCCATTACTCCTGCCCTACCTTTGTTCATCATCTCGAGCACTGCCAGTCTGCCTTTCTTTGACCTGCCAGCTGTAAGCCTCACAGAAGCATTACAGCAGACAGAAATACAATATTTAGAGTGCAGCTGGTTTTCAGCCCCTTTCTTTGATAGCAATCTCAGCTAGGGCTAAGAGAGGAGGGGCAGGGAGAAGTTATTCCATTCATCCCAAGGAAGTTCCCCTCTGGACCATCAGGACAGTTTTATGGCTATTGGTAACACAGGCCAAACAGACAATGGATGATTATTAACTCCAACACACTACAATTTGTCATTTTTGACCTCTGATGAGATGCCCCATATACAATGCATTATAAAAAATCTGGCCTCTCGCTTACAAAATCAAATACCAACTGCTCTGCTATCATTCTGAAGCAATAAATCTCCTGTGGCCTTGGAAAAAAAATCTCTTGTGGACTTTCACCCATTTTATACCTTCCTTTCAAAACACACACTTATTTTGGTCCCTACTAAAAACAAATATAAATGACAATGGAAACTTACTAAAGCTGCAGTAGAGGCTATTTGTAGTCTGAAAATTAAAATTCTTAGTTCATGCTGACTCCTGTACCCTGGCTTTTTCTGGGTAGAGGTTCAAAAACAGCAAATCCACCACTGCTGAGTCTAGTGTTGGGGGTGTGTGTGGATATTTTTAACTATGACTCACTTTTCTCTAGGAAAGCAACTGATCTATGCCCCAATGCACACAATTTTATTATCATTGGGAAGAGCCATGTGGTGTTCATATAGTGCTTAATCTCGATGAAGTCTCAGCGCCCAAGGTTTTCTGATTAATGGCAGAGGAGGAAGACTGAAGTGACAGTTAGGATTTTGCCAGTTTGTACTGTATATACAGCTGTTGCTGCGCAGGGGAGGGAAACGCAGAGTCTGGCTGGCTGTTCCAAACAAAAAGAAATGGCACATGCTATTACTTCCAGATCATTGCAGTCCCTGCACCACCATCTGCTGGGGGTCAGAGCAGTTGTCCGGGTCGGCGTCAGTCATGCACAAACTCAGTGCCTTCCACCGAGCTGCACCCAGCAGTACATATTTACAAGAACAATAAAGCAAACCTGCTCCCTGGACACAGGCAGCACAATGCTCCGCCACATTGGGAACAAAGGGGCACAACGAAAGTTGATATGCATTACAAAGGAGGTTCTCGGGGATCACAGCTTTGTGATTTCAGGCTGTAACACAAATTGAAGGGAAGAAAAAGTGTCGTCAATGAGCCCAAATCTAGTGATCATTGTATTTGTAATTGACATAGCACTGCTAAAAGGGTGCCTGGATCTCTGTGTTTCCCCTTTTCCTATTTACAAAGTCCTTTGTAGAGGATAGTTAAATGCAAAAAGCTTTGATGATAAATGCTGAACACTTGGATATACTATTCTGTAACAGCAGCGAGATGATCTCTGCCACTTACCCCGGCTTGTCTGTGCATCTCCCTTTTTACAGGGCATGTGCCATGTCCTGGAGCGAGGTGCAGAGCCCTGACTGACGTAAACTGAACAGTTCCTGGAAACAGGATGAGTACAACTGTGTCACTGTGATGTTGAAACCGAGTGGGCAGTTTTAGCATCTCTTCGGCCTGAACAACAACTAGTGAGTAATTCATTTCTTCTGCTAAAAAGGGCTGCTTCAACAACACCAGTGTGACACATCAGACATTACTACAGGACACTGCAAACCTTTCACTTAGTGCTGTCCTGCACCCTTTGCTGAACACATCCACAGAGATGTGACACCTTTGGTGCCTAGAACTGGAGGTGGGTCTCCTTGCTGTACATTAAGGCATAGAGGTAAAGCATAACTTTTCTTTTTGATCTGGGCTAGCATGCTGCAGGCTAAGTCCAGTGTTTCAGTGCTGCATCAAAATGGAAGTAAGAAAGCAATGGAGCTCTGTGAGGAGACATCTGCATTGCTTGGGACAGACTCAGCAGTATTCAACTAAGTTTATTAGTTTGGTCTCAGCATCAGCGCTGTTAAAACAGGCAGCAGTGCCAGCATGGGGTGAGAAGAATGGGCAGCAGCCTTGGAAAGCTATGAAAAGGGCAGGTGGAGCTGGACCCAGAACATTTTTTAAGTGAGGCTCATTGCCAAATAACTAGCAAACATGCTGTACTAGCAAAAACACACGAAGGACTGCTGTACTCCCTGCCTCACATAGCTGCAGTATCTGTCACAGCACTACTGCATACATAATCCTTTACATTTCATCTGATAATTAGTGGTTTTGGCACAAGCAAACCCAATCTTGTTAGGTCCTATCCTCAGTTGCTTTTTACTAAGCTCCACTCTGGCCATTTTTGCACAAAGCCTTTCCAGTCTATGTAATGTCTGACAGCTTTCTTGGATATTTAGCCTGAAACATAGTATGGAAGCAGAGACCTCCAGGTAGCTGCACCCACATGCCTTCCAGACTCCACCTCCCTGGCCTTGCTGGCACCAGGACACCCCAGCTGCTGGAGCCGCAGAGCTGGTTCTGGAGCCTGTGGGGGCATGCAGAACAGCCTTTGCGTGTTCCCTTAGAAAATGTCACCAGGCTCAGTTACATATTTGCACTTGGAGGGCACTTGCCCTGAGCCATTCAACACAGACCTGAACTGGACAGGTTCGTATTGCAATTAGACAGCCTTTCAGTGTTGGATGAGAGCCAAAAGAAAGATTTTTTTTTTAAGTATCTAGTGCTGCAGAACTGAGTTTGAAGCAAAAAGCTGCAGAAGAGTCATCAATGTACAGTTCAGATACATACTAGACTGTATGAAAGTGTAAATAACTTGATGTCTAATTTTAGAGAGGGGAAGGCGGAGGATAGGAAGCTGGTAAAGTGGCTGTCAGGACACTAGTAATAAAATGAAAGGATAAAGAGCCTTTACCCTGTAGGTAATTGATGTAAATCTGCCCCAAATGTGTAGCGACTGAAAGTCCTTCCCATCAGTAGTCCAAGAGAGAAGTGATGTCTTGTCCTGTGTATCTAGTCCACAATAGAGAGGCACTACATCATCCTTTTTGGTGCTTGTTTGCACCAGTGTTGGAGGCTTTGTTCTAGCAGTCAGTGACTAGATTAGCACGAGGAATACACTGGGTTTCTCAGTCATCCTTCTGGACACAGTTCAGACATATTCTTTAAATAATGCTGGGGAATTTAGGACTGGTTTCATGTGTTCTGCAGATAAATAAAGGACTTCAGGAGGTATTTTACAAGTCCTGTGTTTACTAACAAATGTAAAACACAAGAATAGATATATTCTGCCTAATACAATAACTTTTCTGATGTAAATAAAGCTTTTACTGAACAAGCAATTGAACAACCATGTTGGTACACTTATTCTATGGCATGTTCCTGCTAAGCCATGTTCTTGGTGGAATAGTCTGTCCCCTTTTACCATATTGTGGCATATTTAACAGAAATGGTGCCCTGGATAAACTGTATTCTTAACTTCTATTTTGTAAATCTGTCACTGTGAGAGCAAGAGTTCAGTCTATTTTTCTTAATTGCCTAGATGAAATGGATTTTTATAGTGTCTGGCCCAGTGGGTATCCAGTTAGGCATACAGCTGAGGGGTCTAATGTTGAAACCACACAGCATCCAGGGGCTGCACTGGAAACTTTTTGTTTAGGTACTTAAGAGGGAGATGATGAGCTGTTAGGAAAATCTAGGCCAGAATAACAGTTTTACTTTTTGTATTGCCTCTTTACTTCATCAACTCACCCTTTATGTCTGAGGCTGTATATATGTTTTTATAAAGACTAGTTCTGTGGGTTACCAGATCTCTGGGCAATACAAATTTAGTCCAGATCAGGCAGAACGAAATGTATCTTGAATCAGCTGGAGCACATAATAGATGCACATAATGGCTGTTTATGTCAGCTTTATTCTTTATGCTGCCTCAATGACAACTGTGGGAGAAAAAGTGATATTTGATCAAACCCAAATTACAGAAGCAAGGTTTTGCCTTTTTAAACTAATTTCATCTATTACGTTAAGCTGTACCAGTTAAGTACATTGCATCAAGAGGCAGTGACATTTTTGATCCAGGATTAACTGCTGCAACTTTGGATTTACTGCATCGTGGAGCCTTGGCCTGATTTTTACCCCCAAACCACTTATATGCTGCTTCTTAACATATCTGCCTTGATTTACAGATCTACTAACTTATCTTTTTCCAAATCTTTTCTGTGAATTGCTTTTGCAGTAATGTCTGCCAGTTTCTAATGCCCAATGGCCAGATGAATGACCATTAGGAAATAATGGATTCATAAAATACAATTATGTAGCTTTATGAAAGCAATATTAGTGATTTTCAGCTGGCCTAGGGCACACATACAATTATTGTGGACTTCTGTTGCTTTTGTCCTCCATCCGTTCTCACTGCTTACTATAGCCACTTACAGCATTGCATTTTAGCCTCTTGAATTTGCTTGACTGAGTAAGTCTTTGCAGTGGTGTTTCCTAATCACATAGTACAGGAGGCTCCCTAAGCATATTGGAGATGCTTTAAACTTCAGGAGGGAGAAAAAGATATTCAGACCTTTTAATTTTTAAATACATTTGTTCCCATTGTTTATGGGAGCTTTTCGTTGTTATAGAAATCTTCTGAAAGGATTATTGAGGGAGTTATTTTGCTTTAATCAACTTAGTAAACTTTTGTTTTGCGCTTATGTTGATTACAAAAGCAGCTGACATTGTTTTACTTGCACCTTTTAAGCCATTGCACTGTGCTAATGGCTGAGTAGCATCTCACTGAACTGTGCTTGCTCAGCTTAAATACTGCTGCAAAAGTATCACAAGAGAAAAATGTTGTCTTTAAGGACCTACAGAAACTCAGGGTAAGCTGGAGTAGGGGACTGGAAAGAGATGTGGGAGAGAGAGAAATTACAGAGTAGTGAAGGAAAAAGGGGTAGAGAGGCAAAAGAGAAGATTGTTGCTTCAGTACAGAAAGGGATGGCTGAGCAGACAGCATCAAATTGCTCCCCAATGCTGTTCTGGCACTTGCAGATCTATGGAAAACAGGCCAGAAGGACATGCTGAATTTGTTGCTCCCGTGTGCCAGCCTTTTCTGCAGCAGTGAGAGGAACCAATCAGTGCTGCTTCAAAAGCAGCTGGAAACTGAGAAAACCCTGGTCCCCTGCGGCCTGGCAAGCAGCAGCACAGGGTCTTCTCGGTTTCCAGCCACTACAGAGGCTCCATTGACAAAATGTTTGCGGCATTTGAAGGAGTACAATGTGACAATGAAAGAACCTGAGGGAGACAAAAAAAGGAAGGGGGAGAAAAGAGGGAGGAGGCAGAATTAAATGGGAGTGAGGGAGCAAGCCAAAGGCAGAAGGATAAAAATCAAAAGAAAAATATGCTAATTACTGCAAAAGGGGTGATAAAAATAAATCATCGTTGTCATATTCAACACCTCTGCACTGCTTTATCAAAAAATATAGTTGAAGTAGCAAGACAAAAAACCAAAGTTAGACTTCATCTTTCTTACCACCTCTCTGAGATACAGACACTTACTTTAGTCTCCCATTTTCAAAAATACTGTTAGAAGTACAGAGCAACTGGAAAACACAAGGTCCCTCATCCTCAGTTTGAGAGAGAAACAGAAAGAGATAAAGAGCCCTGGAAGCCAGGAGGGTGGTGTGTTTTACTGTTGCTCAGAACAACCAAAGAGAAAACAAATGCTGCCTGAAACAAAGCCATGGAGCTTGGCTCATTTTCTCCTTTTCCCTTGTACTTAATTGCATCGGCTATAAGAATGCGTAGCAGAGTGGAAACCACTGATAGCTCAGACAGAAGCAATATGGCTAGGTTTTATTTCTTTTATCACTGACTGCCTGGCTGTGTGGTGGGACATCTAAGAGGGACATCCAGGAGCTCAGGGGATGTGCCTGCAGTACATTTTTGTAATCTCCCAGCTGTCCCCACTTGCAGTGCTTCTTCAGGGTGAAGGGCAGTCTGCGGGTGCAAGAGCTGAATTTTGTTAGAAAGCAACTACACTGGAAGTACCTTCCCAGATATCCTCACATGGCTCATGGTCTTTCAGTTCATGCATCCAGCTCAAGCTACTTCAAATGAAAATCCGCTGAAATGTATATAGGGTGAACACAGGGTCTTCAGTGCCAACGGTTTCACTCCAGATAGCTGCTGTTATTGGGAGTAACCTGATAAAGTAGACATGCAGAAGAGAATATTGTTTGGGAGAGAGCACTAACATCTACAGATTTTCTGGGAATTCCTGGTACTTTCTGAAAGGTCAGAGAAGTGTACCATAAAATTTGAGGGAGAAGAATAGAAATGCTGTTGTTAGTTTCAAGAGGCAATGTCAGCCAGGAACCAAGAAGGGGGTAAATTCTCTGTTGCTCAAGTTGGAAGTAGGCAAGCTCAGTTTACCTGCATTTGCCTTTGAGCACCCTGCTGTCATCATCTTAAATGAGTTTTTGTCTTTAACCGCAGGAAGGCTTCTGTCCTGATGACAGGAATTTTGAAGTTAATAAAGCCTTCTTCAAAAATTCTCATTTATCATTCAGGTTTAAAATAAAATGTTTCCATTTGCTTTGTGAAGTTGGCAGTTACTTTCCGTCTTGAGAAATTACTCCTGTAGTTACTGCTTAGGTCAAAAAAAAAATCTGTTTCTCCAAAGCAAACTGAATTTGAGCACAACCTATGGCAACTACACAATCCCCAACTTTTAGATCAGTGATCAATTTGTCTTTCTCTGTAGGAATAGCAGGCAGTGTAGGACAGAACTGGTTTTCTTGTGACATTTTTACTAGTGAGTTACTGTGTGTCAGGATTTTGAAAGAACCTACAGGTGCTTTAGTAGTTGTAAAATGAGACCACTGTCATGTCTGTCTCATCAGAAGTCCCCCATTGCATAGGAGTTTAAGAATAAAATGGTGTTTACTTTATTATTTAATCTTTTCAGTTCACGTATAGTAGACCAAAATTGATACCATATTTTCAAATCTATCTTTTCAGGTTTTTTCCATCTGAAATATAAGCTACTTTAAAGCAAAGGTAACTTGCTTCATCTGTAAAATCTTAGCTGTACTTTTTTTGTCATAGAGGAGGTGGTAGCAAGGGCTCTAGAGGAACTACCAGCATGATAAACACGTACCTCTCAAAATGTTGTGCAAAAACCTATTTGATACTTTTAGGGATTTTTTTTTTCTTTTTGGGGTATATCTTATGGGCTCGCTATGTCTACATTAATGAGTAATTAATCATAACAGAAATAGATCACCATATCGAAGTACTTAGTGCTGAGAATCAGCATGTTGATTATAAGAACTTCAAGGATTTGAACTTCAGGCTACCTTTAAATTGATACCTTGGATTGGCTCTTCTCACCATGCAAGTGGTTTAAAGCTGCCCAAAGGCCCACTGGTAGGTTTGGACTCTTATGTTCCCACTGGAGGCTGGAGTACATTTCACGTGCACTGGGCAGACCACTTGGGTTAGTTCCCTTTGAAGGGAATTCAGTGCTTCTGTGCACCAAAACTGCCCTGTGAACCAAACCAACGTGCAGTAAATGGGGATGGTCAGAAGACAGGATTTGCTTCAAAACTGCATTACTGCTCTGAACCAAAATGCTAATGTAGAGGCCACCATACATATTTTTGTGGCTTTGGGAAGATGCTGCATATTTTTATGTTGGATGCAAACCCAGCAGTTTTGCATAGTAATACTCATATAGCTGCTTGTATACTTTTCTGGCCAGCAACCTCTGGTAAGTTCTCTGGGTTTAATAACGCAAAGACCAAAGCCAGCTACGCTGAATCATTATGTAGCCAGAAAAATCCTTACATATGTACTTTACATGCAAGTCTCATCTCAGATGAGCAGATTTTATTTTATCAAGTAGTAACAACTGTGGTCCTCACATAAGTAACATGAAAAACTGTTTTCCAAGCTGCATGATGAAATAACTGTGATGTAAATTGACAGATTTTTACTCCAGTTCTCCAAAAAAGAGAGAGTGATGGGTTTGCTAAATCAGGAAGAGAGACGAGACTTAATTGTCTGGGATTGAAGAAGGTCCTGCTCTACATAGAATTTCATGAGAATGCATAAAGGGTGAAAGGGAGAAAAAGTCTGGCATCAGGTAGGGCTTCATTTAAAGGAACGTGCTTGAAAATTCACTCACTTAAATATTGGTATTAAAATAAGTCTCTTCTGTCTTCTCAGTTGGAAAAACCCACAATAGTGATTGCTTCCCCTAGCTGACAAGCTTCGGGCAGTCTGCAGGAAAAAGGACACGTACTAACTTGAGATAACGATACTTGGTTTCTTTAAGCAGCTGATATCTAAAACTTCACTCAAAAGTTTGGTTTTGCTACTAGGATCAACCTTTCTCTTTCATATCTACTTCATCTCACAGACTCCTCTTTTTCACTTATGTTTTAAGTGGTGAGTGCAGCACAGAATTGTTTTTCAGCATCTGAACAAAAGGGAATGTTTTCTTTCCAACTCACTTATTTTGATACTTAATCTTGAAAAGCAAGTCAATACATTCTAAAGCTCCATGAAAAGCAACTTCTGTCTTCTGCTTCTGTTTCTCAAGGAAAAAGATAACCAAAAACATCAGTCAGAACCTGGAAAGAATCAGATCTGAAGTGTGAAAACAGTAGTTAGCTTTCGTTTGTTCTTACTCCTCTCTACCAGAGGTGATTACAAGTTTAGAAATGCAAATACCAGATACCATATAGTACCTCAATGTATTGGTCATGAGATCAGAAGTTAGAACTCAAAAGCTAGTTCTGACTTTGTCAATGATTTTCAGCTTTTGTCAAGTTTTTACTATTGAAAGTTTCCTACCTGAGCAAAGGAATATTAATGCTTCAAAGAGCAGAAGAAAGAGTGCAACGCTCAACAATCTACCTTTCTGATTTCTAGTTTATTTATCTGAATGAATCATTACTTTGCTCTTAAAACACTGCTCTGAATTTCATTTACTACTGCTGGCCAACTTTTTGCAGAGTGTTTTAATTTTGATTAGTCACATTCATTTGTGTAATTTCAGTTCCTTGGCTGGATTGCCAGAGCTGAGGCAAGTTTCTAGTGCAGCTGCTGGTACAAGTACAAAATCTAGTTTCAGTTAATTCCTGCGTATATGATTTTTTCATTTGTTCTCAACAAATGATCAGGCACATTTTGAGTGAATGCATGTTTCCAGAAAGCCAGTGGAAAGGAATGTAAAGTGAATAGTGAAAAAGCATTTGACTGCTAAGAAAGAGAATTCCTACAGTAGTGCTCTATTGGCTTTGCTCAAATACTCTTGAATTTCTTCCACTGGGGTCTGATCCATAAATGGATTTGGTCACTAAAAATAGCAGTTATGTCCTAAAGTTCATACTATGTGCTGTTAGAATTTCAGCTCAGCTTCTGTTTAATCTTAACAGAGAGCACCCATGATTGCAGTGCGTCTTATACCCACAGTCTGCCTTCCAGATTGTTTTGGTAGCTGCCAAAGGGAATGGTGGCACCTAAAACTGTGGCACTGCAGGGAATTCAGGCAAACACACTCCACTGCCATGGACGTGCCTGAGCTCACTGAGAGCCTCCTTATTTTGACCTGGAGGCTCCTTTGGCACCTGCGGTTTTGCATTTGCACATACTCTGAGCTGTGTCTGTGAACTTGGAGCTTACTGCCATCGAGACTTGACCGATACACTGACTTTGGTGCAATGGCACCAGGACTCTCATAAGGGACGAGTTTGGTATGAACGACAGGAGCAGGAAAGATTTCTTTTTGTAAAAGACTGCCATCCACTTTTGTGCAATGTCCAAGTTGGTCCAGATTCCTGCCAATAATATTTTGAGGATTGTGTCCCAAACTGTAATTTTCCTATCCCTAGATGAGAGGCTAAGTTTGCCCAGAGAGTTGGGAGATGCTGTTTCCTGGGGAGCTATGATGTCAGTCAGCTGTGGCTCCAAGCTCCTGGCACATCACACGCTAATTAAAACCTGCTTCTAGAATATCTTTTGCACTTACGCCTTGAAATGCCATTCTAGTTTAGAAACTTCAAAGACGGCCGTGCTCAGCTCCTTTCTGAGTATGAGAGGACTCAGACCTACATTTTCCACCCCTTGGGCATGCTCTGCCTCAGTGCAGCTTATCTCCCTTTCTAGTTCTGCTCCTAGAACAACACAATTGTATTCGTTTCCTGACCAGAAGATATTTTTGCAAAGTTTTCTACCTTATTTTTGCAAAACCAAAAGTTAACTCATAGTCAAGCACCACAGATAGCTTTAGATTTCATTTTTAATCTGGACTGGAGGTGGTCCACAGGGGTGTTCAGAGATAAGGTCTCAGTTCAGTTTGATAAAGCACCAGGAGCTATTTGTAAAACTGGCATCCAATGTTGAACATCTACTAGGTGCTTCTGATTTTCTTCTCTCAATGTAACACAAAAGTGTAAAGTATCTTCCCTTCACCCAGGTTTACAACAGGTTTAGAGCTGCAGGAGTTATAACAACTGCATCTCTCAAACAGATGGGATTTTTTAAACTTTATCAGGCTCTTAAAGTTCATATTTGGTCCATCTTTCTTTTTAAATTGATCTCTAAAGAAAGCTAGCAGAACTCCTGAGGAATTGTTAATGGGTCACCTGGTAAGTCATGGAGATCAATACTTCTTATCAACCATTTACAACCCTATTACAAGTAAGTATGCAGAGACAGACAGCACAGGCTTCTATGCTAGCTCACTGCACACAGATTAATTAAAAAACAGGCCCAGTGCAGCTGATGCTGAAAGAAAAAGTACAAAGCATGAAAAGAAAACCAAGAAAAGAATTACATCATTTCCTCGTATCTTCCCTAAGGACAAGGGATTGGAGGGTATGAGTCAGTCTGAAGAAATGAAATAAAAACAGCCCAGCATTTAGTGACTTTTCCTTGTTTTTACCTTATGGAGCAGAGCTGGCCATCGAGAACAAGCATCAGAAATTTGACTGCTTCCTAGGTTTTAAAATCTGAGCGAAGGTGTGCATGTGGATAGCTTGGCTTTATGATTTGGGACAAAGATAGTGACCAGGAAAAGTGGGCTTGGATATGGGGCAGCACAGCCTTGTGGACATCACGTCTACTGCTGCCTACAGTCACATACATAATAGGTGTGTTCTGCAGCTAGTGGATGAAATATTTTGAAAGCTCCTTAGAGAGAAGAACACAAGTTGCATGTCCTTTTTGGGTGCTCAAGCCTCTTCTTCATACCTCTGCTTTTCGGTCTGCAGCACAGAGGTGCTGAGAGGATGAAGCAGTGGATGACTTATGTGCTACTGTTTTGGTATAGGGACATAAGTCTGTGACTTGTGACCTCCCTAACACTTTACCATGTACTCACCTTGCCCTCCGTCCAACATCACAGTGTCAAATATTCTGGTAAATGACATGTAATAATGCAACATATTTTTCTGCTTTAATAATTCAGTGAGAAATGTCTGGATACTAATGAACTTCCTACTGTGTCAGAATGGTATTGTTCATTTCTGTTTAAATAATGCTCAAGATAATCAAGGATTGGCTGTTTGAGCCAGGGTATCAGGGACATTCACCAAGTCAGTATCTCCAAGGTCACTCTGCTAGGCATAATTCTGTGGTGTTTATATTGGTGGAGAAAACAAAAAAGGCAACACAATGTATTTTTGTTCACAGCCTCTGATGCCAGTGAAGTCTTTCAGTGATCAAACCTGGTAAGTTCCAAAACTACTCTGGAGCCTCCCAGATCACAGCTTACAGGGCAGAAAGCTTAATTACCCAATTCAAGTTTCATTGTCCCCCAATTTCTGAGATTTCATTTTAGAAGGAGAGGATTTGGGGTGTCCTTTTGCCCATATTTTTACAACGTTTTAGTCTTTTCTGTTTTTCACCAGTAATTTCCACAGTCTCTTCTGTCTTTTTGTATCATATTCCTTCCCTGTTCCAGATAGCTAGCCTGGCAAGCACAAAGATGTTTATTTAAATTACTTCAACCAAGCTAAGAGTGTGAGTAGAACTAATGGAGATTTAAGATGAGAAGGTGGGAAAGACCTACCTGGCAGTATACATATATTTTCTTTTAATAGTTTAGAGCCAAAACCTCCTGAGATTCATTTGATTGTATGTATCACAGGCTCAGTTTTAATTTAAAAATAAGTTCTTCTGAAGAAATATTGATGCCTATACTGATGCTGGCCTGTGCAGTCTGAAACAATAGCTGTGAGCAATGGCTGATCTGCATCATGGAAGTTCAGTAGTGTTCAGTAGCTTCAGGGTTCCCTGACAACTTCATTAAATGACTCCATGTGCCAGGAGGAGAAAAATGTGAAGACCCTCTTAAACCGTCCAAAACCTTGGCTTTTGCAGTAATGACGTCTTTGCCTCCATCAGCTATGAGGGGCAAGTGTGAGTGAACTGTTGGATGGGTGTGAGAAGCCAGGACCATGCAATCTTCATGTCACGCTGTGCGTTGGGCAGAGGCTTGCAGTCATCTGACTGTCCTCAGCATCTGTTTCCCTGAATTGCAAATAGTTCCATTACCATCATGCTGGTTTACCACCCTGTAAATTTGCCCTATGACAGAAGGAGTCCTACCTCTGATGGAGTAGATTTTGCCATCCTGTATTGTGTGTGTGCTTTGTGCCGCAGTTCCTAGCAGTTCCTACGTAAGCCTAAGAAAAACCTTCTGATGTGTACTACTGATTGTTTACATATGTTATCAGAGGGGAAAAAAAACAGGAAAGGAAAGCTGGCAGCTCACACTGCCAAGAGACCTGGCAGTGGCTAGAATCACATTTAGATCATTTCCAGTCAATAGGCTTTGTTTTCATTTAAAAAAAAAACACAACCCTTCCTAGAAAGTTTCTGCACTGCTCTTTTTTTCTCCATTACGATCAGTCCAGGGGAATACTTGCAATGGCTCCTGTCCTTACAACCAAAGCAGGCAACATCAGGAGATGCTTCCAGACAGGAAGTGGAAGGTGTGGTAAGACACCGTGCTTTATGCAAGATAATGTGCAGTCTGCTTGGAGCTGTGATCACAGTTCTGTGTGATTAAGGCCTTTTAATGCTAATGAAGTCAGGGACTTGTGATGCAAATAGAAATCAATGAAAAAAGAAGAAGAAGATAAAGTTTAGGACCTAGGCATGTTTCTCATCTTCAGGTCAAGCTCTGTGATGGGGCTGAAAAAGGTGAACACTGAAGGACTGGGACTCCAGCTGCCTGGATCTAAGGATTACCTGTGGCAGAGAGAATGTTTCCTTGGCCCACTAAGCCAGAAGAGCTCACAACTTTTCTGAAAACAGAGAAACAGAGTTTTAGAGGGAATAGATACCAAAGCAAGTTTAATTAGAGCCTAACTCAAATTCAAAAGTGTTGAAATCTGTGTTGTATCAGCTGATCTGTGCCCATTCACATTTACAGGCAATACTGGAAACTTCATTAGGGTGAACTAAAAGTTGCAAGCTTACATCAGCATCTCAAGTACTACAATCTCACTTAGTCCATGTCCAAGCTTTGGGAGTCCTTGGCTATCAATACAGAGCTATTCTCGTAAGGTTAAGCATCTGGGGACTCAGGACTGCAGTTTCTGAAAGTGCTGACTCATTTCCCAGTAACAGCCTTGATATTAACTCTGCCTGAAGAGACACAACATAAGCAAAAATAAAATGTAAACTTTAATATCAGCATAAGTATTAGACATTCATACTAGCATCATCCAGAGAGAAAAAAAAAATCCAAATGCAAGCAATCAGAGTGATGAGGTGCTCTAGCACAAATACTGTCTGAGAAGATGCAGTGTTATTAGCATCAGCATTTCTGTTGACATCTTAGTCATCAGGAGCATAAGGATGGCAGTTGCAATGCTGCAGTGGAAGTTGGGCAGTAATAAATTCGTGTCCAGCAACAGATTCCAGATGTCAAACCAAAAACGAGGATTATTTTCTGTCATTGTAAGCACGCAGAAAAGTGACAAAAGCAATCTGCTTTTGACATCCAAATGAGATACACTGAGGAGACTAAAGTTAGGATCCTAGTTTTCCTGTGCCATCCCTAGATAAGGGAAAACCAAAGAGCACTTATTAGATGCTCAAGTTGCCTACAGGTTACAGCATAAACTACTTCCCTCTGCCCACCATGGCTACTAGAGATATGGTCATGTCAGAGATTCTGGCTGTTAGGTCACGTGCTCCAATACACCAATGCAAGACATAAAAAGCTGACAATGATATAGGAAAAACAAAGACAGATGATGAAAACCATAGCTGAAAAGGAAACGAAAAATATTATGCTGTTCAGTCAGAACTTGGTGGAAACTACCAGCTTCTGCTGTGGTTTTCTTGTGAAAGGGAGAAAGATGCTTTCTCCTAGAGACTGACAATGGTAGGACACTGATGTGCAGAAATTTCGTATCTGGAGGTATTCCAGACCAATAGAAGTGGAAAAGAAAACAGCATTGAAATAAATGGACTTTGGTGCCCAAATCTTCATCCAAAAGACCTAATCCTGATCTGAGCTACTTCAGATGGCAACAATCATTGGTGCCAGACACCAAAACATATCCCCGTCTGTGAACTTTTTACACATTTGGGAGTAGGGGGAAAGGCTGGATGAGCTAATTCTGGCTGAGGATATCCTGGTTCCCTGTGGCAGGCTGACCAGGAATATTTTTTAGTTTAGCTCTTCTGCAAGAACTGTCTGACTTCTTTCCATGAGAAGAGTGAAAGTGGACCCACACTGTTAATCATTTTACAGAAAAGACATCGTCCACCTTCATTTCACACTCATGACTCATGCCAGCAAATGTTAGACAGGCTCTGGCTCAAAGCCAGCACATGGTAGTGGCAGCAGGAACTCCTTTTCATTAGTTTCTTTAATTCACTGTTTCCCTTACAGATCTGAATAAAGATGAATCAAAAATAATTGCTTGCTTAAAAAGTAATACTGACTTATTCATTAAACCTTTTTGGGGTGCTGGGTGCAGGCACTTGAATGATCTGGAAAATATGAAAGGAACTTGGCTGGGAAACAAAAACAGAGCTGATACGTGGTAATGGCAAAAACAGAAGTAGAAACTATATAATACAGGCAAATTCCTATTGAATGCCTCTTTGTCTTGCTTAAAGAAATACAGAGAAGCACTCAAGATGTGCAGATAACTAGCCAGTGTTCCTCATTGCAGAGCTCAAGGAAAGAAGGAAATGCTTCAAGGGTTAGTTCCTGGCTATATGGAATATTGCTGGACTGAAAGCAGTCAGCTGGAGTTCATCCTGATAGTCTCACAAACCATTTTATCACAAAAATATACAGAAACCAGTCAGAAGCAGCCACAGTATTTTCCCAGCACTTTGTGCTTTATAGGCACATGAGGAAGGAGGGAGACAGGCTACAGTATGGGATTCATGCAGTGTAATGATATTGGTCCATTTAAAAAAAAAAAATTATCATGGAAAGGGAAAAAAAAGGATCTATGGTTGCTGTGAAATTCAGCTCTTCCTCTTACCTAGACATTATTTGTTCTGTGTATTAGGGCAATGTTTCTTGCATATTTGTTCATACACCACACTGCAGGAGTAAAGATGAGTCAATAAACTGATGGATGTTACATTCTGTAATGTCTTTCCATCTACCTCCACTGCTATGCTACCAGCTGGGAAGAGACTCTAGAAGCATCAGTCCTGCTTTATAGGCTGATCACTAGCATGGTGAAGACAAAATTTCTCTATTTAAAGAAGTATGAAATTAGAAGCAGCAAAGTATTATACCTTCAGAGAAAATGATATGAACTACTTTCAGAGATAAGAGTATTGCCCTGTCCTTCAACCAAGATCCACAAGAATGCAGTTGTAGCATCTGTTTCCTATTTATGCCAATGTGGGTCTTAAATTGAATCACTGTATTTCAGTGTGATGTTTCATAATGTTTTTGATATACAGCTTTCGTTGTCTCAGTGTAAGGATACAACTGTATAATCTTAAAAAACTAGGAGTGTTGTGCACCAGCTTACTTTGCAGTTTAAATTCAGGAGTACAATCACTCTCAGTTTGTACTCAGTTCCCAGGTCAAAATGCAGACCTGCTTTAATTGGGTCCTTTGAACACTGACATTGAAAAAAAAATAATTATAGTGGTAGAAAAGTCAAAGACAAAATAACCCTCCAAAAGTTTCTGGTTCAGGCAAGTTCTTACACTGTTGTCCTTCTACTAGTTCACTTCCAGCTGATAAATGATGTATAGATAGTTGTTAATGTGCTATGACCCAGTTATTAGAAAGAAAATCCCAGTCTTGGTCTCAGCGAGATAATTAAGATGAGTAGGGAGTTTTTATCCTGTTTTGCAGAGTTAAAAGTCATAGGATTGATGGTGTGACAGCAAATGCCTCTTCTGGCATTTGAGAGACACATCTAACTGTGAAATTATGATACATTCTTTGTTCAGTCTGAGGCATTTGTATTTTCCTTTTACACATCATATCCCTATGGCCGTGATGGAAGCATTGGTTCAGAGGTCAGCTGGTCAGTTTCAAAAAAACCCCCAAATTTTTCTACAGATTTGTTAAACCTGAGGTGCTCTTTCCTGGTCCTGATGGGCTGTGGTGACATTGCTGTGAGGTTTGTGTCTAGAAGTCTGTGGTCTTAGAGCCCACAGCTCTACAACAACCCTCTGCACAAGCAGTCTTGGGGCCAGGGCCTGGGGGTTTTTCCGAATCCTAGTTCAGCCAAGAGCAAGGAAACCTTGGAAGCTCTGGCTTTAACTTTAATTTTGGCCTTGATCTCTACAGCAGTCATCTTGCAACCCCAGCTGAAGCCACAATTTTCCTGCCTGCCAGGCATCCTGCCACAAAGGAGGCTGCAAAGGTCCATTGCTAATTCAGACTGACCTGGGCCGAGGGTCCCAGGGTTTCCGGGCTCCCAGTCCAGCTGGCTTTCTAGGCCCCCCAAGTCTGCCTGAAGTCTGCCTGGAGTCTTGAAGCTGTGGCAGATGCTGACATGAGTCCCGTTGATTTCACTACTGCTTACCGTGACTAGCAGCTGCTTTCTCAAAACTGCTGCTGTGATCCCTAGAGAGCACCTTATTTTGGAAATGGGTGTTGGTATTTCCAGAATTATTTTTTTCACTTTGCCTGCTCAATGGGAAATTTCACAGGCTTTTCTCCCCTCTAATCTGCACATAAACAAATTTCAAAATGCCAGAAATTCATCCCTTCAGATATTCTGGGATTTGGCCACCTCCAGTGTAAATTTTGGTATTTAAATCCCAAGCAAGATTTAATAGATACAAATGGTGAGACTCCCTCAAAACGTAGCGGGGTTACCCCAACAGAGGTCAAGGTAGACCTCTGCTGACAAGGTCCACCTTCTTTATGTTTAAAATTTGAGAAAGTTCATCCCATGAAGGGATTGTAGCCAGGTTCTTCAGTTTTCCGTGTTCTTTACACTGAACGAATATGCTGAACAGGTACTGGAAATTTAGAAAAGTTAATCTTGTCCCTCTTCAACTCTGGTAAAGTTTCTGCCCAGCAATTTTTAATGCTGTTTTTTGTGGGCTGTTTTGTAAAATATGCTCTTTAAGGCTGACAAACAAGCACTTAATCACTCACAGAAAAAAGAAAAAGGTTAAGGTTGATGCATAAGGAAAAGTCCATAGCTTCCTAACTCTTAAACTTCCTGTGCTCCTGCAGCTGAACAATATAGAATTGTGTTGAAGAGGAAAGCATGTTCCCAGTGGTACCTGTATGAGCTTGGGATTAAACCATCATTTCAGGATACACCTAAATGCAGTTTTAGAAGGCTCTAAAGCTGACATTTGCCTGAACATCTAGCATTGTCTTAGATTTAGTACTGGTTTTATCTGCCTTCTGCAGTTAACAATGTATATTTTTAGGTGATTCTGGGGTGCTATGGTTTCCAAACCAGGAAGCTCCTGCGGCCTTTGTGATGGGTCAGATGAGTAGGAAAAATAGAGCAAGACATCACTGCTTTGTAATTACCGTATCTCTCTGCAGGGCTTCTGGGGGGCGGGGGGGGGGAAGCAGCTTCCTGCTTTAGCAGGAAACTTCCTGTTATTTATGTAGTACTCTCTGTCACCTAATGCAAGGCGTCATATTTTTAACTGAAATGTAGTGTATCAAATATTACACCTGCATGAAGCTGAACCAATTCTCATTTCCACTGCTTCATTCTCATGGGCACTAGGAGTGGTGTGAATGGAAAAGCAAAATGAGGAAGTTTTTGGATGACTGTTTTCTGCTAGAAATTCTCATTCTTTTTATAGTAAAAGGAATTGGGGGGGGAGGTGGAGGTGGAGAAGAGTCTCTTACGTAATATACCTTCAACACACTGTATATGCTTTCAGGTCTCTATTATGCCTCCAAACAAGCCTTCAGGAAAAGGGCCTCGAACCTTGCAGATATTTAAACTTTCAGGGCCATAAACAAGACACAGTAGAATATTATATCTTTTGTGTATGAAGGTAGAAGAGAACAGTGTAGTATGGCAGAATCTTATTTGGCACTGTGAGACAATGGGGCTAAAAATTAGGAGACTGTTATTTTTGTCTGTTTATTAATATTTTAATAAATATTTGGATATTTTAATTTCCTTGGCGAGTGAGTCTTCATTACATATGACACTGTATCACCCCCCGTATCATCAGTAGAATAAGGCTATTACAGAGTGTTTGGAGTAGCAAGACAGAACATGTAGACAGAACGGTCCCTTACTGCAAAGCAATTCAACTGGTACCAAATGCGTCTGAATTTGCAAAGGTGCAAGCATGGAAATGGGCAGTCTGGCTCCACAGGCAAAGTGTTATTTTACTGGTGCAGATCTAAGGAATCCAGAACCCCAGAAAAAAAGCAACAACCAGGTGTCTGTGCAGTGGCTTTTCTTTAGGGAATGAAGTTACAAACCCAAACCAAGATATTTCTCTTAGTCAGTATTACCACCATAAGAGATTTGCTTGTCAGAAACAGCTGTGTGCAAGTTCCTATCATTTTAAGTGATAAACGAGAAGCAGCATATCAAATGCCCTGCACAAGCGTGTGTTTCCTGCAAAACTTTGTGTCCTCTCTTCCCTCTCCCTTGGCAGCAATAGATGGAACAAATCTTTCCAACTTACAGAAGTGCAGTAGGCTTTTCTGCAGAACGTTTTCATTGCCTCTCCCCCGCTGTTTTGGCTTTTGAGGTAAAAGTGGTTGAGTTTTTCAGTTCTGCTAGGATTTGGCCTGCATGTTTTGTTTTCCTTTTCCTGTGTTATTGCAGACTTGTGCCCTTCTTGCTTACTTATTGATTGGCAGCCAGATAATGACGCTCAAGAACTGATTTTTTTTGTCATGGTTTCTTTAGGAATGTTTTTTTCCATGGTAGAAAAACCAAAGGCAGTGAAATTGAGTTTAAAAATTTAGCATTCACAGTCATTGGTTTTGTTCAGAATAACTTTCAATTTTCTCACTTCAAAATACAAACAGCCAGAAATGTTGTAACAACAATTGTGTCATAACGAGACCCAGATTTGTTCACTGTTGTCCAGCCTGCTTTTAATTGTCTAAGTTTTATAAAAGTAAATTCAAAAGTTTTGAATTAGCAGGAATTAAAAATCTGTGCAAATCTGTAACTAATAAGGCTTGTACTGGATGTGAGTTCTAGAAAGTAAGGCTATTGCAAAATACATTAATTTGTGGCCATTGCAACCTTAAATTTTGGCCTGAGCTGACTTTGTACAGAACTGAAGAACATTCTGTATAATGTTAAAAGAGAAAAGCCAAACCCAGAACTCAAGAGAATGGACAATGCTAGATGCGATCAGGGAAACAGAGGTGCTTGATAATGTAAGAGTAGTGAAGAAATCACAACCAATTGCTGCAAAACAACACATAAAGGCACCAAACAGATGGGGTAGGTGCACCTTGGAGAATTATGTGTGAAAGAAAGTATCGCTAATTCAGATTGAAGAAGAGATGGGAAAAAAAAACCATATGAATTTATGTAGCCACCTGCCATTAACTAACCTAAAGTCAAGTGAAAGTTATTGTGTGGCCAGGCAGACAGAAAGGAAGGTTACTAAAAGTATTAAAATGAAGCAGCTGAGCTTTCCTACTACAGCTACAGATATAAGGCATAAAGTGAAAGAATAATCAGGGAGAATTTGAACCTAGTAATCATTAGATCAATAAAAAAGAATTTGTTTGGGACAAATGGGAACTAAAGAATGTTAAAGCAAGCACAAAAGTGATATTTTGGCCAGGAATGTCTGGACAGGGAAAATATTTTTTTTTTTCTAATGTCAGCAGAAAACTTTTTCTAAATGTCAGCAGCAAGAAGAAAATGTGAAATTGTCAGCAAAAAGAAACATTTATCATTCCTGAACTTCCATGTCACCTGTGGCAACTTCTGGGAACAAGCTTTTCTGCAGGGAATATTATGAATATTTACTGGCAGTAGATTTCAAATATTTTTAAACATCTTCCTGAAAACAAAATATGTCATTAGATGTCCAGTCCAGAATGGCCTTCTGTATCTCAGAGGAGAAAAAATGTGAACAGTACACCTACTTCTAAGCAAGATCCAGAAAGATTTTCAAAAAAGCAAAGGCTGAGGAGGGTAGGGGTTTCTGGTTTTGCTGTACAGACACAGTTGATCCTAAAGTGCTGAACAAATGAACCCATTGCAGTCTTATAAATCACAGTGAAATTTGTCACAATGAAGCAGTTAATGTAGGAGCCCTTTAAAAAACCCTGAATCAAATAAAAACACGTAGACAAAACTCATAATAGATTATAAGCAGATAAATGTAAAACTCCTCCCCTGGTAAGTGTAGCCACACTCTGGTATGTACCCAGTCCACCGCTGCTTCCCAGGCCCCACAGGTCCAACTGGCTTATAGCACCTTACAATTGTAAGGGCTGAAAAATGACAGCAGAATCTCCTCATCAATTTCATGGGTGTGAAACTTTCAGATGAGGCCACCACAATGCAAACCATTCAGTCTGCAAGGCAGCATACTTAACCACAGCAGAAAACTGGATTGTCCCCTATCAGCCAGCTTGGCCATGAGAGCCCTCTCCTTCTGTGAAACGCCCCTTATGACCAGTTCAAAGTAGGAGCTTGCATTCCTCTCTGTCCGTTCCCCACGGAATACTTGGAGGTGGTGTATCCAAAGTGCTGCTGGGAGCTTTTTCTGGTGCTATACCCTACTCCTCGTTTTGTGGAATTGGGCAGAGTCCTGGGATGAGGTTGATAGGAAGCGCCTACGTTGCTGGACAGAGGGCTGGCTCTGCTGGCTGGGTGGAGGAAGAGGTCTTTACCTTTGCTTGCCCTAAACCCAGAACAAGTTACTCCTAATAAAGATGACTGACCTGTAAGTGAAGACTAGGGGTAAGGAGGTATTTGCCTGCTAACATCTAAGTGGGATGCCCATTTAAAGTTACACTTAAAAGTTTGATAATAACCCAGCACCCACAGGCAAGGGGTTTTCTTTGAGAAAATGTTTTGGGTTTGGGTTTTATTTTCTAAATTGTGACACTAGTTGGATGAAATGTATGTCCTACCACAGAGTCTATGCTGGAACTATGAAACCCAAAAGTTAAAGCATGGCATAGCTTAAGACCACAATAATGTGCAATTTCTGGAAGAACTAGATCTATCCTCTACAAGTGTTCATCAGTAAACAGCACAAATTCTTACTTTTTTCTGCATAGAAAAAGACATGAAGGCCTCTCAGTACAAAGGCAATACCCTTTTTGTATTTTTGGACAAATCCCCCCTCTGTAATATGCTAGGTTTTTCATTTTATAGTCTGATTACTAGATACCGCGGTGACTATATAATGCACCACATTATTTTTTAGGGACAATACTTCAGAAAGCTAATTGAATCTAATACAATTAGCATTCATTTTGTCACAGTCAGAGGCATACCTCTGAGTTTTAAGAAGACAGTAAGAAAATGGCACACCGTCCCCTGTTGCATCCATGTAACCCACTGAGTAAGGAGGGATTTAAGCCACTTCTGTCTATTGTGTCACAAGATAGAAACTTTTAAGTGTGCAGAGGTACAGACAAACTGCTGTGATGCTTTAGAGACTGTCTTGGGCCAATGAAATGGTAAAGGTGAGAAGGCAGCACTATCTCTACTCAGCTCAATAAATAACCAGATTTCTTATTAAATAGACACATACAGGAATTAACACTGGAAATTATAATCAGTTCCAACCACTTCACCCTCACAAAAATCCTAAATCTAAGAAAAAGCAAAGCAGCAGCCTCAGAGTACCATATAAGCCTATTAAAAAGCAGTCTACGCTATAGCTCCAGGAATTTAAAGGTTATGAAAATAAACCAAATTTTACTGTTCAGTATCTAAGCAAGAGGCTTCGTCATTCCCTAAACGGCCTGCCAAATCTAGATAGCAGTATGCAGTAATATTTAAAGAACACCTTGATAGTGCTATTTAGAACACAGATTATTACCCGAAACCTTTGAAAAGTACAGATCCCACTTACTGAAGTTGCTGAAGATTAGTTGAAAACTTGGATTTTTGCCATATGGCCTACCTGCCTACATGTTATCAAAGGCTCCTATAGTATGTCTCACAAAACGAAGCCCAGATTCTGGAATATAATCCTTGCCTGGAATTGTGAAAATCTCTTCCTAAAACAGATGAACATTTTGTTTTTCCTCTTCTGGGTTTGTGTAGTTCTGGACATACTATTACCATGGAAAATTCGGGAATATTTGACAGGTTCTGTTAAAGAAACATCTTAAGTAAAAGTTTAAATAAATCTCACACCTATGCAATGATTCAATGGATTTACAATTAGAAAACCCAAGCTCATGGAATTTTGAACCCAACACAATTTTTATTTTGCTGGATTGGAAGAACAGACATTTTATCAATATACATGAGGTCCTGCAAATTTCATTTAATCGTACTGCATAATTCTCTTTTCTTAGTCTCAAACTGAATTTCAGTGGTCCAGAAAAATCTGAAGTGCCATTTTTTTATATCAGATTTGTGAAGTACCTTTTTGTGTACATATATTACACACACATGCCTGTGTGCATGCACTCACATTCTCTTTGCTGTTATTTCACCATTAGGTTCTATATAAAAACTGCGGAGGTTCTTTGGATAATTTCTGATGGCTCAGAATACCCACTGAGTCTGAGAGCAAGCCAGAATTTCTGGAAACCTACATCGTCTCATTTTAATAGTTTTGAAAATCCTTGGCATTTAGCTTTGAACTTTAACCAAGAAAAGTTATATCTTATAAACAATGGCATTTGTTGATTGGATGAAGAACTAGATCAATGTTGATTTTGGCAGCTTCTTTTGGCTGGGTTTGCCTGAAGAAATATGCTGGTTGTGGTGTTAAAAAGTTATGTCAGTTCCTCAACATGTGCCTCTTTTTCTTGGAGCTTTGCCTGAAAATTAGTTTCCAGAGTTACTTCCAGAAGTTAACCTAGAGGCTATCTATTATTGTGAGCTAACAACAGCCTTCTGCTGAGCTATCACCATGTGTGAAATAAAACCATTCAAGAAGACAGATTAAAGACATATAAAACAATGGATTTTTGTTTTGCGGAAGTGCTAAAGCATAGGACTCAATTTTTATTTCCATTGACTCTGATTTGCACTTTTCTTGCAATTTAAAAGGAGCTGTATAAGTAAGTAATAGCAACAAGATTTTAGGCACTACGGTAATTGTCCAATCGTCACAAAACAAAGTAAGAGCCGTGTGATTTCCATGATTCAGTTCCTGATTCAAGAGCAGCACTGTGAATGAACAAAAAGATATATTTCAGGGCAAATGTACCATTTTCATTTCAAAGTTTCCAATGAGAGAGAATCTACTACAAACTGATAAGTTGCTACAATGACCATCACAACTAAAATTTTCATCTCGTTTTGATCTGAGTGTCTCTCATTTCAACTTCCAACTGTTTGAGCCTCTGATATGACTGCTACAGGGAAGAGCCACTTTGAATGTGACTATCTATCTATCTATACATCTATCTACCTACCAATCTTCCATTTCCTGTATATGCTGTTAGTTCACATATCTTTCTCCTCTCATGGTGCTCAGCCCTCTGATGTATTTCCAGAAAGCAATCATATCGCATCACAGCCTTTCTTTTGCTATGATAAACAAGACAAGCTCCTTCATGCCTGCTCTACAACAGCAATTTGCCCCATTTCGTCCAGGTGCCTGCTCTACCCATGCACAAGTCTGAATTCTCAAACATGAGTGAACAGTTTCCAGATAACATCTTACCAATAGTCTTGACAAATAGCATTAATATTTTCCCATTTTAAAAAAGAACTACCCTCACCTGATTCATTCTGAGATTACTTGTCTCTTTTTGCATTCAGGTCCCTTTGTTCCTCTGATTGCATCCTGTGGCTGACTTGCTTTTTCAGTTTTTTATATTATGCCTGATGAGGGGCAGCACTTTACAACACAAATTCATGTTCTTTGACCCAGAGGATGGAATTCGTCTGTCTTTAGGCACTTTTGAGAAAGTGGTTTAGTCTGTCCTGAGAGAGGAGTCCAAGACAGGTGGGATAAATGAGCAGCAAAACCTCCCACTTCTATATGTTGGATAGAGATGCCTTGAAAACTGCTGTAGTGGAAAGTATTTCATCAACAGATTATGTGACTGTAGTATTGCATTCCTCCTCCTGTAGAAAAGAACAAAATCACTTACTAAACATTTCTAGATTTTCTGCATAATTTCTAATTTTTGTCTAATAATGCCTAAGCACATTGTTTGTGATCCTCTCTGGTCATTACTTTTGGCCCTTGATTTTATATATGGATATATGAAAAATTACAATTATCTGTGGTGTCTGGGAATTGTCCCTTACTGCCTCCTACTCAGAACCAAGGATATTTTCTTAATTTTTTCCATTCAAATTATTTCTTAAGGCAATACAAAAGAGACAAAATAGACCCCACTACTAAGGATATACAATGTAATATATACTTTTTGCAGATATATATAGAAAACTTTTCCAATTAACTGTCCTTTATTAAATGTCTTCACTTTCATTTTAGGATCAAGTTTATTGTTAGAAAGAAGTGTGCTGTTTCAATTTTTTTTACTGTTGGAAATCTTTGCTTACAAAAATGGGTTATGAATCACATTATAAGTTTATGTTAAAGATGTTAATCCATAACAGTTTAAGGGTCTTGAATTTATAGTAAACTATTGCACTTATAATAACCTATGAAGTGCATTAATTTCATATATGTTATCTTTTTCCCCGCTATCATGATGATACAATAGAATAGTTATTTGTGACTATTTTATTAATAAGCTAGATTTGCATCAAACTAAATCTGAGGAATTTTTGCACTGTATGTGTAGCTGCTTTTATAATTTTCATTGTGCAACTTTTTCCTTAAAGAATTCAAAAGTGTTTTACAAGCAAACAAACATTCCAGCTGCACATCAGTATTAGTTTATTCAATAAAGGAATATATAATACACAGATAGCACTGAGGTATGAACAGGTCAGTCAGTTTAGGCAAGAGGTGGATTTCAGGTGGGATTTAATTACGAGTTGGAATTTGACCAGTTAGATGTTACTCTTCTATAAACCAATGGAGAAAATGCAATGGCAATAAATATTCTGTATTTGGTTTTGCTTAGTTTTCCTTTGATATGAAGAATATGATTTATTATCGAAGCCTGCTTTACCCTACATTAGGACAACCAGAGCGAAGTGATGCATCAGTAGAGCTGCTGTTAGAGTTCCTTTAAAGATTTTGTGCTAACTTTTTCCACTCTCTGCAAGTTCTTTCATTATTCTAGAAATCTTTTCCAGTGTACACTCAGGTTTTTATCTAATCCAAAAGTTTTTAATCTAATAAGTTCAAGAAAAGAAGAGAAAATTTTCTACAAGTAGCCCTTTTTATTTTACAAGAAAAATTTCAGCCAGTTCTATAAGTCCAGCACTTTCTGCAGTCATTGTGAGTCTGCCATCTGAGTTTTGATCTATGCTAGTTTTGATGGCAGTACGTCTTATCAGTTTGAAGTCGTATGTAATAGAAAATTCTTTAGCATTTTACTCCTAAGTTTGGCTAGAGAATCTGAAATTCTCTAACTCTCTTTTTACCTGAAGTGGTGCTTCTGAATTATGATGAGAGCAGAAATTGTTTCCTTATTGCTCCAGAATTTGTCAGACATCTGTGGGAAAAAAAAAATTTCTTTCTCCAAGAGCCAAAATGAAATTTGTTTCCCTTTTTAGTCCTTACTTCTCTTGCCCCTGTCCGCTAAATCTTAATACATGTTAGAAAGTCTGCTTTACCAGGCCCAGTCCACGATATAAAATCAATCCATACTTCTTAAGAATCCCTCAGCAATTCACAGGTGACCTGTCAGCTATATAGCCAAGCAAGATAATGGCTATATAGCCATTCTTTAATGCACAGTGTAGTTGATGCAGTAGCGTCATCACCACTGAGGCCAAATCAGGGCCATGGCCGCAGCTTGTCTTGCTGGAGGCAGTGCCTGCTCTGGATTCAGCAGAAGGAACAGTTCCCTCCACAACCGTCTCAGTTGGACCAAAGTGGAGCTGTTGGAGAAGACTTTCTTTCCTGTTGAGCTTTTGGGGAAGCCTCAGATCACATCCTCTAGGTCTTTTACTTTTGTCTATTAGATTGGAAAGCCCTTTATCATCCAATGGTTTCTTCCTCAATGAGCACGACTTGCAGACTCTTCCCTAACTTTATCACCTACCTAATACATGGGTTGAGCTCCTTTGAGTCTTTGTATGTCCCCCAGTCCTTTAACCAGTGCTGTGGACCCTCTTTGAGTTGTCTCCAATATGTTGAGATAATTCTTGAATGGTAAAACCAAGAACTGCGCTATTCTAGAAGCTGTTGAAGCAATGCCAGCTACAGAAACTCTTAGCCAACTCAATTGCTTGTCTTCTCGGGTTGGTTCTTACATACAGAATTCCACCACTTAGCTCCACCCTCCTGACGAGAGGCAGAGAATAATCAATGAAATTATCAGTCATCTTTGAGATCCTTATCAAAGGCCCACAAAAATGAGACATTGGTTCCCCAGCCGTGCAAAAGGCATGTCGACCCACACACCCACATGTCAGGTCGCAGTTCAGTGAGATTCAGATGCTTACTGGCTCCCCACCAGCTCCTGGGAGGGACTTGTGGGTGGATGGGAGCAAACACACACTTCAGCCACATGCTTGAAGCGAACAACTGGAAAACAGCCACCTTGAGATGTTTTACAGCATGTACCCGCTGTACAATTTAAATGTACTCAGAGAGACATTCGGACTCTGTTTAGCAGCCCAAAACTGTAGCCATATGGCTCCCAGAGAGAATATAGCTAGAAATAGAGGATGTAAACAGTCTTTTCACCTTCCAATATGAGATCTCTCAAAACTAGGCATGAAGGGTAGGCAAAATGTAACTAAGTTTAATAAAAATAATACAGTTCCTCTTCTTTATAGCACCAGACAGAGATCATTCAATGAACAATTCTTATATCAAGTCCTCTTTTCTGGAAAATGATTGCTACAAGAGCTAACACAAAGTGGGACAGAGGCAGAATAATAGTGCAGAAAGGTTTAAGAGTATGTTTGAATAGTATGATAAGCACTTGCAAGACTTTCGTTGGGTCTGGTTTACAGTATCAGCATGTGACGTTCTGGCAGCACATTGATCTCCTGAGCCACAGGACTGACAGTCTCCTACTTTATCCCCATCCCTCTGTTTTTTGAGCTGGGTTCTGTTATTTTTAGCTTGAAGTGGAAAAAGGAAGTTATTCAGATTTTTCATCTGAAATTCACTAACTCTACATAAAAGAGTAGACTTCCCGGTTCATATACGGAGCAGGTCATATTCCTCTTTCACTATGACTGTGAGATCCACGATATAACCTCTACAAACCCACTGCAGAGAAATTTAGACAGATTTTAGAGAAGTTGTTTACTTTTGCTAAATATAAAAGGGCAGGGACTTGCTTTTAAAGACTGAAATTTTGCTTTAAAAGTGCCTTAGTAAGAGAAGGAAAATGAGTCAGTAACATGTGGAACATATATTATGTGTGAAACATCTTACCCACGCAAGGGGAGAGAGGATACAGAGAGGAGGTTTGCCTGCACTTTTACCATTAGGAAGCTTCTCTCTCCTTACTTTGCAGGACAGCACATTTCTTTGTTCATACACAAAAACAGTCATTGTGTGTATCCAGTCTTCTAACTGAGCAAGCTACTCAATGACATCCTTCCATCTAGTGTGACTGCTGTGAGTGGCATTGCCAGTATGAGCTACCAATAGAAACATTTTAAGTGGTCAAGGGAGAATCACCAGAGTTTCAGGGTAGGTCTTAATGTAGAGTGCCTCCCATCTCACATCCTGCTGTGGTAGCAGCAGAAAAAGGAAGTGGCTTGAAAGCTTCTGACCCAGCCAGCTTCCCACTGCATTTGAGCCCTTCTGTAACTTGCAGAGCCCCAGCATCAGCTCTGTGATAACTTTCTCTCCCACTTCTCACCACGCCTCTGGACTACTGCATTCTCCAAACATGGATGTGGCTAATAGGAGGGAAGCAAGGTAAAAGCAGGAATGTGGATCAAATCGTGAAATCACATTGCCGGTTGGCATTGCTCAGGTTCAAAATTCACAAAGTTGTCAGAGAGATCTGAGATACTAGACAGGTCCAGTGCTCTTTACAAGAACACACATGTCTTGTTTGTCTTCTGTTTTCCCCTTTATGTGTGTGCAAGGCAGAAGGAGGCTATTCCTGCTTTCATTTTACACCCAAATATCGGAGACCCAGTGGTTATAACTTAGGTTGCCCAGTGCAGGGACACATCAATCTACCCAACGCAATCATGTATAGCAAAGCAGGCACGAGGAAAACAGCAGCCATGCTTGCTTGGCTACTCAGCCCTGTAGGAAAGCAACCTGTGCCTTGCTAATCAGATTGTCCTGCTTCCAGAAACCAGGATTGCTCATTCAGGGACTATCTTTTAGTATCTGAAACTTGGCTTTAGAAATGATCTTGATATGAAAAGTTTCAGAGTTGGCTTGGTCATCGTTGCATGGAAAGGTACCCAAAGGAACAGAATGGATCATCCTAAAAGTACTGAAGACTTCCAGAGGAAGTCAGGGCAGAGTAAGCAGCTGTACCCACATCTGTTTGCCAAACTAACCCCAAACCAACAAAACTTCTGTGTTTTATCGATTCGTACCCATGTGCTCTTCTGTCAATGGCTATGGAGACTCTCACTCACATGAAAAAGCTTTGACTTGGGCTCCTGAGTATGTCAATGGTTCCACTGAAATTATACCGCTGTTTTCATAAGCTATTTATTTTCTGTGAATACCTTGGAAAAATTCTTAGAAGAGACTTAAATGAAGACAGTTTTGTAACTTGGCAAGCTCACTTAAAAATTCATTAGGGCTCATTTTCTGTTTTCCTTTGCAGAGCTCTGGTGCCTGTCGTCAATAGCCAAGGGAAGAGATGGGGGCTGTTTTGTTTTATTCTGATTCCTCAGAGGAAAATCCTATTGGCTTCAGTGTTTTGCCATAAAATTTACTGAATTTCCCCTAGGAAGCCGCAACTTTAAAATATTCTGTGCTGATGTGTTTTTAAGTCTGCCTGGATGTAAAATGTTTACATGAATTAACTTCACCTTTTGAGTACCTGAGACAGCAAAATTTCCTAATTAAAGAAGATAAATTCTGTGTTAGTCTTTCCTACCTATTGTGATTCAGTCCATATGATCAATCTGTTTTCCTCATGTCATGGATTGCAGAGATCATGCAACCGTGGTGATTTAACATAGTGCCATGCTGTGTTTGTACAGAAACACTGCACAAGGGAGATTCCAAAGGGATTTTAGCAACCCCCAACTAACACAGGAATTTGAATAACATTACTTGGCCATAGGCAAAAGAATTTCCTTTTGGCTGTTTTTCCCTCCAAAGAAAACACAAAAAGTGGAAGTTAAATAGTAATGTTATTAGAGCTTTGTTGCAACGAGAGAAAAAGTATTCACAACAGCATGCAGCTGAGAGACAGTTCCTCTGCTGGACCTTCATTTGCTCAGCCTCTTTCCTGGATTGAGGTCTTCATGGAGCTGATCCCTCTCTTGGACCATGCCTGCACATCCCGCTTCCTTTTCTTAGAATCCTCTGTATCATCGGGAATTTTGGAGGGCAGAGAGCAAGCAATGAAGTCAGTGTTGAGATTTTTCTATTTTAAGTGTTAAGTTACTAAGGAGATGCTTGGAAATATTAAGGTTTGCTCTATGTGAAGTTCTAATGGAAATAAAAAGATGAAGACTGAACAATCCTGTCAAAAAACACACAAACAAAAAAAGCCACCCATTACTTCCCCTTGGCTGCAACCTGAATGGTGTTGGAAGCACCAGAACATAGCAGGTCTGTTTCATGCAGTCACTAGAGCCAGGGAAAAATGTTAATATTTTCACAGAAAACATTTCAAAATAATCTCCCTTCTGCAACAGTTTTTGGGTTCTCGGCTTTTATCTCGTTTGTGTTTTACTCCCTTGCTTTCCTCCCATTTCACCTATACTGGTGAAAGAAAAGAGAGCAGAAAGGTGGTAAGTGATCTAGCTAGTTGATGTGTAGGTAGGTATCTTGCAGTGACAGGGCAGTAACTATGCCTTGAGGTAATCAGGCCTGTTGAATTGAAATTCAGTTTTTAATTATTTCCTCCCATACACTCAGCACACGTCAGACTTGTGCTGCAGTTCCAGTGAGTGGCGTGCCGTGCTGAAGGCATTTATGCAGTCGTGCAGGAGGTAGCTAATGGCACAGTGTGACACTATTTGCTGTCCAGCCAAGAGAATGTGTATTCCTGCTCCACTGTGAACACAGGACAGAATTGTCTCTGAACAATCCATTCATTCTTTGACTGCCATATATCAGCTGTACGTGTTGACTTGTGACTTAGTCTTGTTTCCACTTACTTCTCCTTTATGCTGTGCATGGGCAAAGCAGCAGCAGATCCTCAAACAGTTCCCAGTTTTCATTAATGGTTCTTATATTAAGTTTCTGTTCCTAAGTAACTATGCCTAAAACTGCTTCAGGCTTTAGAGAACTGACTCACTCTTTGCCTTTAATTTTTTGATGCCATATTCTGATCGCATAAGGTAACAAGATCATAAAGCACTCATCTTCCTCTGTTAGATTGAACTCCTGTTTTAAGTCGTTCTCCCCCTGGGTGCAAAGCTTTCTCTATTAAAAGTTGGTTCTTATTTTTAGACTCTAAAAGAGACTAAAAATTGAAGGCACGCAAGATTTTTTTTCTTCTTCTCAGTGCTACCAAATAGATGTCCAGGCAGCTGCATAAAATGACCAGGTGCTCTGTAAAAGGTAGCCACTGGTTCCCCTTTCAGAATTTTACAGGTGTGAGCCACGTGCGTAGGTAAAAGGCTTGGTGCTCCCCAGACCTCTGGTGCTAGCAGACCAGGCTGTGCCTGCTGCGACCTGCAGCACCTCCTCACCCCACTCCACCTGCCCAGACCGTGCTGCTGCCACAGGTGCTCGCATTCTGGTCATGAGACCTACCTCATGGCATTGCAGCCATACCAACTACATTTTACTAGTGGCACACATGATAGCACTCAGTAGAGAAAAAGCAGGGTTTTGAAATGTGATTTAAGATGAGTAACCGAACTGGAGAACGATGCACAGAAGCAGGGCTGGAAGGGATGCCAGCATTATCTCCCAGAACACAGGCATGACTTAGAGCAAGGCTCCTCAAACTTTTTAACCCGGGGGCCGGCGCACGGATGAAGTGGCAGGCAGTCATCTGCGGCTGCTTGATTCCCCCCCACCCCCCCCAGGGGGGGAGTCTGTAAATACCGGGGGGGCGGACTGAGGACCCTGGGGGGCCATATCTGGCCCGCAGGCCGTAGTTTGAGGACCCCTGACTTAGAATCACAGGAACTTGAATGCTCAAAGTTCTAGCATGTAAAACTAAATATGAAAGGACTACTGGCTTTTCCTTCCATCTCTGTTTTTTATCTTTCTTTTGGCCATTTGTTATGGTAGCTTCTCCATCGGCTACATGGAACATCAGATGAACTAAAAAATGTGCAGCTTGAAAAATACTAGTTTTCTGCCTCTTGGAGTGAAATGTCATTTGTAACAGGGTAGTCCCTTGCACCATGAAGAAATAATATGCACCAGAGGGTGACTGTTTCCATTTGAGAGTTGATTGTGTTACTGAGGCAAAGAGTGTAATAAAGACCAGCATTAAACTTTGAATAACTTGAGAAAACTTTGAAAAAAAATCATTTCTTAACAGAAAGCTTTCTAGTCTATGTTTGGACTACCATTTAAATGGCTAATAAAAATCTGGCCATAAGCCCACTTCCCTCCTTCTCCCTCCCCCCCTTCTCCTAGTGCTGCAATTTACAGAAGCAAAAAGAGGAAATCTGATGATGACATTTTTCCAACTGTAGAACAATTTTTGCTTGGTGTCCCATGCAGTGTTCTTTGCATAACGTTCTCATTTCTTACTCCCTTTGTACATGACAGTGGGAAGAAATGGTTGCTGCGAGTCTTGGTGTACCTGTGCTAGCGTTCCTTCAGAGAGCGAGGCCAACATGAAGGCTGAGGACCCAACTGCATGGCTTTTAGCCAGGGTTCCATGTTGCCCAGGCTGAACCCCGTGCTACTGCATGATCACTTTTGGGAATGAATACTAGGTACACTGCCTAGGGCAAAGCTAGCAAGTTATAGCTGACGCTGTTGAGACTACTGTCTGAATATATCCTTAAGTTATTTCTGTTAATTAGGCGTTTTTAAGGAGACAGCACATAGCACAATGACATTTCCACAGAGATTTCATTTCCACCAGATGGTTTCAAGATATTTTGCAAGGCATGTCTGTGAGAGGAATACACCTTTAGAAGCTGGCAATTCACTACCCCTGAAGCCCTAGGACTGCTGGCATATCAGTGTTTGGTGGCCCTTTCTGATAGCAGACAATATCAGATTTTTTTAGAAGACAAAAATATCTTTGTAAAATAGTAGTTTATTTATTTTTAAAGGAAACTAATAGTTGCTAAGTCACTGGACCAAAACCACTAATCCAAAACTAACAAAATACGTTGCATGGACACACCAACGTCCAAGCAACAAGTCTCCCTCTGCCTGTCATATAGAAGAGTTTATTAAGTCAGGAAAGATTATAAACAAAAAAAGCTTAAGAGGTTCAGAGAAAAATGCTTGCTGAATGAAGTGCTGGGTGAGATGACATCTGGGAAATTACAGGAATGGCCCAAAACTGATGAACAGGTAATTTGGCTTACTTGGCAAGCAACAAAAGGATATTCCTTATTTTCCTTATTGCCCTTTTGTGTCTGTAATTTGATGTCAAAAGGGCTAAAAGGAGTGAGATTTACATTCATGGCACAAAATGCCCACTGTCTGCTGGGACCTGAGGGTTCTTTATGGCATTGTTGGACCTTAATTCTCCTAATGCTGAGATGATGTGGGCAGACAGTTGATGGGAAGGATTCAAAAGATAACCCCATTTCTACTAGCTTCTGTTAACTTCTGAATGATACCCAGCATATGAGGCTCAGGTTCCTGTTCCCAGCCTCTCCCTGCAATCTGCTTTTCCTTCTCCAGTTCAGTTTATCTTTCTCTATTCTTGCCATCTGTTTAGTTAGTCTGTCCTAAACTGTTTCCTTTGCAACACTGCTGCAATCCTGCAACCAGCAAGATAACCAAGAGCGCTGCCTTTGACAGCCCAACAACTAGTGTAAATTTGCCAGGTCTCAGAGTGGCTGATAAGGCTTTCTGCTACTTTTTTTTTTTTTCTTCAGCAGCAAGCTTGGAAGAAATAGAATGAGAAAAGAACTCTTGTGCTGTTTTGCTGTCCTGTTCTCCCTCCTCTTAAGTTTTTTTTTTTTGTCTTGTGTTGTCCTGAAGAAACTAGGAGCCAGTTTTAATTAAGTATAACAAAATCACCATTTCTCTGTTCTAGCAAATGGACAGTTAACACTATAAAATATTCAGAACAAGTGAGCAGAGGAATTGTCACAAGAACTTGCTAAATGGAAAGGTAAAAGAAGGAGGGTTAACTCCCTTTCCTTCTTTGCCCACATCTCTAAAAATGTCCAAGGGATTAACAGTGACTGTCAGCATGCCATAAAAGATCATGTTAACACCTGTGAATTTCTATCCCCAATTGTTTAATCGAAAATAACTCAGAGCAAATGTGCCCCCTCTGCTTCTGCATTCTTTATTGACTGCCTGTTTGTGCCATGGCTGTAATCAGTGCATCTGGGACAATACACGCTCCAGCCTTAATAACGGATTTAGAAAGACAGTTAAATGCTCTGGCACCTTTTTAAGAAAATTTCCCACCTTCTGATTGCCCATGATGAAGGGGACAGAACCTCTCAGCCACTAAGTTCTTCTTAATCATCTCATGGCAATGGAAATTTGGCATTTATACCTGTTTCAAAATTGTTCCCTTGAGTCTTTTTCTTTTCAGAGAATCCTACTTTTTACTTCCTTTTTCAATGAGTTCAGCTAATGACAAAGCGTATCCAGGAAGGGTGACTGGAAAATTGGAATTCTGTTTCATTAAACTGCATCTAGTTTCAAAATTCATTGCTGTATGCATGTGAATGCAATCCGCAACCTTTCCACTGGCAACAAAGCACAACTCTGTGACAAAGCCCCCAGAGAAGGTTCACAGTGGCTGCACTCCCCAGGAAAGGGTGAGAGCCCTCTGGAGAGCTTTCACCAGCCAGATTGGGGTTGGAAAGTTGATTTTCCACACCTGGGAAAAAGCCAAGGCTTTCTCTTACTGTATTCTCTACTTCCCTCCATGTATCATCTGGAGAAGCTATTTTGCCAAATTTTGTTGAACTGACATTTCAGTGTTTGAATACTGCAACAAAATGACATTTTTATGACAAAAAAAAAAAAATTGTCAAAAGACTCTTCATGTTTTATAGCTGAGTGCCCAAATAACATTCTCTGTACAATTCATTATTGTATAATCTTTTTTGAGAAGCAGCCCTCTAATTTTTTCTCTCATCAGTTGGGCTGAAAACAGTCTTGACACTTAAGAATCAGGTCTTTTATCCCACAACCTTGATAACAACACAGCTGTAGAAAAATAAATTGACAGCACAACATTTAAGAAAACTGAACTGTCCAACAAACCCGACTCTAAACATGAATTAGACTCACTTCTTTCTAACTCTTGTGTTTCTCTGCTGTATTACTTTTAGGGTTTCATATGCATTACTTAGCATGGAAAAAAAAAAATTGCAAACAACTGAGCTATGGGTGAAGCTTGGGCCAGAGACCCAATAAATATGTTCTTATTGTAGCTGAACTGGCAGAGTAGCCCGTTCACCTCCGAAAGCTGAAAGTGTTCCCTCAAGTATACTGTGACATACTTTAACCAGCATAAAATGGAACTGCCACTAAAAATATAGACCTCACTCTTTATGCAGTTTATATTTCTCTTTCCCACCTTCATCTCTTGTCTACATGGTCCCTTCCCACACAAATAACAGGATAGCTTTAGCTGAGCTTCTCCCTTGATCTTGTTCACCGTGAGATCTCCCAAGCATGTGCAACAGGAAAAAAGGATGGAGCAGAACTGGGAATGAATGAGCAGCTGGAGGCAGACAGAAGAAGAGTTTTTATTCTAATGGCAATGCCAGGTTAAGGAGGATTATGGCATTTGCTGCTGCATGGTGGTTTCTCCAGATAAGGTCACCAGCAGCTGCAAATGGCCCTATAGAAGTTATGTGGAGACCTATTTTTTTATGTCGATTGTCCCTCTGCATTTTCAGTACAACAGAAAGGAAGCGTATTTGGACCATCCTGAGAAAACCCATTTTCCAGCGTAGCAGATGGCCATGAACTCTTTAATAGGTGTTTGGCATCCCCCAGGCCCAGGCTGTATTGTATCAGAAGTAACCTTTCTGGCACCCACAATGGCAGCGTGCGACGTGCAGCCTAACACTGGATTTCACCCTTCCATCAGAATTTGGAAGATTCACATACCTATTATTTCTCCAGCTATTGGGAGTGGGAGTTACATGCTGAAATTCTTCAGCTGAAAAAATGCCAAACTGTTTTATTGACTAAACAGTATTGTTCCTCTAAAAAAACACACACAAGATATAAATGCAGATGAACTGTTAAGTAATTTCCAATAGTTTGAAATACTTACATTCATACCATGCTTGTACGCTTTTTTTCATTGGAATACATTTTGCACTCATTAGCAAAGATGCTATTCCATTTAAGTCAGTTGGGGCTTCTCTGGTATATCTTAGAACAGAACTGGAGCCAAGATATGTATCTTACTCAGTTCATTAGACTCTCCAGTGCTGTAGATTAAATAAGCAAGTGTGTCACTAAATCTGTTCAGCATTAAAATGATACAAAATGTATTTTTCTTCTTCCAGCTAAATACTTTTCTTCAAATCTGAACCAGATGGAAACACAGTGAGTTATCTGGGATGAGCTCATCTGGTCTTCTGAGTGGAATATCCGACATTTGGTCACAAATCTTGAGATGTGAGTTAGGGTCTGAATGGGGAAATTTTTATCATCTTATGTTTACTCTCGCGAATAGGCTCCTTAGCTTCAATGGACAAGTGAAATAAATGACACGCACACACAGAGCAAGACCATGTAGGATATGTTTCTGTATAAACTCTCTCAAATGTACGTCACCTTCCCAAAGACAATTGACCCCCAAAAGTCCAGCAAACACAGTAACTGGAAACTCAGCATCAACGTTAGTTAAGAAATCTGGAGCAGCTCTTTTATTCTGTCTTCCATTAAACCTGCTTTTTTTACGTTTATTTGGCAGACTAATATTTCTGGGGGCACACTGACTTGTAAGTCTTTTATGAAACCAAGCATACTGTTGTTTGACTAATTAAAAAAAAAAACAGGCATCAAAATTATTCCTTTTTATAGTTATGGAAAAATTATGAGGGGAGTTTACAAATCTAAAGTGGCAGATATTAAATCCCCTTGTTTATAAGATTAAAAACAAACAGTTCCAATGAGAACTTGCTCCCACGTGGCAATGCTACGTCTCAGCTGTAGGGTCATCTTCTGTTGTCAGGTACACTGAATGCTGCAGTGAAACTGCTCTTGTGTGAAGAAGTACCTGTCCTTTATTAGCACAATCAGGCTAATCTTGCCTCGCTGAATTCAGGGGAGCTTTGCCATTGCCTTCACTGGGGCTAGAATTTTACCTTTACTCAAGAGTTGGAATATGAAATGGACTGAGCTCCCACATCTTCAGAAAAGTAAATGAGACCTGAAAGTGCTTAGTGCCTTGTCTACATTATGCACATCCAGTTTTTAGGCAGTCTGGTGATGGCTGCTTAAGGCTAATTTACCAGGCTTCCTGATAAGATAAATTAGCATAGGCGGATCTCCTCTCTGTGAGAATTAAGCTGCTTCTAATAGTTAGACTGAACAGGTTTGGTTCTTCACCCTGCATTGATCTGGGGCCAGCATACTTTTAATGTGTAACTTCCCTGACTCCCATGAGCACGCTGGAAGAGTCTGTTCTGTGGCAATGAAGAACAAAAAACCCATATATTTGAGAGAGCTTTAGCACCCATCTGCCTGAAAGTTTCTCCAACTATAGGTTTTTGTCATTGGGGCTTTTTTTTTGTTTGTTTTCTTGTTTTAGGTTATTTTTAAACACTTCTTCTTGTAGTCCTAGAATCAGGACTCACTCAGGACATCACAGAACATCAAACATCAGAGAAATTAAAACAAAAAGACTTCTATCAGAATGGCCTGACTTCATTCCTCCTATAACTCCACTGCAGTTCAGTAAGTATTTTTTATTTGTTATTTCCCTCTTTTGGAAGGAAGACAGTGAAAACAGCTATCTTTAAACAAAATTCAGGCTCATAAGACAGCTTTCTATCCTGAAGAATTCAGAGCTTTTGCAGTTTGTTTTTTTAATCAAAATCAGAGACACAAGATCTGGTTTGTATTGGCTAAATTTCGATTTATTCTTCTTGCCTAATGTTTCCTCCTGGCTGGCCCTGCATCTTCAGCTGTGTGTAGCCAAGAGGAATCACCAGGCATAGAGACGTTAGTAGAATTTAAAGTGACTGCATCTGGGCCTTGATGCCTTCATTTTGTGACTTTCTTATTTGATATCCCTGAAATGTTTGACAGAGGCTTAAGAGCCTGTGGACCAAGATCTAGATTATTACTTGAACAGCAAAAGATGAAACAGAGTATTCTGAAACATAAATGAATTTGCACATGAACTCAAAGCTGAATTAATCCAGCAGAAATGTCTCTGTAGGACTTAATGGACACCAGAAAGAATGAAAAATAGTGGGATTCAAAAAATAAAATAAAATCATACTTACTGGAGCTGTGGACATTCTCAGGATAATTAGTTACATATGTTTTGGTTGTGCCCTAGGGTAAAATAAGTTCTGGGATGAGGTAATAAATAAATTAAATGTGGTTTTGGAAATAGTTATCCCTAACTATCCGAAATGTCCATTGCTAGAAGAATTTGGATGCAGCCGACTTTGGAAATCTGAAAGGACCACAGAAACAATTTTTATAAGAGCAACAATACTGCAAAGAAGACACCACAAAAACTGAAGTCAGCACAATCTTGAATACTGCTGATTGATGCACTGAGCTAATCTAATTGATACATTTTGGAAAGATTTGTTTGAATAAGCTAGGTAATTTGGAAATGAGGTATATAATAATGTACCCCCACATAAAGTCATCAATTATTATAGCACCAACTGAAATACTAGCTGCATCTTTTGTTCGTATGGATGAATTCTATAAATACTGAATTGCTTTCCACTGCCAGCACCGGCTTTTTTTTTTTTTTCATTTTTTAGAGTGGAAAATGTAAATACAGCTTAGCTTCACTTATCATGTCATATGTTCATTTACTGCTGTTATTCAGCCTTGCTTGCAGTACCTCTAGAGCAAACATTTTTAACTATTATGGGTCAGATCCAGATTAGATTCTGTTTTGCCCCTGTGATGAAATGTAGAACCTGCTTGACCCAGCCACTCTGAAAAGACAGATTTTAAATCCTTGACTAATCACTAAGCTTGTACTTAGGACTAATTTCCATTTTCAGTGGAAAAGAGAAATTTCAAGGATTTCGCAACAATCTGGGGCTTTATTTGGTCTTGTAGGGGGAAGGAGCTATCAGTGAATTTACCCAAGTCTCCTGAGGTTTTGGTAAATTGTGTAATTTCCTTCTCACAATATGGCTGATTAGCCTCACAAGTTGTTCATCAAATTTTCCAGAGGACTTCATAGAGTTCTCACCATTTTAGTTGTATTCTTGGGTTGGACAAAAAATATTAATAGTTGATCTACAGGATCAAACTCATTTCTACGTGTCTTTGCTATAAAGTCAGCTATTTAGTTGTTTTAAGATTCCATTTTAGCTCTTCTCATTCCTCCCCCATTAGATGTAGGACAATTCCGGACTGGCAACTCTATAAGAAGAGCCTCCAAAAAAAGAGGACTCTCCCAGTGGGAAATGGGAATCAGAAAGTCCTGAATCTGGTGTGTGTTCCCAATGCCTCTTTAGCAGTTTAATAAACAAATGTACAAATCAAGGTGAGGCCAGCTTACCACTCCTGCCCCTTTGTGCCAGTTGAAGCCTCAGACCAGTCACAGATAATGGAAAATTCAGATTACTCCAGCACCCATAGGATTGTACTTAAAGACTAGACTTTAGTCTCTTCTTAATCAGGAGTTCCCTAGTCTTTGAATCAGCGAATTTTAGCTGAAAGATCAAAACAAAAATTAACTTCCAATTCTGTCTTGCTGTTCTCCCACTTATTCCATTTGGAATAAAGATGTAGAAGTTTTTAATTTCTCTTTTTAACTTTGAACAAAATACAGGGATGCTAACATTTCACACCTTTAAACTATTGTCAAGTGCTAAGGAGTAAAAGGAGAACCCAGAAGTCCCCTGAAAAAAAATAATTAAAATTCTGGAATGTTATAAACTTTTTTCTCATCCTGAAAAATTCAAAACAACTACAAGACTGAAAAAAAAATAAACACTGGTTTAAATCATTGTCTTAAAGGAATGATTTCCAGAATCTTACAGCTAGACCTATCAGGGACATAGATCTTCAGATTATCACTGCCTTATCTCCTACATCTGAATGTTCCTTCTTTCCCCATTATGCTGCTCTCTAAGACATAGCCATGCATTTTGTTCTTAGAAATCCACAAGTAAAATTATGCATGGCCACCAACTGCCTATTACAAGAAGTCGTAAGACAACATCAGTTCCATTTTTGCTATTTGGCATATATTTTTTTTAAAAAAGAAAATTCAAAAAGTGCTAAATCTACCAAGTTTTCCATATCTGATAAATACCTGAAAATAGTGCAAGTTCATCACTGGCCAGCAATGGATCTAGTATTTTAGTCTACCTTATGCCTTAGGTGACTATCAGCAGAAGAATTTTTCAGATGGACAATGGCCAGGTCTTCAGTCCTCTGCCATTAATACAGTCACTTGCTTTAGGGAAGAAGCTCTGAACGTCTACCTTGTGAGTGAGCAAAAATTTAGCCTCATTTCAGCATCTGTATATACCTATACAAGGCCACTAACAGAATCCAACTGAGGTATTTTTCTCCAGAGTCAGGTCCTCGCTCATCTGGGTAACTCACATGAAAGCTGGAACCTCTCTTCTTTATAAGTAAACAGAGATGTCTAAGAAATGAAGTATCCAAGCAGCATAAGAAATCAAGTATTTAACTGAAATCTTGAAAGCAAGAAGTAACTACAGGCAGAAGATATCATGGAAATTCTCAACACAAATGTATGGCCATCAAAATAACAAAAGAAGAAGTGATTATTGCTCTACAAGACTAGCAGAGGTAGACTGATCAGAGACAAAAGACCTGTGTTTCAAATAAGGAGCTTAATCAGTCTTTGCTTGGCTACTTACCTCATCTGAAAACTGTTTCAGCTGTGGTAAGCTTTTACTTCAGACTGACTAACTAACCACAGCTTCTCCCCTCTTCTTGTCATGAGATCTAACGCTACAATTTTACTTTGCATTATTTACCAAGGTTAGTCAAACCTCATGACACACATACACAAAAGAAGAGAAAGAGAAGATGGGATTTGTGGCTAGCTGGTAAGAATGTACTGCTGATGCTAATTATCAACAACTGATAGGAACACCCTCACAGATTAGGAATCCAGTGCTGAATCATTTCTTACAACAGGTTTTTCTAGAACTTCCTTTAGAATACAGGCTTCAGCTGGAAAATACTGTTCACTTCATTAAAATTATTATTACTATTACCAGAGCTTCCAATGCAAATCTAATAGTTTGCAAGTTCTAGTTTCGTTTCCTGGTGCCTGTGTAGCAAACACTTTATTAATCAGCTTTCCAGAAAAGCATGGAAGGAACAGGTACTCCCCTAGCACTGCCTCTGAGCAACAACATAACATAGAAAAGTTGTTCCAAGACTCAAATTCTTTCTCCAACCTTGCTTACTGGACACCCATGCAATCATGTTGTTAATCCTTTAAGCACTGACTATTATTTGCTTATTTGGTATGTGTTCCATGCACCTCCTAATTACTTCTCTTGCAATGTCTCTTTGCTGACAGACTCACTTTTCAAGCTCCCTAAGCCTCTAATCGTTTTTCCTTTTTTCACTGGTCCCCTATTCCTATATATTCAAGTACCCACGGTAAGAATTCTGCAAGCAGGTAACTAATGAATCAAAGAGGAAGAACCCACCCACTTACGGTCATTCCAATTGAATGCCTCACTGCTGAGTTCCTCAGGTTTTTTTTCTAGATTTGAAATTGTTTGGGGTGACTAATGAATTGCTAAAATCAATATGAATATTCACTTTGAGCATGAAAGCTAATACAGGATGCTTGTGCAAGCACCTTAAACCTAATTTACGTGGACCATCATCTTACTGGAGAGAATACGAGGTGAGTGTTTATTAACACAGCCAGAAATTCTGAAAAAAAAGTTGTGTTCATTTTCTGTTAGGAAGGTTCCCTCCAGAAGATCTTCTGATGCATTTGTCCAGAATCAGGCTCACAGTAATACTCATACCTAAATCCACATCCCACTAAATACCTTAAAAATGACCTTTATCTGAAAGTAGTATTAAGAAAATTCATTATATTCAAAGGAGAACAAGGACTGCGCCTACCTCAGAAGGCTGCAGATCAGTGGGTGATCAGAAATACTGCTGGTTGACTCTCCTGTTCCTGTACTCTTCCCAGACTGCCTGAAGTTGATCGCTGTTCCTAGTGGATTTTCTTCCAAAAGTAATGGGCCTTAGCCAGTCCCTGAGAATGCTGAATACCCTCTGCCCATGACCTCCCAGCAAAGTATGGGAGCAAAAGAAAAACTGGGGAGAAAACAAACAACGATGGGGGGCAACAAATGAAAGAAGGGGAGAGACTTTATGGCCATAGGTTAGAAATGAAAAAACAGTATTTGGAGATGGAAGGAGACAACAGAGGACCCTTCCAAGGGTCCCTCAAACCAACCAGGGAGCTGGTGGAAGCTCTGCAGCAGTGCTCTGAAAAATCACCTTTTAATAGCAGTCACCATCTATGATCAATCAGGATATTTCTGAAACATATTCAAGGGTGTTTCAGAAATATGAGGTATTGCGGGTAGAGGTAATCTGGACTCTGTGCCTAAGTGGACAGTCACAAAACGCATTAACCATAGTTGGTGACTAGAGTTCAGCAGTTTTCTACAGGATTGCACTTTACAGTGGTAGGAGGGAAGTGATCTTAATCACATAAGTAGAACAAGCACCATTCAGTCACTTCTTGCCATAATAGTATGTCAGTACCTGTAGATCTTGCTCCAGAATCCTGTGTTCTGAGCAGCAGCAATTTGCAGTAGCATAACTGGTAGAACTTAAGTAAACTAAGATTCGTAACTACTAGATATGGGGCTATGCACTGTACCATTCATAATATATTAGAAGTTAATGATCATCTTGATTTTTTTTACAGTATTGAATGTAGGGCTTTAGCACAACTCCTTTTTGGCAGAGAGCTGCTGGTGTAGTTGCACCACCAGACTGGCATTCAAAAGATGTAGGCTCAGCCACATGTTTCCTGTGTGACTTTGTATAAATTGCTTAATCTCTGTTTCTCAACTCCTCATCCATGAAACAGAATTATTTCCTTCTGCCACAGGAATGTTTATTAAAACACATGTATTAATGAGCAGGTACAATGGTGACACAAACTATAAAATGGCACTTAGGGAAATGTTAGTATTAATTGAACCTGACAGTGAAAGCTCTCTGTATTCGTACCTGTAATTTATTCCTAACTTTGTCCCACTCTGCAGTTTCTGCAGGCCTTTGCTAATACTCCAGTGGTAAACTTTTTATGTTTCTGCTTAATTCCCTAGAGAACACTGCAAAAATACAGTGTTTATCTGGATAGTATTCTATCAGGATAATGTTTTTGCTATTTCTTCCAACATGCTGTGGTTAAAATACATGAAACATATTCAAAGTAGAGGATCATCAAACACTATTTACAAGAGAAATGAAGTATTGTAGGAGGAAGTAATCCCACAAAAAATGATCTCCTTCAACAATCTTTGCCAGTGATGAAAGTATCATTGAAAATTTGTCCAATGTGAAATTCAGATATGTTAGGGATTAAACTGTAGGTCATTTGATAAGCAGAAAACAAGTAAATAGATTATAGCAATGGGACCTTTGATTATAGCAATTAGATAGCAATTTGATTTAAAAATGCTTTGGTTACGTCTTGAATATATTGGAGCAACTCTTTTCATGGTGGGTAAGGGAGATGGGGAGGCAAAGAGTGCAGGATGATGTAAGATTGCACAATTGCTCCACGTGGAGTGAATCTGCTCTAGCACTGAGGAACCGTTTGAGGAAGCTGGGAAAAGGAGAAGGGTGTGGCTGGTGAAACCATGTCTCTCAGCCATAACCACATGTTTAAAATAGTAGTGAAAAAATATGCTCCGGACCATCTTTGTTGGTTTTGAGTGCAGTAAGCTTTCTACATAACTTTAAAACAAGCATGCATACAGAAGGAGAAATAGGAGCCATCAGTGGCATAAAGTATGTCCTGAATTTCCACACTCCTCTCAGTTCTAGGCAAGAAGGACCTTCCAAAGCCAAGACTCAATGTAGTTATTGTCTATCAGATCCTCTCTAGTGATGCACAGAGACACAGAAAATGTCTATTATTGATTGCATAGAAAATGAAAGAACAGAAAAAAGGGGAAAATGCTCATTCGTAACAAAAAGAAATGTGTGGGCTTATGCATCATGCGTATAGGTAGGATACAGTCAGGAGGAACATAGCATCCTGGTAAAATAAGTTTCCACTTTATTTTTATTGAAGAAAAATGTCAGGACAAGAGATTTTTCAGCGCTAAAGAAATAAAGCAAGCCATGCAACTAAAAGCAGTAGCTTTTCTAAAGGTCTGCTTCTAACCAGTTATTTAAAGGGAGGGGAAGTAGATATGGAACTGCCACAATCACAGCTACCGTCTGAATTTGAAAAAATGCTTGAGGGGACAGTAGAATGACAGAATGAAAACAAAAGACATCCTCAGAGTGATCCATCTCAAAATAGGTCAAAAGGCCCTTATGTCACTTAATTTCTAGCTCCTATTTCAAAATGGTTCGGAAGGCCCTTTCCAGAGGGCAGCAGTCCTGCATCTAGCAGGCTGAGTCTGTTCTAAGTAGCCATGCAAGAAACTTCTTTTCTACTTCCATATCTGCTTCTTTTTTTGTTTTGATTTATACTCAGAGCTGATACCAAGTCATGTACCCTGACATGACACTGGGATTTGAGGTTTTCATTGTATGGAGTCAGTGCAGTTGTTTGATCAGTTATTAAGATAAATGGAGTCCTGAACAAACAGGTACAAGACAGCACATCAAACAACTGGAAAAAATATTTTCATGCTTTTCTCACTTTGTAGATCTTTCTGGTTTGGATCTGGTATTCACATCCTTAAAACTGCTAGGAGAGGGCCTGCCTGAGTCCTCTCACTGAGGTCTCACAGACTATCGCTCATGTAAATTCTGGACTGGGCTCATCTGCCTTATGGCAGATGTTTTTTCTCTCCTAAATGCTGGCTCAGGGTCATATAAGCAGGTCATTCCCTGAAAAGCTGCTGTTTTGTCAAGGTCTGTAAAGGAAAATTTAAAAGAGTCACGGAATTGTTGAAGTTGGAAGGGATCTCCAGAGGTCATCTGGTTCAACGCCCCTGCTCAAGCAGGGCCACCTAGGGCCGGTTGCCCAGAACCTTGTCCAGATGGCTTCTGGACATCTCCAAGGATGGAGACTCCACCACCATTCTGGGCAACCTCTTCCAGTGCTTGGTCACCCTCACAGCGAAACAGTGTTTCCTGACATTCAGAGGGTTTGTGATTGTTCGTGCCTGTTGCCTCTAGTGCCATCAGTGGGTAGCACTGAGAAGCCTGGCTTCATCTTTCTTGCACCTTCCCTTCAGATATTTATATACATTGATGAGATCCCCCTAAGCCTTCCTCAGGCTGAACAGTCCCAGCTCTCTCAGCCTTTCCTCATAGGAGGGATGCCCCTGTCCCTTCATCAAATTCACAGTCCTTCACTGGACTCCCTCCAGCAGAGGTTTTAAAATAAACCTCATAATCAGCCAAGCTGAGGAAGGACTGTTTATTTCTTACTTTCCAAGAAAGAAGCTTTGGCCAACACCAGCCTTGTCTAAGAAAGTGTCATAAACTTGTCCGTATAACATATGGCGTTCTCCCAGTCTCCTGCCTTCCGCTTTGCACACCCTGGGATCTTTTGTAGAGAGAAAATGAGCTAATTTCAGAGCTGGATGGACTATATTGTGATCAGATAAGCTTTTCTGACCTTTCAAATATTACGACAAACTTAATTTGGCTAGCTGACCTTGCTTTTATCTGAGGCACTTGGCATCCCCTGCAGCGGCAGGAGTGGGTCCCAGTTTTGCCATCCCGTGCAGGGGTGGCTCGCGATGTGTGCCTGCTGCGCCATGCTGGGGCGCACACGTGGAGAGGCACCTGCCCACCCTGCCCTTCCCACCTGTGCCACCAACACCTGCGGCTCTGCAGCCCACTGCCCAGGGCTCACGGGCACCATAAGGGTGCAGCTGGTTGAGATCCACTCTGTTGTTGTCAGATACCCTCTCCCTTTCACCCCCGGGGAGGAGGTAGCAGGTCAGGTCCTGCCTCTTCCCCTGACTCTCCTGGACCACCTCTGTACAACACCACGGGGAAGAAAGGTGCAGCACACCCCAGGTGAGAGTCCAGCCAGTGCGCAGGACCCGGTCTGGGCAGTTACTCCCTCGGATCCCCAAAGCCGTTCTGCTGCGTTTGTACACTGTTGGGTCAAAGCCATTAAGCACAGGTTTCAGGTGGAGATGTGAAAGACTGTGTTAAGCTGCTGGAAAAAATGTAAAATCTCCTTCACGTGAGATTTATAATGACAAGTTAAAAATGGCCTGTCAGGATGGCGTATGGATACCTGATCCTACATCAGTGCTGGGCAGATTCAGGTCCAAGTTTTCTTCCACCCTGCCATTTCTACAATACCTAGCAAAGAACTTCCTTTCTCCACTGGGAATCAGTTCTCAGGTTGAAATTCTCCAGCCACAAATTCCTTACTGCACAGCCATGCATTAGGTCAGTTGAACCTGAATAAAATCACTTCCAGCACTAGAGCTTCTAGTTACTTCTGACTCTCTCATCTGGGCAGCACATAAGGATAGTATCATGCCCCCAGGCTCTTGAAGCAACCCCAGCACACCAACACCACCTCAGTGATGTTCCTTGAGCCTACACTCTTATACAGAGAATCACCTGAAAGAGACCGTTTCGTCCCTCTCGCACCTGTTTCACATTTGCCTTGATTTATTGATCACCCATCAAAGTGCAGGAAGGAAATATTTTCATACCACTTTGTAATCTTTTAGTTTGTAAATTTCTATGTTTGTTGATGTGTTATTACAGAAAATGTAGCTTTTGTTGGGGAGCTCACAACTATTTCTTGCCTGATAATCAGATAACAATATTGGAAGAGGGAAAATCTACCAGATGCTCCAGAACAGTTCAAAGATTGATTACAAATATTTTTTTTGTTTAGATTGAGCTGACTTTACATTAATTAGAAGTGCTGTTAATAAACAGGGAATGACTTTATGCTGAATGTTGCTGCCAGTTACTTCATTTAACTGTGTTCACACTGAGAATATTAAAAAAAGATCTTATGGGAATTGTTACATTCCCTCACTGTGAAAGGATTTATTCTTGTTTATCTTATATATTCTTACTGCCAGGTCAGGCATTCAGCTTTTAAAAAGTTCCCCGTCACTTTCTTGGCCTGACACTGTGAATTCTCAACCACTGTTGCCACCTTATTAACCAAAATACGTACATAGTCTGCCATTCACATCTCTAGAATGCTGCCTTTTTATTGATTAACTAATACTACAGTTACTACTACAATACTATTGCAGTAGTCCCAGTGTGTATCATGATAGTAACATTTCTGATATGCAAATATAAATAAACAGTGGAGCCTAAAGTGGTTACAGCACTTCCCCTGTGATCCCCTAGTTAAAGCCCAGACCCTGGGGCAACGTTATCTGTGTCCTCACACTCATATCTGCTCTGCTGTCTTGGGCCTGCCTTCAAACACCTGCGTCCTTCAGCTTCATCATTTGTAAAACAGAGACAACGACACCTTCGTAGACCTTCTCTATAATGTTTGTGAAAAGCTTTGAAATACTGAGTTTAAAAGATGCTAGCAAAACCCAAAGTAAAGTTAGGATCTTCATTTGTTTGATTGGGTCTTACCTAGAATCCATGTGATCAGCAGGTCCAACTCTAAATGACCTGCTGACAGGGAAAGAAAAATCCCAGCCTGTAGGCATGATAAAAGATCAAAACCAAAAGATGTCTAAAACGGCCTTGCCACCCAGAAACAACCAGGATTTTGTTTCGGTGTCCCACAGATCTGCTAGACTTGTGCCCCAGGTAGCTGGACACAGGGAAACCTGAGTCCACCCTGTCCATACTCTACAACCTGGCCAGCTGTGAGCCAGCTGTGGTCTGCAAGCCAGGTAATGACGTTAAAGCTGAGATACCCTATGTTAGCTTTTGGGTCAGAGCTTGGCCGTATTCGATTAGCTCAAAGGACTCTTGCACAGTCTACATCAGCAAAAAAATACACCTGGCCATATTCATTGTATTCCCCAACTCCAGAAAGGTATGGTTATTGTCAGACCTCTCACTCTAATAATTTTTCATCTCACAAATATTAAGCCCCTATTTACGACTATTCACAAACTCACTTCCCTGCAGTCCTTGTTCTTTAGGAAAGGGAATTACAAGTCACTGCATCAGAAGAGACTCATGGATTCTCAAAAGAGCAGACAAAAATGCATTTTGCCTCCCTGTAGATGAGAGGTCACACTCTTTCTGCCAATGGAGAGGAGGGCAAAAGGCAAATAAGACAAAGACTGAGGGGAGAGCCCTCATTACTCATCCTGCTTTTGGAAGAGGCCCTAAGTTCAACAGCTCCTTCCCTCCTGCCCATCCCTGCCAAAGACCACAGTGGCAAGCCAAGGAGCAGGACCTCTGGCAGACCAAGCAAGCTGCAGAGCCTTTTTGCTGCCTCGACATCTGCCACCCTTGGTACAATGCTCTGCTTTGCCTACACCGGCAGCTGGCCCCAGCTGAAGCCCACCTCTACCAGGAGCACTGTTGGTCCCCGGTGCCCCCCCAGCTCTTGCGCTGAGTGTGGGCCCTGAGGCACTGGCAGCCATGGCTGGGGGAGCACAGGAGCTGCTCTTGCCCTTGTGGTCTAAACCTTTGTCTCTGACAGGACTTAATGCCAACTTCATCTGAGAAGGGCTTTAGAAAATCTGTGCAAGCAATTAGGGGATGAACCGCCTCCAAGGAAACTTTCTCTCTAACCCTTATTAGTAGTTAGAGGTTGGCCGCAAAGCAAGTAGCTTTACATTCTCAGACTTGCAGACACCATTATGATGGATGCCCCGACAGGAGCCAATTCAAAACAGATACACGGCACTTTGCTCGGTAACGTGGGTGCACTGGTTTGCGTAAGGTACTAGCACTGCAACTCCATACTGGATCAACGTGGCTTTATCTTTTCTAAGCACTGGTCTTTAAGAGATTAAAAGGACTTTTTTTAATCTAAAGCCAAAATAACTTGATTTTGACAAGACTTCAAATTGCCCTGAAGCCAAACCCAGACAACCTATGAACATTTAAAAATGAAATTTTATGAAAAGTCATTTATTTTTAGGGGGTTTGAAAATATTGACAACTTATGCAGTGATGTAGCAATGCTGTCTCACAGGACATGTAATGTTGTACAATAACTTCAATATTCTACAAGCTGATCCTCATGTTTTAATTTACATATGGACAGCTGTGTCTTAGTCAAGGCAGAAAGTCTTATTTTATGGATTGGGAGGTCTTCTGTTTGTACTGTGACAAATTTTACAGAACATTTCAACAGAATTTCCATTCCACAGGAAGTTTCAGACTGTTTTCATTCTGAAGGAGACCAATTTGCAAAGTGACAATATTTTCCATGACATGGAAATCCCATGAGCTTTTAACTCATTCCTGTCCAAAAGCAAGGAACCGGGTGGGTGACTCCTTCTATCTCACTCCCAGCTTCAGTGCCAATCCTGTCACTTCCTGCATTACTTACTGTTGCTTTTTGGCTCAGAATTCACATTTCCAAGGTTAGCAGGTATGATTCTGAGTACAGGGGCAGGAAGAAGATTTCATTAAATGAGCATGCCATTTTTTCAGAGGTGTCTCTCTTCAGATCAGAGTCACATTCTAAAGCCACTACATCACAGCCCCAGATTAAATATATACTGTGTGTGACCGAGCCCTGTATTTCCCAGGTCATAAGAGTTATTATGACCTGGTCTTAAAGGGATTTTGGCCATGAGTTGTGCAACTATTTTTCAGATCCTTTTATTTGCATGAGCATCTTCATCTGTAATCATACATGCACCATATGCAAAGTCCTATTTGCAATTCACATAAATTATTAATTCACAGCTTAAGCTGCACTTTTCCTCTATTAGTCACATTTCTTAGAGGCTTCTCATTACCGCAGCGTATGGAAGTTCTCTTTCCCTATGGTGCTCTACGGTGATTAATTGTGGGAATCAAAAGGTAGGTAAAAGGCATAATTTTGGACCAAACTCAATACAGAAATGTCCCTAACACAAACCTCAAGCAAGCAGTAGTGTTACTGAAAGTTTATAGTATGGCAAGCTTTTTCAGTGTTTGAAAACAATGTATTTTCGGCTTGTCCAATACCAAATGGACAACAGGAGTCTGAGAACTGTTTGTAGGGATTAATGACTAGCTGGGAGGAGCAGATGGCTGAAACACAGTTGAAGGCCATTAATCGTGGACAGTCATTAATTCTCAGGCAACACCCAGTGTCAGAGTTGTTACTCTTATGAACTGTTGTTTAAAATCATGTGTATGAATGTTTTTAGGGTTAGGTAGTTATAGTCAGCACGTATGGGGCATTTCTAGAAAATTAATGCTTTGTATGTTAGGCAGATTGCTTATGTCAGCTCTCCCCATGGCTCTCATTTTTTAATATAAATTGTTTGGTATGATGGATTGTGGTATATGTTCTTTCTTATACACTCCCAGTACAGGACATTTAAGTCACATCTATCGATTTTTCAACAGATTTTCCCTGTCTGTTTCTGTGGATGCATTCCCCTGCTTTTTAAGACAGTGTATTGCGGAAGACAAACTCCTTGTTGATAGATCTGACATGACTTGTAAAAACCAAAAGGAAGAATTTTAGGTAAATCACAAATGAAAGGGAAAACCTCCCAGGATGTTGCAGGCTATGTGAGTATTCAAGAAGAGGACAAAGAGTAAACTGTGGCAACAGCCGTACTGGCAAGGCATTTTTAAGTCAATTGCAAACATGCAGACACATGCCTATTGGACACGCTGCAAACTTCTCCAAGATGGGTACAGGACTGGTAAAAAAGTGCAAGTTCAGAGAACTATGAGAAGCTCAGGAACATGACACAGGCATATGAACCTTGAAATGATAACTTGGATCTGGTTTTATGGGTTGTATGAAATAAAGATGTAATTTCAGTTCCATTCCTAATGCATCACATAAGTCATCATCAGAGAAGATGTTAATATGACTTCCTTGTTGGGGAAGCCAAGACATAAAGGACTATAGAAAATGAAGCTTCCTTTTCCTATTAGAGTTGTTTTCTCTGGTTTGAGTTGGAAAGGTGTTGGAAGTGCAATACAAAAAATATTCCTGTCCTATATGTGTATCCCAGGTGTCTCAGCATGCCTAGTTAACACCTTTAACAAGTGCAATATCCATTTTTAATGGTCATTTTAAGGAAAGAAAAATCTAATTTTGTTTTTTGGGTTTTTTTACTATAACTACTAAAGCCAGCAAGCAGACAGCTAAAACAGTGAGCACATGAGCAGCTGCAGAGGTAATCCAGCCAGCCAAAAGACTAGTGCAATCCTTCTGGACCTCGAAGCCTGCCAGAGGACATCCATCCTATCCTCTGCTCACTTTCAAAACCCACTTTGCCATCTTGCAGATCTGTTTATTTTCCCTACAGACCTCTAGGTTCTAATGGGTTTTCCTGAAATAAGAAAATGCACCCCAAGTTACTGGTGGGACGACTTAGAAGTCCTACTGAGATCAAGGTTCTGTAAGAACATACCGGTCTCCAGTATGAGCTTATTACTAATCTTGCTTCACATTGTGCTGTCTCTGAGGGCAGAGCATTTTAGAAGCCTTAGATTGCTCTGTAAGGACAGCTTTTATCTTAGGCACATGGAAAACAGAAGGGTCAGGGAAAGAAGTAAGGAAAGAGTTTATTTCCCAGATAAAACTGGGTATTTAAGTCACCCTTATAAAAGACAGCCATCCATGCAAATTTATTTCCATGATAGGGAAACTGCCTCATCTGCAGATGCAGCAGTGTATTTTATGCACACCTGCTTGACTGCACAATAGCTTAGATTCTTGATCTTGCAATGAACTCTTCATAAGCAGGTCCCTGTGCGTAGGTACTTATTTTTTGATAATGTAGCCTCTAAGTCTCTCCTCAGAATAGTTTTAAGGTTTCCATGAACTTTGCTCAAAAATGTGCCAAAAGACTTCCAAGTAACAAACATGCTTTTGCAATTTACTGAAACTTTCCCCTTGTGTTCCAGAGAAGCAACCTCCCCATTACTCACCAGAGAGACACATGAGCCAAGGAGGAAGGAAAGGGAATCAGCTAGTAAAAACAGGCAATTCCCTTCTTTAGTGTCTACACTTAGTCATTAAATAAAAAATAGATGTGAAATCCAAACTTTTTTTTTTTTTTTCCAAATGGGTCATTGCCTCAGTGAAGATTGAGTAGATGAGGACTATTTGTATCTTGGTTTTGATCAGAACCTTTTGTAATCAGTTGCTTTTTCAAAATAATACTGCAGCACTTCATACCATAGCAGGGGCTATTGTGCATTTGTAGTGCTCTGCATCCTTCCAAAGGAATGCATTCTCCCAAGTATATCTTTTTACACTTCTTTAAATGAATAGTGAGCTATATTAACCAATAAGCAAGGGGGTTAGGGTATTTTTGCCAGATAGTAATTTTACTTGGGAAAAAAAATGAGTCAAGGCCAAGGTATAAAGTTCAGATATAAATCAAATTCACTTTCCTCTAACGTTAGAGTGTCTTGCAGCCTGAAGCTTCCAACTGACTCTTCTTAAAAATAGACTTTTAGAAACTTGCAGTGTTGATCTTGCTTGGATTCTAGGCTTTGTTCGATGGGGGCATGTAAAATTAGCTTTTACAAGCTATGTCAGGTGGAAGGACAGGAGATTGTAATCTCACTTCTAACCTCAAGAATATGGCAACAAAGCAGAAGTTGAATTTTCAAAGGGAAATGTCAGTTGATAAATGATGAAAAGGCAATTCCTTTTCATTTCAGACTACAATGTATTCAAGGCCCAAGCATGATATTCAGACCTTACTTCCTGCAAGACACTACAGTACTTAGTAACACACTGTGTAGTATGAGTTGTACACTTGGAACTCACAAATTCCCCCTTAAAATTTTTCAAGAGTAGTCAGTGGTAAGTAGCAAAAACCAAACACATAACTCCTTTTTCTTGAGGTTTTCTCTGAAACCATTCTCCACAAAAGCACTGGAAAGTTTTTTTGGGGGTTCCTCCTGTATGCTTGCTACATCAAAGTGTAGAAGTCCATAAAATAATTAGTGTTACATTGTCAGGGAAGCATTCTTTCCGTGCATTCTGGCCAGAGCACATTCTGCAAGGCTTTCTGGTGCCAAAGCAGTTGAATTAAATTAAAAAATGGATATATTTAGCCAATCCTCCAGATTTCAGTTTCTGAGTATCACTTAGCTGCAGATAAAGGTGCAGAAGGACTCACAATCATGGGTCAAGTTATTGTAAATCAGCTGACCCCCAGGAAATACCTGGTTGTACATTTCTAATTTGGCCAAACACAGGGTGGCATGGTTTAGTTTATCCATCTCTCCTGGGAGGCAAAGCTACATCAAATTGTCTTACATTTTCTGTGGGCTAAAATCATTCACACTGGATTTACCATGTCTCAGCTGACAGATGGTAACTTATTAAACATCAGTATGCTGGTGAAAATTTTGAGCCCACAAGATTTCTGAGGCTTTCAAAAGAAATAATTTCTAAAGTATGCTGCACAACTTCTACCTATAGTGCTAGCTACACATTCGCAAATGCTTTGCGGGTATAAGGTGCCATATTTGCAAAGCCAAGCAGACGTGGCACTTCAGCCCCTCTCTTTCTTTCCTCCTGCTCTCACAGATTATCATCCTATTGGAACAAGCAGGCCATTTGGCACAGTTATAACTGCGGTTACATAAGAAAGCCAGAAAAAAAAAGCAGCTCCCACAAATCCAAACCACAGATTAAGTTCAGTTTTAGAAGATAATATGTGCGGTAGTGACAATGAGAATTATGCTATAAGAAGGAACAACTTTCTGACTCCATTGCTGACAACAATTATGTTTAAAGGCTTGTATGTAAATATTCCAAAATACAATAAAAATTGAGGACAAAAGACAGGGTGGCATTTTCCATTCATATATTTTTCCCACACCTGCAAGTCCACACTGGAGCTAGGCAAACTGGGCATTCCTTCACTAATGTAAGAGCTGTCTCTGGAAGCAGTACTAACAGTGTTCTGTGTTTATATACACAAAAAGTTGACAGAAGAAGGAAAAGGAAGAAAGGATGTAGGCTTCAGAGCTAATGTGTCTTGAACTTCTGGGAGAGGTGAAAAAGTGCACTTATAGAGCCTTAAGCAGTCTTTGCTGGCCCAGAACACCATGTGACTCCTTTCTGAGGCACACATATTTCATATTTTAGAGGCAGATGCACAGCCACATTCCTCTGCTTGCGGGTACTGAGTAACAAGTGTTTGGAGATTTTTGATAGATGATGATTTTTCTCACATAATTTGGGAAATGTTTCTCATTACTACCTTGTCCAGCAGTTCGAAATGAGTCATGAAAGAACTGGTTGATTGTCAGATAAGCTGCCCACATGAGCCCCCCGAAGTATATATACTCCAGTGGAACTTGACAATCAGCTACAAGTTCTTCATGGTCTATATTTGTTTTTTAACTTTGCATTACCATCATCAATGAGGCCAAGAATGAAAACGAAAAGCTGTGTGCTCTGTTAATGGGAACAAGAACAACATAGCTTTGGCTAAACTTGAATAGAACAGTAGTTGAAAATACAACTGGTGAAAAGAACAAGAACTTTCAGATGCTGCGAACTGTTATATTCACAGGCTTAACAAAGTGTCACACGTGTCTTGAAGTTCTGGCCCTATTATGTGTGCTTATTTTTCACTCCTAACGGTTTATGTAGGAAAAATGCACAGCTACCATTTTATAAAATACTTGATATAACTGGAAGTGATTATGAATTATGAGAAACAGAAATGAGTTTTGGACAGTCCAGAAATAGAGTCACAGCTTTCATTAAAACAAAACAAAACAAAACAAAACAAAACAAAACAAAACAAAACAAAACAAAACAAAACAAAAAAACCCAACAACAACAACAACCAACAGATAAAGCAACC